>JAITYX010000011.1:8972500-9572500 GCA_021018815.1 Talinum fruticosum
GAACCTATAAGGGCGGAAGGAATTAAGCATGGTGAGCTATAAGAAGAGACAAACAAAGATGTTTCATTTACCAAGGTGTTTGTTTTATCCAAAATTTTGTGTTATTTGTACCTTTCATTCTCTATCTGTAGTTGGTTTAGACATTAGCAATAAATTGTTATCGAAATGGTCTATGTCTATTTCACGAAAAAGACGTATTCTATGACTTATCAAAATGATTAACTCACATAGCCATAGTTAGACGTGTAATGTGATGCAACGCAAGTGATTCAATTTCCTTCTCTTATGTTGTTTCTCTTTTGTGAGAAGTGTGGAAGAGGTGATTGCTTGTTTCATAGCTTTGGGGAATGTGTGAGATTTGGAATAGTTTTTTGGTTTGGTAATTTTATTTTATCTTATTATCTAATTTTGAAAAACTAAAAGTCATTTTCTAGCAATTTCTTTTAGCTTGGATTGTAGTCAATGTAGAAAAATGCTTCATGAAACTGTATTTTGGTTCCTTTTGTGGAAGTAGTGGGCAGTCAAAAGGTTTTTAATTCTGGGTCCAATCCTTTTTGGCTAAACAGGCTAAATTTGAAAAAAAGTTCAAGTGAAAACCTTTGGATCTCTAATAGCTCCACCAAGAATTCCTTAAAATGTGGTGATTATACTTAATATTTGATGTGTTTTTGAAAAGAGCCCTCTGTATGTAAGTGCACATGCTTGGAGTATTTGGTCATTACTTTTAAAGGATCAAATACGAAATAAAGTTTTTTGGATATTCAATTGATGCAGCTGAGTCCTGTTACTAGTTTAAGTTTGGTTGACATTTCAGGATGCCCATCCAAGAGACTCAATACATGATTTTGCCTGTGACCTAGTCAGAGTGTTGCTGTAAGACATATATTCTGTGTTTATTCCATTTTTTTCTCCAACTTGTCCAGTTGTCCTTTCTGTGCTTAGGTCTGTATCCTAATAAGTTGCATAGAGCCTGGGTGGTGGCTGAATGATCTGTATGTATTGACTTTTCACGATGATTGCCACTGCAGGTACTTGCATTTAAAAGGAATTATCTAATGTGACTTGAAACCGTCTAGCATCCTTTTTGATGAAATGGTCATTTATGTTGAGTATGGAGCCTAATGGACATTTCGAGCTCGGGAAATTGCATTGCTAGCAAGGAATGGCGAGTACAAACAAAACACATCGAGAACGGGCGTGCAAGATGAAGGAATACGGGCCAGCCCAACCAGCAGCTAGCACCGGCTGGTCGTCCATTGACACGGCCAGTGCCAAGAGCATAGATAGCCTGTGCTGCTGGGCACAACTCGTGCCAGTTAAGTGGCTACTGGGCTGCTCGATTTTTGGCTGTTTTCTTCCGTCTTTCTTCGTGTTAATGCATATTGATGTCGACAATCAGCTATAAAATCAACGTATTCCTCCATTGTTAATTAAGTAGCAGAGTTTCAAGGTGTTAAGATTGTAGTTTGCTTGAGTAAAAAATCCTCGTAATTGCTACTGGTTTCTAGTGCATTGTTTGTGGTTTTTTCGGTTTTGGGTTTTTTATGCACTTGTGTTGGTGCTATTAGGGAGGTGCTCGATCAAAAGGTTTGGGAGGTGTTCAATTAGCAAGCATTTGGGATAATTCGGTTGACGTTGGCGCGAAACGTGGTGTTCAACGTGATGGCTCAAACAAAAATGAAGGAGCTGCTTGAGCCATTGTCCAATATGTATGAGAAACCATCGGCGATGAATAAAGTATATTTGATGAGGTGTTTTTTGATCTAAAAATGCATGATAACACTTAGTGTAGCGGATCATGTTGATGAGTTTAATATGATTATTTCAAATCTTGCTTCAGTGAAAATTTAACTTTGAGGATGAAGTTAAGGCCTTGATTTTGTTGTTTTCATTACCCTAGTCATGGAATACCATAGTTTCTGCGGTTAGTAGTGCTAGGGGTCTAATGCATTGAAATATGATAAGGTGCTGGGATGTCATCTTCAATGAAAGTATTCACAAGAAAGATTCGAGTGGAGTCATCGGGACTTGCATGTCATGTGAGGGGTAGGGAGAAACATGTAAATCAAAAGGGTCGGTAAAAGTCCAAAGCAAGTGGTAGGTCCCAAAACCCGAGGGACGTTGTTGTTGCAAATGTGGTGATGTAACAACCCGACCCTAAACCACATTGTTTATTTAATTAATTCATTAATTATAAGATTTATATGATTGAGCGCGTGCACTTCAATTCGACATTTTATATTTAAAGTATTTTTATACATGCGTTATGCCGTTAAGGCGACGAAGTGGCCCTAATAAAAATCTCATAACAAAGTTATAATTTGTAAACGTCATGGTTAAAATAAAATTAAAAAGTAACAATAATAATAATAATAAATAAATAAATAAAGGTAAACATATAAAAATAAAAGTAAAAAAAAAAAAAAAAAGAAGTGAGGCGGTTAAAACCAAAATAATCGGGCTTCAATTCACTTGCCTCACCGCTTCTGCTCCTCCCGTTCCCCTGCTTCCCCTGCTCCTCCCTCTTCCCTGCTCCTCCCTTTCCCTGCTTCCTCTTCCTCGCGGCACTTCTCCGGCCAGCACAGCTGGCGACGCCGGCGGGAGATCGGCGCCGGTTGTCCCCGTCCCTCTCTGTCTCGCTTCCTCCCTTTCTTGCGCTCTCGCCGTCTCTCTCTGCCTCCCGCTAGGCGCTGCCGGGTTTCCTTGCCGCGGCCACCTGACGGCCAACCACTAGCCGGAGTTCATCGCCACCTCTGCCGGGCGGTTGCCGGTGCGGTTGCCGACCACCATCACCTCTGCTCGTCCTCCTCAACTTCTCCTCTTCGAATCGAAGGTAAACATGCTAAACCCTAAAATTATCAAGTTCCGATTTATTTAGGCAATTGTAACTATAAATTGAAGCATATGACTTAGAAGTATGTGTTGAGTGAATTTGAAGATTGATTTTGAGAAATTCGATTTGGTGTGGATGGTGGAGTTGTGGCTTTGATGGATTGATTATGTATAAATGCGAAGGAATGAAACTGTTATTGAGAAATTATAATGTAGAGAACGAAATTAGGGATGTTTAGTTATTTAATTGAGTATTGGATGAATTCCGAGATTTTGGAGAATGACTGTATTGAGCAAACGTAGGGCGAGTATATGCATAGGTTGAATTGGCTAATGTGTAACTGCAGAAATTTGAGAAAATAGTTCAAATGTTAAGCATGCGTAATTGTGATTGCGAATGTGAGTTGTGGGGAAGTAATGCCCCGACCTTAAGTTGATATATGTATGAATTTGAGCAACATGGTTAATTGTGAAGCCTCCATGTAGAAAAGCATTGGTAGGTTGAGTAATCACTTAGTTATGGGTTTGAACTCGATGAAGTGAGAAATAAAGAAATTACGTTAGGAATAAGGGTCGAAGATAAGTTAGCCTTAGATAATTAATCGAATTAGTTGCATCTATTTATAACAATAACAACGGCAATAATAATAATAACAATATTAACTATGAAGTGTTTAGGTACTTGTATACATGCATAAGTATATATATACATGTATATGCGTAATTTCATTTCTTAATTTGAGTCCGTAACGCATCACATCGTGCGAATATCACTCGCTTGATCTAGTCGACTACTTTAACGAGTACATGCTCAATCATGATCTAAACGAGAATTAGTGCAAGGGAGTGGAGTAACAAAAATCTTAGCTTAATTGATTACATAACAAATAAAGAAAATAAATCAAATTACCAACGATTATACGAATTCAAGTATTAAAACTCAAGAAAAACCTTATTAACAAGGGAAATCTATTTGAAACAGAACTGAGGCCACTTCGATTGCTGGAAAGTTAGTAACTTAAATTTTCATAAAAAGGGAGAAAGCAAACATCCTCAGCTCGAGGTACGTTCATTGCACTGTACCTTTCGAAAACTTACATGTTTCATTAAATCTCAACATTTCTCATATATATAACTAATAATGAATCATTTGCAAATCAAGTTTTGCCACCTAATCAAGTGGTCCCCGCCCAATTATCAATTATCGGGGCTTATGCCCATCAATTATTAATAATCGGGGCTTATGCCCAACCCGCACGGCTTCAACTCGGGTTCTCGGTCGGCCCGGGAGGTGTGCACCTTACTAAGATCGTATCAATTATCAAGGGGTTCCACTTTCGGATAATAACCAGGCAAGCAAGTTTTAATTATATTCTCTCCCCCGATTTCAAACTAAAATGAATTGAAATGCGCGCGCTCAATCAATGTGGTTCAAAATTATTTTATCGTGCGGGAATGCTCGTATCGAGTTTCGACTCATTCTTTAAATTATTTTGATGTTTTTGTTTTTAGGAAAGGCATCTGTTAATGACCCTTCGCCTAAGAAGCCTGGTGGGAGCAAGACATAGCCGGATATTTCATTGCCATTGTCCTGTGATGGGTTAGATGCTCCCAGTGATGCTCAACCTCACTAATTTTGGGTTTGATTTTCGGTTGTAGCTAGACATGGCGTAATTCCTTTTGTATTGGCCACTAATGTCCGTAAATATGTACTAGAACTGTACTTGTGGGGTTGATTTACTTAAGTAATCAGCATGACACTCGCAACGTAACATTTAACGTTACCCAAACTTACTGAAGCCTAGCCGATGGACACTAGTTATTATGGTATTTCAATCTAGCCTTGTCCTCTTGTTAGGGCGGCGGTAACGCCTTCGGACGTTAACTTCCGCTGCGACCTGACCTAATGTTCTTGAGTTAGAGAATTATTAAGGGATGGTAAGCTGGGGCGTTACAGGTGATAAAGGACACTTTAAGAAAAATTATCTCAAAAGAATTGATGATTGGAATTCAATGAATTCAGTTGATAATGAAGATGATGCATTTGTGTTAATTGTGGAAAGTCCTATAGAATCATGAATTATAGATTTGGGGAGATCGTTTCATTCCAGGTCTAGTATAAACTTGTTCCACAATTTTGTTGTTGGGAATTTTGGCAAGGTTTACATTGCTAATAGGATAAGTTTAAACATACTAGGAAAAGGGGTGTGGAGATTAAAATCTCTAGTAGCGGTTTTCGACTTTGTAAGGTGTTAGATTTATTCCGGAATTGGCAAAGAATTGATTTCAATGAGTAAATTCGATGAGCCGGGGTATCTAACTAAATTTTATAGTGGGGGTTGGAAAATTGTTAAGGGGGCATTGGTTGTACCTAAGGGTTTGAAATCGACTCGTTATACTCTATAGAGGGGTGCAATGACTTAGTTAGAAATGTCGGAGTGAATTGTTCCAGTGGGAGTCTATGGGATGATAGACTTGGTATGGGTTCTGCTGTAGGAGTTGGTGAGGATAACACTGTATTTTTGGGTCTACAAACGAGTCATCGGTTGCTCCATAAGGAAAATTGCAAGAATCGGGTATAATGAAGAAGATGCCATTGTAAACATAAGGTAAAGCCTAGAGGTATAAACTATTTCCTCATTATGTTTTGTTGACTAACGCCGGTGAGTCAATTCTGCATGGTGATCTTATGCAAGAGATTGATCTATCCGAGTGGGAGTTCACATTGGGTGATGATGGTGATAGGCTTGTGAAGAACTTGGATAGCGGGAATCCGACAAGTGTGCTAGTCCAAGGAGAAAGTGCCAAAATATTGAGGTGGTGCAAAGCCTTGGTTGGTCTTTCTTGATGAAGAGGTCGAATTTCAGTAAGTTAGAAGGATGCAATAAGGAGGTGAAGCCATTAGTGTTCAAGTAGGAGATTGTTGGTGTGTGGGGCCTAATGGACGTTTGAGTTTGAAAATCACATTGCAGGGTAAGGAATGGTGAGCACAACTAAAATACATTGAGAACGGGCGTGCAAGATGTAGGAACACGGCCAACCCATCCAGCAACTGGCACGAGTTGGTCGTGTCTGTTGACACGACCATGCCGGTAGCATGGGCAGCTCGTGCTGTTGGGCACAACCCGTGTCGGTTGAGTGGTTGTTGGGCTGCTCGGTTTTGGGCGTTTTCTTCCGTTAGTTATTCTGGTATACATTATTTGCTTTGTTTACCAACTATAAGCAATGCGTGGAATACCATATTATATGGCTCCAGAGCTTTTCCGAGATGGAGATGTGGCTTCTTGGATGTGCTTTACGTGAATGCTACATTGGAAAGCCCCCATTCATGACAAGAGAATTTACCTAGCTACCAAAATTTGTCGTATCTTAATCCAACTCCACCCCTTTCAGGCACCCCCAGTCCCCTTTTTGTTAATCTGATGAATTCTTTGTTGGTCAAAGACCCATCTGAAAGGATACCATGGCCACAACATATTGAGCATACTCCTTGTTTGTAAATATGGCTATTCCATCTTGTGGATGATTTCTCCTGCTCTATTTATACACGTTTTCCTGATAGTGTTTTTTCCTAATCTTCCATCTAGTCTTGCATGTTGTGACTATTGTTGATGTTTGTTTAAGACTTTTCTTTATGTTATTACAATAAAAATATTTGAAATAATGAAACCATCGAACCCCAATAGCTACTACCTACACATAAACCCTATCTCCTTTCTAACACTAGACTCATGTAACTACATAATGTACATAAATTTAATCACTTTTTCCTACTTCTTTGTCCCTCTACAAGAGCTCTGTCTCTCTCTCGTTTTCGCTTTTCAAAGCGTGAAATCTCTCTCTCTCTCTCTCTCATTTCCTCTCTCTTCAATTCGTGGTTTCTCACCACAGTTCTTGAATCTGTCCTCTCTGTTCTCTCTCTCTATAAGAGCGCTCTCTTCCCCCCACCCAACTTCAACATTTCTCACCCTAGTTCATGACGCTGTCCTTCCTCCAAGCACAAAGCCTCAAAATTAGTTTCCTTTTTTATAACTTTTCGTTTTTTCTAGGAGTACTCTCAATGGTAAGAGAGATTCTTTTTTGTTTTTTTCCAGAAAAAGATGCTAAAGAACTTCTGAAAATATTTTGACTATTAATGTGATTTTTTATAAAGTTAAAAATTATTTGTGCCTTTGTCGTTGTTTGATTAGAAGTCATTAATTGAATTTTTACTTGAATTTTGCACGTGGTGCCTTTGTGGTTGTCTACATTCATCATGATATCATCTGATTTCATCACTGTTAAGCTGCCTTTATGGTTGTCTACTTTCATCACGATGTTATTTGATTTCATCACTATTAGCTTGCGTTCGTGCTTGTCTAAATTCATCTAATTTTTGGAAAAACTAGGTGATCATATATGCGAGCAGTATAAGTGGCTGTCGAATGGGTGAAAACCAAGAACCTAGTGTGAATCATTCCAAGTTGTCTAATCCTTTATAGAGATGTGAATTTCATGTTGACGAACATACTGTGGTGACCATACTTCGTCAGGGTAGCAAATGTTTGATTGCAATATTTGTTAGCTTTCTACCATTATCTTAATCGTCTTCCATGGTTATCTCATTTTCAATCCGAAGAGGTTTTTGGCTAACAAGTTTCTAATGAAGAGTCTCTTGCTGTTCTGCCAAATTAAAATCCTCATTTTCAACCCTCAGTTATTTTTAAGTTTATTTATGTTTTTCTCTTTCCAGATTGGTAATCAACCTTCAATGCTCAACACAATCTATTGGTCAGTCTAGTATATCCGAAAGGCATATGACTAACCACCTTGTATAGAGTACTTGAATATTTCCAGATATGCTTGTAAAATGGCTTTAATGTTTCAAGTTTAAGTGTCTTCCTTGGACCTGATGCTAAGGTTAGCCTTTGTTAGATAAATGTTATTGTTGACCCATAGTTGGGCCCTAAATAAGCCTTTATGTAGCACTACAACTCAGGAGATACCAAACAATATCAAAAGTTGCTCAGTGGAAGAACTATGGGACAAGGATCGAGGTTGGAAGTGAGAGTTGTTTGCTGACCTACTCCTTCTGAAGCTTTGAAAATTATTGCGTAGTACGAGTTAAGAGTAGGAGATGAGGATGAGGGTCAACTTGTTTGGGATGGGTCCTCCCATAGGGGTTTTACCATTAAATCAGCATTAATGCTCATTAAATAGGAAACAATTGATGAACATGATCGGGTTTGGAAGAAAATTTGGTCACTTAATGCTCTCCAGCGGATCAATTTTTTCTTATGGCTTTGGCCCATGAATTATTAATGACCAATGCTTATCACTATCATATTAGGTTAACTGACGATCCAAGTTCAAGGAATGTCTTGTTGCTAATGAGGATGGTTCTCATATATCACGTGACTGCAATTTAGCTCAACATATTTGGAAAGTTTGTCCCACAAGGAAATAGAGTATCTTCTTTAACTTAATTTTTCACACTTGACTGTGTTCTAACATGGATGGAGATTTAGTGGATAATCCTATTTAGCCTACTCTACTTTCCACAACTGCTTGGTGGCAGTGGAAATGGAGGGATGCTAGGTGTTTAGAGAATCTAAACTTTTACGTTGTTAACCCGTATAATTTTACAAAAATGAGATGTCATGAAATTCTAAAGGCAATGGACTCAAAGAACCCTCTTGACCTTCCCTCTCAAAACAAGAAGAGAACCAAAATCCTTACTAAGGGCACCCGGGTCATGCCAGTAAAGGTGGAGGCTTTAGGAGCCATTTAGAAATTAGATGTTGGGTTTTGCTACTAATTTTGGTTGGTGCTTCTCGACAAAAGATGAGTTATTAATTAGCCCTTTTGACAGGATTGAGATTTGATAAGTCTCACAATTTTAATAACTTTGTCATGCATGCACACTCACACGTTGTCTAGAAACTAAAGGAAGCGATAAGCAGAAATCAACATTACTTCATCATCGAAGAATTCCAAGAAATCTTCTGCAGCCCGAGCTTTAATATGGTGATTGAACATTGGTTTAGGTAGACTAATAGAGCGGCTGATGCTCTTGCTTGTGAATTTGGGGATTGGTTAAATGGTCGCTATCGCAATTTATAATGATCCCCCGACCCCTCATAGCTGTATTTTGTTTGAAGACTCTTATGGCGTGGCCTGGTCACAATTTACTAATGCCCAATAAATTATGTGGTTACGGGCTTTGCCCTCGTTCTTAAAAAAAAAAAAAAAAGAATGCTAATGTATATCATATTATGCAATATATATTATTGCATAATATATTATGTGTACAATTATACTTTTGTCAAAGATATATAAATTAAAATTATATTACAATAAAACAAATATATATACACAAACTATCTTCAAATAATATGATTCCACATCACTTATTGCTCTAATTCTGCTTGGGAATTTTGGGTTATGTATTGTACATTTAGCATATGATTGTCTGTTATGTGCAATATTATCTAGTGTTCCCCACGAAAAATTAAAAATCATGTGGTGGTTGACTTAATCATTATAGTGTCTATTTTAGCCTTTTATTTTTATTTCTCACAAATCTAATGACACATAGAGGAACTCCACGTGAGGTGTCATGAAGATAATGACCAACATAAATTGCAATACTTAAGGCTTCAGTATTGAAAAATGATAATATAATTTGCTTGAAAAAACTCGCCCAAATGAGTTTTTCACCTTATCTCACTTAAGTTAATGGAAGGATCACACTGTTTTACTCCTCTCGCCATGGCCTTTGCCTTCACCGTCCCGCTCTCTCCTCTTGTCGATCACCGTCTCAAGTTGTCCGACATGCTGTTCAAGTTTTATGGCTCGGTCTCTCGCTTTTCCGCACGCATCCATTGCTCTACTCCTCTCGATCATGTGGCTAAGTCCTCCATCCGAGTGGTCGTCGTTGTCGCCTTCGCCTTTGCCTTCATTGTCCTTGAAATTAGGGCACGTTTTTGCGTTTTTCTTAGCATAACAGAAAGAAAGGAAAATGATTTAAAACCCGAATAAAACTCATAAATCCGCAAAAACCTGATGGGTATGGATAAAGTATAAGTTTTCAAACCCGGTGAGTGTGGGTATAATTTTTTTTTTTCAAATGGTTATAGGTATGGCTCCACCTTACACGAACCCGCCCCATTTCCATTCCTAATTACAATCCATTATTTTATTTTAAAATGTTAATATAACTTTCATACATTATTTTGTTTTTAATATTTTATGTTATACAATAAAAAATTTTAAAATAATGAAATCATCAAATCACAATAGCTACTACCTATTACCTATACATAAACCCTCCCTGTCTGTAACAGTAGACTCATGTAAATACATAACGCACATAAAATTTCATCATTTTGTCCCTACAAGAGCTCTCTCTCTCATATTCTCTGTCTCTGCTTCAAGTTTATGACATTTGGGTATTTTTCTCCAAGTATATTTACAACATAAATTAGATTTTGGGCTATATAATTGCACACTTGGTGCATATCTACAAATTTTGGGCTATATAATTGCACATTTGGTGCATATCTACAATTCATTTTTTTTGGGAACATTAGCAATTATATTAGTAGTAATCTATTACATGTTGCATGTCACTTGAGACTAGTTAGTATCATTTTAATAAATATTTAGTCTCTATTCTATATAGTTTACGAATATCATTTTATATTATTCCATAAGTTTTTGACAGCACAATTTAAGTTTCTTAGAAAATGTTTTATTTTTAGTGGATGTTTGACCTAAATTTTAAAACTGTTTTTAAATTCAAAAAATAAAAGTTAGCCCAAACACTAGTTTTTAAAAAATTAAAACTATTTTTCAAAAACGATTTTGGAAAGAAAACTCCCAGAAACAGAAACAACAATTTGCTATTTTTGTTTCTAATTTCTAGAAAAACTCCGTATTAACCACCCGGAATCCCATTCTCTCTTTATTTCTCCCATCTTTTTACGTTATTTTAATTTTTCTCTCTCCTCTATCTTTATCTTTCGATCTCTCTCTTATTTTGTTTTATCTCTATCTTATTTCTATTTTTCTAGAAATCTTGGTGAAACAAATTAATTATGTGAAAAAACACTTATATAAAATTTAGGCTAAACACTTCAAATTTTTCTTCAAAAATAATTTTCAAAAAATAATTTTTAAAAACAAAATAATTTTTTAAAAATTAGGTCAAAGATGCTCTTAATTATTGATATTTTTTTCCATTTGTCTTTTAGATTGGAACTATGTCTTGTTGTCTGATTTGTCTCCTTAGAATCATAGGAAAATTTTGAGCAATATAATTTATCCTTTAATTTAGAGCATGTTTGGCCTAATCTTATTTTTAAAGAAAAATTGAAATGTTTGGTCTAAATTTTATAAGTGTTTTTAAATAATTAATTTATTTGGCCAAAATTTTTAGAAAGAAAGAGAAGAGGAGATAGAGATAAAATAAAACAGATAAGGGGAGATAGATATAGATAGAAAAAGAGAAAGATAGATAGAGGAGAGATTAAATAACGTGAAAAGAGAGGAGAGAGATAATACGATTATGGGTGATTGTTAGTGAGTTTTTTCAAAAATTACAAATAGAAATAACAAATACCTATTTCTGTTTTTGGGGAGTTTTTTCCAAAATTATTTTTGAAAAATAGTTTTAATTTTTAAAAAGTAAGTGTTTGGTCTAATTTTAATTTTTAAAATCCAAAAACACTTTTAGAATTTAGGTCAAACACCCATTTATATACTTAAACCGTGATCTACATCTAAATACTTAAAACATAACAACTTCAAAGCAAATATAGTATATAGGACAAATTGTCATTGCATCAAAACACATGACACAAGCCAAATACCTAAGCCATAAAACCAATAATGGGATTTTATAATCCTAATGATCACTATACAAGTACTGATTCTAATGATCGGTGTTCACTATATATACGTATATGGCCGGATAGTGATGATCTTCGTTAAACCTCGAGGAGAGGCATCCATAAACACACAAATGAAAAAGAAAATAAAATGATCACTACCATGGCCCTAGCTAGCAGCTAATACTCATGTTATGCTAATACAATCCTCACCGTCCATCACAATGAGAACCATCTCCATCTTCATCGACAGACATTGGCATTGCCATCTTTTTCTCCATCCTCGGAATCATCATCTTCATCGACAACATTGCCATCTTTTTCTCCATCCTCAGAATCATCATCTTCATCAACAACATTAGCATTGCCATATTTTTCTCCATCCTCGGAATCATCATCTCTATCATCACCACCACTGACACCTCCATTGGTTGGTGGCTGCTCATTCCCTCGTTATCGGAATCACCATCACCACCCTCGGCCAGCTTACGCTCGTCATCGAATCATGATCAACACTCTCGGTGGGTGTCTGCTCATCCTCCTTGTCATCCGAATCACCATCACTACTACCACCACCCTTAACCGTCGGCTGCTCATCCTCGTCCTCATCGGAATCACCAACATCACCTTCAGCTGGTGGTTACTCATCCTCCTCATCATCACTACCATTAGCACCCTCAACGAGCGTTTGCTCATCTCTTCCTTATCGGAATCACCCTCACTGCCATTATCGCCTTCGACCAATGGTTGCTCAACCTAACTTAAGGGTTTTGCCCCTTGTTTCTTACAAAAAAAAATAAAAATATTAATACATATCATATTATGCAATATATAGGATTGTAATATATATTTTTGCATAATATATTATGTATATAATTATACTATTGTCAAAGATATATAAATTAAAATCATATTACAATAGAATAAATATATACACAAACTATCTTCAAATAATATGATTCCATATCACTTGTCGGTTATTAGTCCAATTCGCTTGTGTTTTGGGCATTTAATCTGCAAGTATATTTACATAGATTTTGGATTGTATAATGGCACATTTAGCGTATGATTGTCCGTTATGTGTAATATCATCTAGTTTTCCTACGAAAAATGAAAGATCATATGTTGGTTAACTTAGTCATTATAATGTCTATTTTAGCCTTACATTTCTATTCCTTGCTCACAAATTTATAAACCATAATACTTAAGACTTCAGAAAATATAATATAATTTGCCTAAAAACTCGCCCAAATGAGTTTTTCACCTCATCCCACTTAAGTTAAGGGAAGGATTACACTTGCTTTACTCTTCTCGCTTAGGCGGCACGAGTCCTCTGCCGTTACCTTCACCTTCGCTGCCCCTTTCTCTCCTTTTGTCGCTTACCGTCTCAAGTCGGGAAACATGTTGTTCAAGTTTTGTGGCTTAGTCTCTCGCTTTCTTACACGCCTCCTCTGCTCTACTCCTCTCGATCATGCAACTAAGTCCTCCACCTAGTGGTCGTCGTCGTCGCCTTCGCATTTGCTGTCCCTCTCTCTCTTCTTGTTATATCGGTTTGCTCAAGTTTTCCCTTTAAAAAGTTACATATGGGTCTATTGTGGTTTTGTAAAATAATTTATTGAACCAACAATTTTAGATAAATAATTATGGAACATATAAGATTTGGTTAAATATAATGGGGGACCAATTCCGAGGCAAACTTTATTTTTCAATTAATTTTTGTCGGAAAATTGACGTGATCGCTGAATTTTCAGCTATCACATCAGTTTTTCACCGAAAAAAGTTTGTCCCCGAATTGGTCCTCCATAATATTTAATCAAACATCATATGCTTCATAATTATTTATCTAAAATTGTGTGTTTCATAAATCATTTTACCAAATCATAATAGACCCATATGGAAGTTTTTTTCTCTGTAAGTGTTTACACTTTGGGTGTGTTTCTCTCATTTTGTAAAGGTTTCTTCGTTGGTTGTCTTTTTGTGATGATTGTTAATCTCTTGAATTTTTGGTTCATTTTGTTAATTGTTAGGTGTGGTTGTTAATCTCTTTCTTTAAGCGAGAGAAATTTTTTATTTGTGGTTGTTGATGATAAACTGAGATTAATGGTTAGGTGTGGTATGTGCTTGATTCCTTTAACAACTAGAAAATTTGTAAATTCTGTTTGCTCATAAATTATTTGGAGGTTACGAATGTTTCGTTATTATACTCGTTAATCATTCAAATAATGGAGGAGTTTTGTTATTTATTAGAAGTGTATCTATCTATATTTGGAGGTTATACTACATTTAAGGAAGTATTAGCCTATGAAATTTAGGCACTTTTTTGTGTTTTTGCTAAGCGGAATAGAAAAAAGGAAAACCGCTATAGAACCCGAATAAAATTCAAATAAAACCCACAAACCCGCAAAAATCTGATGGATATGGGTATGGTATACATTTTCAAAACCAGGTGGGTTTTGGTGCAAGTGTGGGTATATTTTTTTCAAATGGGTGTAGGTATGGGTATGGCTCCACCTGATACAAACCCGCCCTATTTCCATTCCTAATCACAATCTACTATTTTATTTTAAAATGCCAATACAATTTTCTTACATTTTGTTTTTTAGTATTTTATGTTATTATAATAAAAAATATTTAAAATGATAAAATCATCTAATGCCAATAGCTACTACCTAGTGCCTATGTATAAACCCTACTCCCTCTCTCTAACATTAAACTTATGTAAATAGATAACACACATAAAATTTCACCATTTATCCTTCTTGTTTCTCTCTCTTAATCTCGTATTCTCTTTCTCCATTTCAAGGTATATCACATTTTGGGCTTTTTTCTCCAAGTATATCAACAACATAAATTAGATTTTGGGTTGTATAGTTGCACACTTAGTGCATGCTTCTTCGGCATGTGCAAGCATTGTTGTGTTATTTCCGGATAGTTAAATATATCCTAAAGAGGGGTGAATAGGGTATTTAAAAATTTTGAAAGTTGTCCGACTGAACTATGTTCCGAGGTGAAGTCGAGATAAAGAAATGAAACAAACAAACAAAAAGTAAATGAGACAAAAACACATTGTTTGTTCATGATCTTGACCCAAATCCAAATATCCGGGTTAGTGATTGAATGTTTACTCTGGGAGAGTCTTAGTCACCCTAGAGGGGGTGAATAAGGTGACGGAAGATTTTAAATAAAGATCAAACGTTTTTGCACGGAAGCGATTAAGAAGCAAATTCGAGTCTAGATTAGACTCGGAAAGACAATAACACGAGATATACGTGGAAACCCTCCCGGGTAGAAAACCACGGACGAGTGTCAATCCGGACACCAAGTCAAATCTACTAATTGAATCTTCAATTACAATGAATATAACTACCCGGATTTATTTCCAAACAAATCTATTACAATTTTCCCAGAGCTTAGAATTTACCTTATCGACTCACCTAGTACTTCCAAGTTGAAGTTACCTTATCAACTTGGGATCCGCTAATTTTTCCCAAGGTTAGAAGTTCCATTATCTAACCTAGGACTACAAAACTGAGGTAACCTTTATAGTTTGGGACAAGCTGAGTCGAGGTAATTTTTACAACTCGGTCGGAGAGAAAGAATGGAAGATTAGTAAGAATTACAATACAATTGACTCAAAAGAATACAACTCATAATATTAGAATTACAGTTTGGGAGTTGTATACTAGAGAAGATGTTTAGTATGGTCTCTCTTTTTCTTCCATTCGTCAATTGAAATCTTGTGCTAAGGCTTCTATAAATAGTCTTCCTTGAAGAGATAGTCGTTGAGCCTCCAACGTCTTTACGTTGAAGCTATACGTTGTAACGGATAGTCCGAGTCACTTAGATTTATGGACCACCTTGAAATAGTCTGTTGTACCTTGGTCCTAGCTTCCAACAACTCTTTTTCCAACTTTTATAAACTGGAAAAGCAGAACAAAAAGACTGTTAGACTCGAAATAAAATATTACCCGAACAATAACGGACAAGGTCGTCGAGTAAGTTCCGAGCTTTTCTAGAAATTTCAACTTTTTGTCGACGGTGCTTTAACGGTCAGAAGTCTTTTGTTTTTGCTTTTTCTTCGAGATAATCGACATTAGAAAAACCTGCAAAAACATTAAGCACAATGGTTCTCAAAGTATAAATATACTTTGGTCCATAATTAGATAAGAATTAGTCTAAATAAAGCATTTAATGACTAATTACCTTAATCTATTAATCTGGAATATTTCAAGTCTAATATTCAATATACTCAGATTCCGGATATGCCAAAACTCATAAATAAATCATTCAATCTTAATGGGTACATGAGTTATTTAGACATTTTACAATTATGTATGATTAAACAAATAATAGCGTAGGCAAACTAAATGTCCGAGTCCGACTAAGTGGGTCAGAATCCGAGATTTGAGTGGGTCGAGTCTTTCTCAATATGTCATAACTAACTCAGATTCTACTTTCTAAGTCCGAGACTTAGTCGGATAATCTTAATATATTTAAGTCCGAGTTCGAGTCAAGAATAAGTCATATTGAAATGATGAATTGGAAAGCATATGACTTAGTTGAATGAATTTCTTTTAGGATGCTTCTTGCTTTATCCTAAATTTACTTGAATGCATGAAATCAAAACACATTCAAGGGGTTAGTCAGTCATACGTGAGTCTTCGATAGCTGCTTAAGTTTTCCTTCCTTAGGATTATCCTCTACTTCTCTTATTATCCGATTGTCAAGAGCCCTTCACTTAACTTTTTGACTAACCTCTTGAGTACACTTATTCTAAAGGTCCTTACTCACACTTCACTAAGTGCTACAACAACTCACAAAGCAATCTATCCTAAGACTCTTTGCTACAACTTGAATATGATCCGAGATTTGAGATTACAAGAGATTAAATATGAGATTAGAATGGATGTATGCTATCTTGCTTGCTTCTTCTGGTCTTATGTTTGAGTATAAATAATTTGTTCTTCAAGTTCAAGACCATCGCACTTCAAAAAGTTACCGTTGGTGATTGATCTTCATAGTCGGACTTAGTAACAAGGATTTTCATGCGAATCTGACTTGCCTTCCATAAATTAATACTTTCCTGTTTAGGCTTCCTCCAAAATTTCCTTCTATCACAGATACTTAGCCATCCTCAACACCCTTCACTCATTGCATCAATCTTGTAATTTTATTTTTGTGGAGGACAAGAAGAATCTAGCTTCAAGCCTTGTCTCTCTTATTTAGCAGGAAAGTGAAGTCTTATCGGGAAAAACTCTTATTTTTGTGGCCTTACTTTGCAAGAATGATGGAAGGTGGTTGCCTGATGCACTGGAAAATTACTCTCCACAGTACAGTGGACCGATTAGCGAAAGAAAAAGATGATTATTGTGACCTCTGAGTTGGACAGGCTACCTCATTGCTATTGAACTATAAATGTAGTTTTCTCATTGCTTTGATCAAACTCAATTTAGTGATGTTTTGTTAGCCTATATCATACAAGCCAATAATTACCATATTGTCCGACTTTGATACAAAAAGTGGTCTGGCCTGTCTTTAGCTGGTTAAATAGTAGTCGGTACCAACTTGTACTTGGAAAGTACCAGTCATATTTTGTTCGGAATATTTTTCATATTTTGATAGTTCGATTTTTAAAACTTCTTCAACACTTGTATGTGATTATTTTCAAATTGAAACTAATACAGTTTCTGTTACATTAGTAAACCATATTGATACATTTTAATCCTGCGAAAGCCAGTACAATGCTTAACACATTAGCTAAATTCCGTTTAAAACACTGGCCTGTCTTTTACTGGTTAAAGTTTGTTCTTTGGAATGTTTTTCATTTCTTTGAAACTGCTTTTATATAAACTGGCAGTAGAAGCGTTGATCTTGACTCTGGAGGAAACACACTGTTATTGAGCTGCACTACATTTCTCTTATACGTCTAATCTATCTGTCAGTACTCAGGTGGTAGCCGCTTGATGGTGATACATTCGAGCCAAATATTCAACCTCTCCTTGAAGATGTAAATCTTGTCTGTCGTAATTACACGAGAGTTGCTTTGTCTTATGTTTTCTGAGCAAATGAACGCCGAATACATTTACTTATACCTCTAGTTTAATTTTAATGTATCATGGCACATTTTGTCAAATTTAGTGTATTTTTAACTGACTTATCCCCCATCAAAAATCATACTTAGACGCATCACGGTTTCTCCTTTTCTTCACTTTTTTCGCCATTAATCAGTGAAATTACTGCTTGCCAATTGAAATTATAGTTTAATCCATCATTGTTTATGTGAGTTCTATAATACAAGCAGCAATTTACTCGTGCATACAGATCACGTGATTTGTTCGGTGGCGAAAGGTTGTTATTAGTATCTATGAGTTTGTTATTCGGGAACCACATAATTATCAATTTTTTATTATACTCAAAACCTTAGTTTCAACCACTAGATCAAGGCCTTATTAGTGTATAATACAATATATATTTTGGTGATTATTTCTACTCAATACTAAGTTTAATAATTTTCTAAATCCTATTTAAGTTGGAGGCTAATTGAGGGGGAGAATTAGAAGAAATAGTGAGTAAAACTTATATGAAAAATGAACCGAAAAAACAAAGGAACCAAAGGCCAAGCGTTAACTTTCGAAAAGTTACAATTAATAAGAAGAGGAATAAAAACTTGAGGAATCACAACCTTCTCTCTCTGGAATGGCGAAGACAGCGCGTCCGAAGAAGCAACCTCCATTAGCTTCATGGAGAGTACTCAAGGAAGAGGCAAATCAACAGGGAAATCTATGACTAAGGACAAACGGACAGAGTCACCTGTGGTCAACAATCTGATGACTTAGATGAGCAATGGGACAATAACTCTAGTTATTGATCAGAAGACTAGAAGATCAGCCAATGCCCTCATCGTGGGCTGCTGAAAGTGAACATTTGGTAAATCCTAATTCTGGTATTACTTATGCATATGCGGTTAACATGGATGAGGGAGAAGCTCTCGACTTTATGTGTAGATTATAATGGTACTAGGTGTGCAAAAATCATCAAGTGCCACTATCATGGAGGAGGCGTGCTCGAACCTTATGGGGGAACCCCTAGTAATGGATAGTGTTATTTGTTATAATATGAGACACCTGAATGACCCTAGGAAATAATTAGACTTGATGCATTTTGTTTTGGACCATAAAGTGGGCTTTTTTGGCCATGACTGAAACAAAGATCAGAGAAAATAGTTAACATTTTTGTTCATAGTAAACTCTTTAGGGTTAGGATCGTATTATCAACAATATGCATCATCCCATAGGTCGAATTTGGATTGTCTAGATAATGATTGAATTCAGGGTGAACATTTTAGACTAATTTGATCAATATTGAATCATTGCAAGGTGAGGAATATGCAGTCAAAGCACAACTTTCTAGTTGCAGTGGTGTATAGCCATAATAAGGATGAACAAAGAACTAGTCTGTGGGATCATCTCATACAGTTGGCTTAGAGTTTCACTAAACCATGGGCGGTATTTATAAATGGACAAATATACAAGCTACTTCTTTGTGTTGGAAAAAGGCTTCAAAGCTTGGTGATAGAGAGAGAAAATGTTCTTAAACTACTCATTATTGTCCCATGTAGAGAGTTTGCAACTTTTTCATTGGGTTTATTTACTTCTCTCCTTCCTAAACTCCTATATTGCTTGGTAGAGGGAGAGTCTCTACACTACATGCGCGCGCACACATTGCTTGCCGTGCTGACCCTCCTATGGATAAGGGCATGGGTCTTATTTGATTATAATTTTTAGTTAAATTCGGCTATATTTTCTTTTGCAATAGTCAAAACTTATTTACGGCGAGTGTTCGTTACCATTCTTTGTGCTGAAAATTTTGACTCAAATCTCTTGATTTCAAATTCCTAGTCTTCAGCTTGCTTATTTCACTACCTTTTCTTCAACCTTTTTTCGTTCTCTTGCCCGGTTTCAGTATCGGCCATCCACTATAAATTGTGCTCTTTCTCTCTCAATTTAGATACACAGAAAAATACACAACAAATTCTTCCTCTCTAAAATTCGTTCTAGGTTACTTGTTCGAATTTCCTCATCACTTGTTCGCTTCAATATGTCATCCCGACAGGTTGCCATATATCCACGGAAATCGATTGCTCATGAGTCCTTGGTGTACCGCATATGGGAGCAAATTCGGTTTTAGAACAGATGGATCACCACGCCACGACTATCGGATAAGTTTATTAATTTTAGTCTTTAGTCGCACCTCGTACTATTTTTCTAACACTTTGTAGTAGTTAAGAAAAGGAAATTGGTAGATTATGTCCATCAATTGAGCTGAGGATGGAAGCTTGACCGAGGATAGGGACGAGATGATAACTATAATGCGAGAATTTCTATGTCAACCTGCTTGGGGATTTGACTTGACCTTTCATGTTTGAGCACATTGGATATGAATTAGCTTTATATATTTTTAATATTTTGTATTTATAAATCCAATAAGAAACTCTAGAAAAGCCCTACTTGCCCTTTTCTTTTTCCGAATTTGCTTTATCTTTTTTAATCACCAATGAGGGAGTGTTGGAATATAATTGAACTTTCACTTGTGTTGCGGGAGAAAAACTTGCGTGATGATGTGGATGATGATTCGGAGGGAGGAAGGATTTACTACTTCGGTGGTAAGGGCGTGGCGCGATCGGACGTGATCCACGTGGCGGCTGCGAGACCTGCAAAGGCGAAGCCCTAGGGGTGGATCCCGAGAGAACGCCCCTCCGACGCTCAAGTTAGTGTTTGTAACTCGAATGAGTGGATCCGAGAAAATCTTCTTCGATGTGTGCGAAGGAGAGTTTCTTGGGATTTGCTCACCGGAGTAAGGCTTTTGGGATTTTGGAGACTTTCCAAGAGAGCAAAGTGTTAGGGTTTGGTGATGTGAGCTTGTTAGCATATGAACATGTCTCATGAGGGTGAAGGTTGGTGAGTATTTATAGAAGAATTCAATATGGGTAAAGTAGTAATTTACCATGACTTAGGAGGAAACCCTAGCCCTAATTGGCTTTTAGGCTTTACTTGGCCCATTAAGAGGAGGATTGGGTTGTTACCTCCATTGTCCGATTGATTGGGCCCAACCGACTATTGACATGGCGGGTGAGCTGGAATTGTCCGGAAAATATGCGGATCATTTAGCCCCTCACATTTTACTTGCACACTTCCCGAGGTAGGCACTGGAATGTGGAGCTTCTACCGTTACGCTTCTATGGCCCCAAAGTTTTATAAATAGAAGGTGAATCTTGAGGAGGATAGTAAATTTCCACCCCTTTACTCCTTTCCTTTCTCTTGCCTTGAAGAAAATGACTATTGGAGCGCTTCTTGTCGGATTCGAGAAGTTGTGCCCTCGCTTTAACCTAGATGAGGCCGAGCAAACAACTATTGAATATCACCAGCCATCCCTTGTTGCGGAAGCGTTCTATCGGCTTCTCATCGACGGTGCTTAGAAGTCGGGGTTAATAGATGATGATGGGGAGTATCATAGGTTGTTTCAAGTTGTGATCTGTCCTAAGTGGGATATCCTTGAGGCTTAGGTGGAGCGCAGACCATGATCGTTTCGTCGAGCTTCGAGCAACGAACCCGAGTTCTTCGATAAGCGATGTGGCGGGAGGAGGAGTAGCTTCGAGTGTTGGCTCGTCGTCCGATCTAGTGTTGTACTCTTTTAGCTTGGAGTTTTAGCATTTCAATCGCATTGTAACGACACTCTTCACGCCCTTGTTTTAGTGGATGAATGAATGAATGAATGAAGCTTATTTTGTCGACTTTGTCTCTCTTTGCTTTTCTGTTTGGATGTTGATGCTCTGTTGCGATGAAGGATTTTTACTTAGCCCCTTAAGGCTAAAAAGGAGTCTTGCAGGGAGGACGAGTTCTCCCGCGGTCCTTCCGGGGCTCTTGCGGGGAGGATGAGTGCTCCGTGGTCATTCCGGGGATCTTGCGGGAGGATGAGTCCTCCCGTAGTCTTTCTAGGATCTTCGAGGTGTTCCAGCCCCTATGTGCCTTGGATTCGAAAAAGTGAGTTTGCCCATGGTAACGTTGTTATGGGTCTTTTATGCGACCTTTCAGCTCACGAGAGGCTTGAAAATGTATGAATGTAAGTATCTCGCTAGGGAACATCCCACGAAGCGCGACCCCTAACCTTAAACTAGGAGTGCAAGTGCCCATGCGGACATGGGTTTTTATGCGACCTTCCAGCTCCCGTAGGCTTAGAAGTGCATATTCTCGCTAGGCAACATCCCACAGAGAACACGACCCCTAACCTTACGTTAGGAGTGCAAGTGCCCATGCGGACATGGATCTTTACGCGACCTTCCAGCTCCCGTTTGGAAGTGCATGATTGTGTGTCCTCTAAGGGGTATTCCTTTTATGGAGTTGGGAGTGGGATTTTTAGCTCCCGGAGGCTAAGTTATCCCTAGGCGTAATTCGAAGGATGTCCCCTTGTGGAGGTGGAACGTGACTTGTTAGCTCCCGGAGGCTAAGTCGTTACTTGATGTCGAGAGACCTTTGGGCTCCGAAATTGTAAGCCTCGTTGCGGAGTTTTTCCGAAGTTATGCGATTTTTATATTTAATTTTTAAAAGTGTTTACGATCCTTGATGACTCCCGACTCGGAACAATTACCCTAACCTACGCTATGCTAAAAACGTTATTACGAATCTCTTCCCCCTCCCCAGTGAAACCCCTACCCCACCCCCCAAATTTCCCTCCCCCACGCAAACCCCACGAGCCCCTCTCCCGATCCCCTACCGAGTCCCCCGCCCGACGCCCCGAGTCCCCTCCCAAGCCCCCTGCACCCCATCGCGATCGACGCTCCCGACCCCCGCCAGCTCGCAGCCCAGAACCCCTCCCCCGAGTCCCCCTCCCGACACCCCCACCCAGCCCCCTAAACCCCCACTCCGATCGACGCTCCCGATCTCCCCTCCCCCACGCTCTCTCTCTCGCAGCCCAAAACCCCGCCCACCGAACCCCCTTCTCGACCCTACTTCCCCCACCCAACCCCCAAAACTCGACCCCCAAACCCGGACCCCCACCGAAAACACTCCCTCCAAACTCCTAAAACTTTTTAATTTTAGTTTTAATTTATTGTGTAGGCATATTTTTGGGGAAACATTCCCAACCAATTTTATGCACAGAGAGATAATATTAAAGGGGGTGGAGGAGATACTGGCTTTGATTGCGGGGTGAAGATATTGTAGGATCCTTTGAATGAAAAATATCAGCCCAATTCGGAGCGAAAATGTGATGGCTCCGGCTCTGTTAGTCTAAACATATTGGCCATTTTTTTATCAAGAAAAATTGAACCCCTTTTAGGTGGGCATGTGTTGACTTCACGTTAAAGTTGAAATATATTGACTCCTTAGTATGAGTCTTTGTAGGGTGACTCTAATTGTGCCCAAATCATAATTTTACGTCAAATGTCTTTGTTAGCTTCTCATTTGCCCCCGAGCTTGATGTCGAAGGCGACGTTTAACGTTGGCTATAATAACTACCGTGCGTCTCGACGGCCAAAAATCCTCTTCGTCTTCAATTTGCGAATCATCGCTCCTTTTATTTTTGAGAAAAATGTGGGCACCTGATTGACCTTTGCTTGAGTGCTGGAAACAAACAATTGTAGATTGAACCTTATAGCATTGGATCGGTTTCTTGCGGAACAAAAGTGCTCTTCAAAGGCATCGGCCTTGTGCTTTTTCTCGATGACTTAGAGCTTGAGTGATGTCTCTTAGGGCTCTTCTATGATCCTATGGGATCTTCGTTTAATGAGCCGCGTATGTTCAAGAATTTTTGTCGTCCAAGAGGTCTTCTTTTGATCGGTGTGTGCGTCCCAAGACTCGTAGTCGATCTCTTCATGTTTTACATATACTTGTCTCATGCTTAGATCTCGCTTGCTTTGATTTGCTACATACTTCTTTCCTTGGCTTGATTCGTGCATTATTCTTGGCTCTAACATACTTGTTTTATAGACTCTCCTCAAAGTTGCTCAAGTTGTAGAGTCTTAACCTTCTTCTTTTGATTTTCTTTTGCGAGGTGGTGAGCCGGCTAAGGGCTTACTCGAATCTGCTCGAGGGAGGGAGCTAGATCTAGAATCTCGCCTCGAGTTCGCCGGAGAGGAAGGCGTAGCCATCGGGGACAACCATTAGGAAGCTTCTCATGGAGGTTTCCACCGCATGGGGCGATGATGAGGAGATGCTTGAGAGGTGGGTTACCTACGCTTCCGACCTTCACTCTAAAGCTCTTGCACCTGAGTCAAGCTCTCCGGCCGAAGTTCACCCTTGAAGAGAAGGCACCGGGAGGGGATATCCCCGAGGATGATGGTGTTGAAGAGGATACCAGAGATGACTCCGAAGATTAGCCTCCTTTTCATGACTCTTCGTAGGCTTAGGAGTGATTTTTGATGGTCCGTATGTCATATTACGATGCTTACTTTCCTTGTTGTTTCTTTTTTATTGTTGTTGATTTTTTCTTTCTCACCGCTTAGGTTACATGATCACCTTTCATCATGATTGGGTCTTCCTTGAGTTTTGGCTTTCGTAGAGGGTCGTATTAGCCCCTAGTCTGGCCCCCAAAATCGACACAAGTAAAAACATACAATGAGAGAAAACTAACGACATAATTGCCTTAGGGGGTCGCATTAGCCCTTAACTTACTTCTAACTTTGACAAAGTTAAAAATATACAACGAAATAAACGGAGAGCTTGGGTGCTCTAGAGGTTACGTTAGCCCACATTCATGCTCCCAAGACCAGCAAAGTAAAGTGTGAGACGCAAATATGCGGAAATATTGCTCGTTGTATTAATATAAAAGATCGAAGTCCATACAATAGGAGGAATGTATGCCCCGTTGAGCGCTTTCGGAAAAACCTTGCTATTCATGGGTAATTCCTTTACAAAATTTTGGGACTTGGGTTGGGTGGGTCTTTAAAGAAAGGCCCCCATGCCGGATGTATAAGAGAATGGTGTTCTTAAGTATTTAGATGAAGCACTTTTTGAAGTTGTTCTTGTGCCACATCTTGGGAATGGCTGACCCTTTAAGAGTAACAAACCTATGGTTCCCAGGCGGACCTTGTCATGGATAACGTATGGTCCTTTCCGGTTGGCTATCAATCTTGCCATGTTCCTTGATCCCTTTTTGGAGGTTCTTACTCGCTTGCACAAAGTGATCAAGGCAAGCTTCCTCTAAGGGGATGGGTTTGACGTCTTCGGAAGGTGTAGCCCGGACCTTGCCATGGCCTTTAGTGGTAGCGAAGCACACCATAATATTTTCTGGATTTTTGGCAAAAGGCTCCACCTTTGGCCTCTTACCCTTGGGATCATCATGAGTCTTCCCCTTCTTTTTTGCTTCTCCATCAAAGATCGAAGGCTTATGACATAGCATTCATGTGCGGTTTTTGGTCTCCATAGATCTCGCCTACGGATCCATCATTAAGATCATACTTCATAAGGAGAAGGTATGGAGCGATGACTGCTTTGATCTGGTTGAGGGTGGGACGTCCAATGATGACATTGTAGGCAAAGGGGATGTCGATCACTAGGAAGTTCACTTTGATGTTTTGGCCCTCGACTTCTCTCCCACCCCGATTGGTAGATGGATCATGCTTATAGGGTGCATCCTCTGCTCCTCGAATCCAAGGATAGGATTGACGATGGGAATGAGATTCTAGGGGGTATACTTCAGCTGACTTAAGTATTCCATGGTGATGACGTTTACCGAGCTCCCTGTGTCGATAAGGATCCTGTGGACTATGGCGTCCGAAATCTTCGATTTGATGATCGGAGGATCCTCATATGGGGTGGCCATGCCTTTCAAATATTGTTCTCCAAAGCTCACTGTGGGCACCTTCACAAGTGGGGGCTAGCCGGTGATTAAGACCTATTGAACGCTTCTAAGGTGAGCCTTCCGGGAAGAGGGGATCATGCCTCTACGAAGCCCGCAACGATGGTGGCTACAATCCTAGTAGCATCATTGTCATCATAGTGCTCATATCCCTGCCTTGAAGAACCTCCTTGTGTTCCATGAGTATCTTTTTGAGAAAGCGATTAATTTGCCCATTATCCGCCAACTCCCCAAGCACCTTCTTTAACGAGCGACACTCTGTAGTGTTGTGTCCGGTTTATTCATGAAATTTGCAATACTTGTTGGAAGCTCACGCTTTGGAAAAAGTGGACATAAGAGGTGGTTTCTTGAGCATGGGATGCCCCTTGATCTCCATCGAGAATACTTCGGGGTCGGTATTGAAGCGCCTAAGACTTCTCTTCATTTCCGAGGATTAAACTTTCCATCTCCTCCTTTCCTCTTGGCTTCCTCTCCTTCCTCCGTGCGGATCTCGGTGGCCTCGAATAAAGTCCGTCGCCTTTCGGAGTGCTTCGCAAAAATGGAAACCTTTTGTTCAACGAGGGAAAATTTGAATCTTCCGTTTCGAGTCTATTTAGGAAGGAGGTGTAGGCAACTCCATCTTGAAGATCGGAGATGAGGACAGCCTCCCCGTGGAACCTCCGGACATAATCTTTGAGGGTCTCATTCCTCCCCTACTTGATCTTGGAGAGGTGAATGTTGATCCTCTTTTGCTTGCAACTCGTGATGAATTGCGCAACAAACTTCTTGCATAGTTCCTCAAAGAAAGAGATGTTTCCTTGAGGTATACTTGTTGAACCATTTCTACGCGACCCTCTTCGGCGTCGCGGGGAAGAATCGACGAGTAGGTTGCATCGTCTCCATCTTGTAAGTACATATGGGACTTATAGTATGCCAGGTGGTCTTCAGGATCGGTTGTGCCATTGTATGGGTCAATGTTTGGGACCTTTATCTTCTTCATTCGGGAGCATTCATAATCTTCTTCGAAAACGGTGTGTTAAAGGTGGACTCAATCGGTCGTGAATTAGAGCCAGAGATGGAAAAAGTGCAAGGTTGGTGTCGTGGGACCTCTAGCAAGGAAGGGCTTTTCCTTCTCTCGGATCGAGGGGAGTGCACCTAGCACTTTCGACTTTTCTAGACCCTTCATGGCTGCTTGCCTATGATGCCTTTCCCTTAATCGCTCGTGCTCTGGAACAACGGACCGCTCCTGGTCATGCCTAGGAGTACTTGCCACATCATACTGAAATTGAGTTGACCACCAACTAACTCGGGTGTTGGTTTAGAAAACAAAAATTGCTCCGAGTACAATGCATAAACAGATCAACTTCAAAGTAGGGTATATAAATATATCCAAAGCGCCCAAAATATGATTTAATAATCAAAAGACCTTTTCTTTTCACATATGGGTAAAAGAAAAACAAGTAAATCTAGCCACCTCTTCTTACAAGGATTCTCGCATAAATGATTACGGTTGTGCAAAAAATCAAAATTGTGAAATTGAACCGCAAACCGGCCGAACTAAACCATTTATTCGGTTAACCAAACTGACTAAATTTTCGATTAACCGAACTAGTGAACCAATAGCATATCCGATTCTATTCCGGTTGGGATTTTGAAACCGACAATTAATCAGAAACCAAACCTATAAATTTTCTTTAAAAAATAAAATTATTATAGGATAATTTACATATTTGAATAAAAACTTAAAATCTGAAGGTAATTTTTTACATATGTAATTTTGGCTAAATTGGGAGCATGATTGAATGAAATATGTTGAAAAAATTATTTATCTAAATGATCATATTTATTTTTATTAAAGATCATTGTGAATAGGTCTTCATCGTTTTCCAGTATCAAAGGCAAGACGGAAATATAGATAGGAATAATGGGATGGGAGAGTGAGAATGTAAGGAAGAGAGAGAGAGAGAGAGAGAGAGACTTCCGGTAAGGACAACTGAGTTAATAAGGTAGAATAGTAACTTAACTTTCCGCAGTCAGCCACATCGTGCTAAAATCGAGTTGGCTACCAATAATTTGGTGTTAGTTTAGAAAAAACTTCACTCCCAATTACAGTGGATAAGCGATCAACTTTAAAATAGGATATTTAAATGTTGAAAGCCCCCAAAATACGATTTAATCTAAAAACCTTTTCTTTTCACATATGGGTAAAAGAAAAACAAGCAGTAAATCTAGCAACCCCTTCTTATAAGGATTTTGCCTAAATTATCGGGATGGTGATGTACGTACTACTACAAGATCAAGTTAATATGAGTAGAGGTGAAATTGAATGGCCAAAACGTACTAACCAATTTTAAGCGTCGTTAACTTCCCTAAAAATATGAGAATCATAATATTGCTAACTTGAAAAGTACTACTTTTACTATATATAGTTCCTACAGAAGGTGTCAAAATTAGCTTTAATAGGAATCCTTATATATTTTACTCCAATTTTGTAAGAAACAAATAATGAATATAAAACCAACAAAGTGTTGATTGAGATGGTAGCAGTTTCACCTCGGTAAAAAGAAAAACACAAGTTTGAATCCCTAAAAATACACTTATTGAGAGGATTTTTACCGTAAATGATCGCGACTCGAAAGAGATAACACTTTTCTTCAAATAAACAAAAAATGAATATAAAACACTTTCAAAATCACAACTTAAAGTGTTATCCAAATATTTTATAGATATAAATTTTGTACATTTTTAATATGATTTTTACACTCTTCCCTCTCCAGATTTGTGACATTAATTAATTTAATCTCATATTTTATGAATTTAATTTTATCCCACTTAACCAGTAATGATATATTAAAGTAACAAATATTAATTCCATTTAAGATAGACATAACATGTGAAAACAAAAAATAGTCATAACTAGCCCTAAAGGGTATTGAGCCCATCATTTTATGTAAATTTGACAAGAAAAAGGAATATATTACGGGTGTGAAATTCCTAGATATCATACTGACCCAAGTTCCACTGTTGTTGTAATTCGAAGGTAAAATTTTTTTAAGTACATAATTTTTTTAAAGTATATATCGCTTGTCTAATCAATGAACAACAACTAATTAATGTGAATTGTTAGGAATTTTGCGCCACTCTAAACCTCACTTATTATGTGAAGTTGGAACAAAGATGTGAAAGCAATTTAGGATGACAAGAACAATACCAAGAAATTATATGGAAATAGAAAAATAGGAACGAGACAAGAATTCAACGTGGAAAACCCAAATCGGGAAAAACCACGAATAACACAAGCACAATGATTTCACTATTATGAGAGAGTACAAGAACGCTCTCAAACCCGAGAGATCTTCCCAAACCCGAGATATCCCAATCTCACAACACTCTCCTCATAATAACTCCCTTGGTGTTTACAATGAATGTCGGCCCTCCTTTAAATAGGAAAAAAACCCTAACAATCTCCTAACAGAATCTCCTAAACCTACCAAAACTCTTACTCCTAATTCTAATAGGTAACAATTGTCTAATACAAATAGGAATCAAACTCTTATCTGAATACAATTAGGTTTAGGATACCCAATTCTATAAGGAAACAATCTTTCCTAAAACATGAGATTTTGGGACACCACCCAACAATCCCCACCTTGGACCAAAATCCCAAAATCTCGAAAAACATACTTGTCACCTTCAACCTACCTCTCCTACCCGAGAAGTAGCACCCTAGAGGGCTCTACCCCGAAGGGAAATCACGGGTTATCACCATCCACTAAATCCAAACTCCCTTTGGACTTAGCTAAAGGAATCATCTCCATCAATCCCTTCTTCTTGACATGATCCAAGCACATATCAAACAAATGAATCAATCCACCATCCGTAGTTGTACCGACATTGTTGAACCGACAGTTGAACCTTGAAGGATGTAGAGACCTCCATGCCTCGAACCCTTCAACAATACCTTAGAACCCTTGGACACTTTCAAGATTCCACCTTTAGCCAAATATCTTAGCCCTTTAGCTTCAAGGGCTCCCAACGAGATTAGATTGCATTTTATGTCGGGAACATGCCGAACCTTAGTTAAAGTCTTCATGACACCATCATGAGTTTTAATCGAACTGTACCAATTCCAACAACCGAGCATTAGGCATCATTGCCCAAATTAATAATACCAGAATCAACAGTTTCATATGTGGAAAACAAATCTTTGTTAGGACACACATGAAAAGTACATCCAGAATCTAAAACCCATTCAGAATCGCTTCTCTTTTATGAGAAGCAAGTAAAACATCACCATTTGACTCATCATCGGCATGAGCAAAACCAGCCTCACCCATATTCTTAGAATCTTCCTCTTTCTCCTTAGCCTTTAAAGCCTTAAGTTTTAAACACTGGGATTTCTTATGTCCAGGTTTCTTACAAAAGTAATAATCTCTCTTAAACTTGCACTTAGAACCTTTCTTAGTACTACCCTTACCGACAAGCCTTCGGCTCTTTCATTACAACACACTTCAAAGTCAAATTTTTCTTTGGATAGCAAGTTGAACTTGACATCCTCATAACTCAACACTTCACTACAGTGGCGGACCCAGGAATTTACGGAAGGGGGTCGAAATAAACTAAATAATAGTGTACACAAGTGAAAATTTCGGCAGAATTTCCTCCGTAATATGGCTAATCCCATAGGCTTAAAGCCTTAACCTCGTACGAAACACATTCATAAACTCAACGTGCCACACGCTCGGAGTATCAACAACACAAGCTCAACGAGCCATACGCTCTAGGTCTTTTATATTCATAAACTTAAGTTCACATATGTAACGCCCCCAATACGTAAATACATAAATAAGTAATTAACAGCGGAAGACTTGTAAATTTGGGAGACGTTACCGCCGTTTTCAGAATGAAAATAAGGCAAGTTCATTTGAGCAAATTAATTCCGAAAAACGATTTATGTAACAATCCAACCCAATTTTTTTTTCATTACGTAAAATGAAATTTCAAAATGCCGAGGATCAGCTGGAGAGGAATCATGATCCATGAGACCGGGAAGGTACTAACATGTATGGGGTCAAGACGAACAGCCGAACATCACTTCTCCTAACCAGACTTTATCCTTTTCTTCCTCTTTAAACTTTACGTGTGATTGTGAATAGCTCGTCATGCGCTCAAGTCCGTAAAAATTTAAAACATAAAACAATAAACGTGTGAGCTAGAAGCTCGAGTACGTTACCGTTATAAAATAAAATTGCAATTTAGATGCTATTAAATCGTGCATATCTTAAATCATCTTTCTTCAATACTCAATTTGCAAATTTGTCAATTACCGATTTGCTTTTTCGATTTAGCCAAACTTAGGACCCGTACTCGTGAAACAATCAATCATGGGATCCGACTCCTAGGTTCATTGAACCATAAGGCGATCGGCTGTGAACAATTGAACGATTAAACGGTTAAACAATTAACGATTACGTGAACAATTGAACGATTAACGATTACGTTCACAATTGAACAATTAACGATTCTGTTCACAATGGAACAATTAACGATTTTGTTCACAATGGAACAATTAACGATTCCGTTCACAATAGAACAATTAACGATTACGTGTACAATTGAACGATTAACGGTTCAATGCTTTACTAGCGAGCAACGTTGTCCAGGCGTCCCCGGATCAACCATTTACGATTACAATTACGATTACGATTACGATTACGATCACATTCATTCATGGATCGTCATACGATTACGATTACGATTACGATTACGATCACATTCATTCATGGATCGTCATAACGGTTAACGGGTCCTTTGCATGGCCAAATCAATTAAATTGCGAAAAACTTATGTATAAGCAAAATGAATTGTAATCGTGTTCGTAAGCTGTAAACTGTACGGTGAATCGTAAACTATAACTTTGAACTATAAACTGCATATGTGAACCGTAATAAATCTGTTGTAAGCGTGAACTATGGCTGTGAAGTGGGTCCAAATTATTTGTATTATTAAAACGAGTAACTCAATAATAAAGATAAGCACTTTGGAAAAGGTACAAGCAATAACGTACCTCGGCGTGCCAACACTCCAATGACTCGATTGTTTACGCAATACAATTTTAATTCTATTTCGTTTCCAAAACTAATCTACTTTGTAGATTACTAGTCCTTTAACAACATTTATATGCATTTACGATTACCAAACTTTTACTTTTGCGCGCCTATCCATAATGTTTCCTTTTGAGCCCGATATTCATACGTTTCCCAGAAATAAGCTATTGATAATATAGTTTGAATTTGTATATAACAATTGATGAGTTTAATTCCCCATTCTTTTAATAAATCTCAAGTTTGGACTCTTGCTTCTATCATTTCTAGTATGTACTTAATGTAGCCTAATCGTAATTATATCACTCGTTTCATCTAGTATGCCCAATTGTCCTCACGTCTATAAACCGAATATACTTTCTACTTGAGGTGTCGGTTTGGTTTTCCAATTTTCTAAAAATTTTGGCAGAGTTTCGTCCGGAATATGGCCTAACCATTAGGCTAAAGCCTCAAAACCCGTATAAAATTTCACAATAGAACTCAACGAGCCACACGCTCGGAGTATACAACTCAACGGCCACACGCCGGAGTATATTTACCATCCCAATAACCGAGTTTCAACCCAATATACAAGCCAAGTTACAATGTCATCAATACTCTCACTTTCCGGTGCCATCAACTTTTCGATTTTTGGTCACAACATATATATTTATAGCTAAGGCTCCGGTTAAGCAATTTAATTATAGAAATCCCGATTTTCGGGAGAGGGATTCGATACGATTAATTCTTTTATGAGTATTACCAATAATCAGTTAATGATTTAGTATGTCGTAGATAAATAGTGAAACTCATTAACATGTAAACATTTAAATATTTTGAAAAGTACAATTAGTAACGTACACTGAGGTAATTGATCGTTTTCCTTCAAGTATTGTTTTTTTTTTCGTTATTTCCTTCGATCATGTCCACTTCCATCGATTTTCTGTTTTCAGGAAGTAATTTGATTTATGCATTAATAAACTCAATAACTACTCTCTATTTATGCAGACTTTTCACATTTGACTTCCTCTAATTCCCCACTATTTACTCAAATTCATTTGAATTCCTAACTTCCTTTAATTCTGTAAATTTCTTTTCCCCTCCTCCTTCTATTCAATTCAATATTCTAATTTTCTTTTCAAATCACGGCTCATTCTAAGTAATTTGCGAATTCTCGTAAAGATTATTACGCATTGAATTATTCTTGTCTTGCCACCACCATATTACTTAGTAACCAAATTACTAACTCCATCAAGGTCTCTATTAATTTCAATAAAATTCCCAAGTATAACCCAATTTCATTTTTTTTTCAATCAAGCCTAACACAATCCAATTACCACTTAATTCCCATACATGAATACACCTCCGGACTCCATCAAATTTCCATATTTCTAATTGATTTACTCTTACTTAACTAAACCAAAATTCAATTACATTAATTTGCTCCAGTTTAACACACATACAAACAAATAAATTCAATCCTCCATCAATCTTCAACGCCTCATTTACACATTCTTAAAACCAACTCCCAAAATTATATGTACGCTCATATTTCAATCATCCTCAATATTTTTCTTCCAATTCTTCCAGACACCGAGCAATTCATTCATATTCATATAAAACTCAAACAAGCACATTAACAATTATAAACAAACCCAAATCAATTTCCAATTCCATATCCACACATATCAAACCCTAACTCCAATTTCATTTTCCCCCAAAATTCTTTCAATTCCACCATAACCAATTCACAATTCACATATACTTGTCTAATTATTCAATAATAACATAAATTTGTGATAAAATTTGCTTAAAAATTAAGGATTGGAGATGTGGAGATATACCTCACAAGTGGTCAAAAGTGGAATTGGGTAGTGGTGGCTCGTTGGTGGAGATACGGTGGCTCCGGCAGCGGCGTCGGGCGCCGGTCGGCGACCGAGACGGCGGCCGGGTGGCACGACCGTGCAGCAGCAACAGGGCGTCGCCCTGCTGGCGCGGAACAGGGGAAGAAGAGAGACTGGTGCGGGAGCGGGCAGCGGCCGTACGCCGGCGGCGGCTTGCTGGCACGTGCAGCGGCCGGGAACGGCGGCACCAGCCCAGTCCAGTGGCGGTGGCAGCCACAAGGGCGAACGGCCCCGGCCCTCGTGCGAGCGGAACGGAGCGGAGAGGAAGGAGATGCGATGGAGGCGGCTGGGTGGTGGCTGAGGCGCCGCCGGCGGCTGGAGGCCCGGCTGATGATCGGCCGGTGGCCGGTGACGAGGCAGCGAGCAGGGCGAGAGGGAGAAGAGAGGAAGGAGAGGAGAGAGAGGATGAATGTGTTACTTGCCTTTCAAACCCCCGATATATTCCCGATCCTTCCACCATCTTCCTCTCTTCTTTTTTTTTTTTTTCTATTTCTGCTATAATAATTTGTCTATATATGTATACTATTTTACTTTATTTCTTTTTTACTTATTAATTTAATTTATTCGAATTCGAAATAAATTATTCGAACGTATATATATACATTTTGCAGTACAAACGTAAATTTGTACGAATTACCCCTTATTATTTGCGATTATCAAATTTGTTCGCATCTTCTATTTCGGTTTCGTATTTTGCGCGGCTCAAAGCTCTTAAACAATATTAAGACGATAAAATGCAAAAATTAGTTACGATTAAGTTTCGGGGTGTTACAACATACAACCAATCTTTACAAACATCTTGACACATACAAAAGTTAACATCTGTTTTGAAAATTAATATTACATAAAGATAATATTACATCTAATGTAATTGTCCTCGTCGAGTCCTCGTATTTTGAGATTTCGAACTTGAAGTAATGGAGGGTTCCGTAATTATCTTTTTTAAATATCTAAGCATTTTGACCTATACTAAAAAAACAACAAAAATCAAACCTCTATTAATGAAATGAAATTGAAAAATCAATAAAATCACATAAATTAAGGATACAATTAAAGAAATTAAATCTAATATCACACAAATTATACCTTAAATTGAATTGAAATTGAAAATTTTTAAAGTTATGAACTTACCGATTTGCGAATGACAGAGAGAGTGTGGTGCACTCGGTGCGGGAGAGGAGAAGAGGCGTGGCGGACCCACCGGCGACCGGGGCGGGCGGCTAGCAGATGGCGGTGGACGGGCGCCGGTGTGCTGCAATCGTTTAGGGCTCCAGCTGTGCGGTGTGGTTGTTGGCTGGAGAGAGAAAGAGAGTGTGTGTGTGGGAGAGGGAGGGCTCCGGCTGGGCTGGGCCGGCGGCAGTGGTGGTCGGTCCAGTGGTGGGGCAAAGCAAAGCAGCGGCACTGGGGCGAGTCGTGGGCAGCGGCTCCGGCTAACTTAGACAAAGGAAAATAAATGAATGAAAGGAAGAAGAAAAATTTTGAAAAAAAGTGGGATTGCTTGCATTGAGCTTTGAACCCCGGACCTCATGTTTGTCCATTAACACTCTCACCATCTCAGCTACTTTCACTTTCAGCTTTATTTTGTTATATCAAAAATTTATTTTGTTTTTGAGAGGGGGTCAGTTGACCCCACTGACTCCCGGTGGGTCGCCCTCGCTTCACTATTACTGTGAAGCATAATTTCTTTAAAGGGCTTATATGAAAGGGGTAGGGAGACAATAAGGAGAATAACTTTATCCTCATCATTTATATCAACCTCCAAATTCTCTAAGTCCAAGAGAATAGAATTAAACTCATCAAGATGATTTTGGATAGATGTACCTTCACCTATACGAATCGTGAACAACCGCTCCTTAAGCTGAATCTTGTTGACAAGACTCTTTGTCATGTAGATTTGCTCCAAGTTTGTCCACATCTCCTCGATAGTCTTGCAGTGAACAACTTCACAAAGTATTTGGTTCGTAATGCACAATCGAATCGCAGTAAGTGCCCTTTCATCCAACTCCTCCCAATCTTCCTGGGACATAGAGTTGGGCTTCTTCCCAAGTGCCTTCTTTAATCCGCTTCGCGTGAGAACGACCGTCATCTTGACTCTCCATAAATTAAAACTGATTTTTCCATCAAACTTATCGATATCAAATTTAGTGAATGACGATGCCATCCTAGAACATGGGCTTTGATACCACTTGTTAGGAAATTAGCCCCACTAAATCCTTACTTGTTAGGTGAACTTAGAGCAAAGATGCAAAAGTAATTTAGGATGACAAGAACAATACCAAGAAATTAGATGAAAATAAAAAAAGAGGAACGAGACAAGAATTTAACATGGAAAACCCAAACCAGGAAAAACCACGAACGACACAAGTACAATAATTTCACTATTATGAGATAGTACAAGAACGATCTCAAACCCAGAGATCTTCCCAAACCCGAGATATCCCAATCTCACAACACTCTCCTCACGATAACTCCCTTGGTGTTTACAATGAATATCAGCCTCCTTTAAATAGGAAAGAAACCCGAACATTCTCCTAACAGTAATCTCCTAAACCTACAAAACTCTTACTCCTAATTCTAATAGGTAACAATTGCCTAATACAAATAGGAATCAAACTCTTATATAAATACAATTAGGTTTAGGATACCCAATTTTATAAGGAAACAATCTTTCCTAAAACATAAGATTTTAGGACACCACCCAACATGAATGCATAGCCTTTTTAGTGGATGCATGGAGAACCCACTTTAGGTAATAATTAATGTCAATGCACGTAAAACCAAGAAAAATTGTTACTCGAACCATATCCTTCTTTATTCCTTTGTTTAAAGCTAATATCACTTCACTTGAAGCTTGCTTTATCGATTTATTTGTAGTGCTTTAAATTCCAAACTTTTAAAATCGTAGGCATATATACTAGGCTCCCGACATCACTTGATTTGAACCCTAGATCTGTCATTGTATATATGGTATTTTATTTTAATTTTTTAAACTCAACACCTATTTCCATAAATATAAACTTGTTGAACTTTTTATTCCTCTTTCCAAAAAATATTACCTCCTTGAAATTATATCATGCATGTCACCATGTCTATAAATCCATGTCCATGCTATAAGTATTGATGTAGTCGTAGGCGCTTCTCATTTATGGTTATCATTGTCTCCCTACGCTAACAGCCTCCTGTTTCACCAAGTACTTGTTTGAGACGATCCGTGTCTCCTTTTTTAATGGCTATTATTACTACAGGAACCACTTTTAACTATAGTTAAAAATGACATTTAACGACGGTTAACAAAGCGTCGTGTATTTGGGTATCGTTGTATGTACCACCTTTGACTATAATTCAAAAACCGTAGTCATAGGTCAACCTATGACAACGGTTTCTTCATCTAAACTGTCATCATAGGCCTTCTTCTGTAGTTATTACAGAGCACCTATGACAACGGTTCCTTTATTTGAACCGTCGTTATAGATGAGCATATAACGACAGCTTCTTCCTTAAGAACCGTCATTATAAGTATGATTTTTTAAAATAATTTTTCTCATATTTGCTTGCCCTTCTATACAGTACAAAAAAATTCATATATAAACACATATACAAATCACAATCCAATACACTCTTCATCAAAATATATTCAAAACAACAAACACATATACTCATCACATTTTGTATGTAGGTCTTCCTCTTCACCGTAATATAAACAAAAGAACAAATACATATACAAACCACAATCATATGTACATATTTATACCTATAATTGTGTATAACTACTAAAATCACAAACTTGACCTATCAAATAATGAAGAATAATTGTAATATATATACATATTCCTTTATACGGTTGTATACGAACTCTGCCAACCTTGTTTTAACTCGTTAAACACTTCATCCGTATAGGGAGTTGGTGGCTTCTTTCGTGGGAAATATTGTGACCAATGTTGTAATAGACATATTAATTAGGTCAGTGCAAGTGTTAATCAAGGTGAAAAAAGAATATATAATAATCAATGAAAAGTGTAACTATACCTCTCTGGGACTAGCATTCCTTTCGAGTTTGGTCATAATCTCTTTCATATACTCGAAGAATGTAGAAGTCGTACTCTACGTTTCCCACTTGTTTATGGCACTACAATAATAAAAATAGATTCCCAACACATAGAGAATTAATTAGTACTTATGTATCTAGCAAGTAATATGAAATGAAAAACAGGGGGTAAGTAGACCGTAATAACCAAGAGAACCTCACCTTGACAGGGACAATTAGTAGTTGTACTTTCTTCACTTGTTTGGGACCTCCACCAAAATAATAACGGACTAGAGCACTATTTTTCAATCGGAAAAGATAAAATTCGAGTTAGACATATTGTTGAATGATTACCTAACAAAACAGCATAAAATAATTAAAAAGTATGAACTCAGGTCTCGATGACGTCCCCGATATCTTTCCTCATATCACGATCTAGATGATCAAGGAAGTAGGCAATATTAGCCCTTGGAAATATGACAGTTAGCATCCAATGGTGGCTACAAAATAACACATTTTTATATAAGATAACACTATATAAAAACTTCATCGCTTAGTTAGTTCATTATTTGTCCAATTACCTCTCATTGAAGGTCGCCGTAAACAATGTTTTTTTCATCCGCTACATGTTTCATGACGTCAAAGATATAGGAGACTTGTTCATCATGATTCAGTCCAACACCTTGAATAACGGAAGTAGGGTTCGAAACCGAACTTAGTCCTTCCCAATCTCGTGCAGCCACCTTACATATTAATATGTAGTTAGAAATTGAAATTAATTAGTAAAAAACTGATTAAGAATATATTAACTCACATCATGCCAAGCATAATAGCGGATACGCCGATTTCCTCCGTGCGTAAAAATTGCAATATGTCGTCCGTGAAGACAAAGACCGACATATCCGCTTCACGAGCCCAAACACGTGACCTGGTGTGCTACGGATGCTCGATCCTCTCGTTGACAGAGTTTGTACAAAACTTTCCGGAGTAGCACACCAATCCGTGTGAGACTCCTCAATGGATTTAAGAGGAGAATTTTGCGGACTACGAACGGGTGCCACTGAATGTTTGCTTATGCCACTGGCACCCCTCATCCCACCTGTCGGATCTGTCCCCGATATCCTAGTGAATAATCAATACAAAAATGAGAAATATATATACGTGATATTAACAACGCTAAATATGATATTTTTAATACAAATAAATTACCGTAGTGAGGATGACCAAACTCGGGGCCAACGAAGAAAAACATTAATTGCATCATCAACGAGTGTGGTGGTCCGCTCCTCGGATCGGCAACTCACACTCGCCTTTTCCATATATGACCTCTTTAACACTCACTCTCACCTCATCAGCTGCAAGGAGTGTCCCGTGAACAACAACAATTGCATCCACGGAAAACAACACACAATGCCACAACTACTCACCATAATCGATCATATCATATATATATATATATATATATATATATATATATATATATATATATATATATATATATATATATATATATATATATATATATATATATATTAAAAGTTGAGTTTAAGTAATATATGAGCGACACGCAGGATGCCACATAAGATGTCATGTAGGTAGATTTAATGTAATTTTAATTCAATTTAGTGTTAAAATTATTCACATTAACATTAAATATAATAGATATTAAGAATAAAAGTTATATTAATTAAAATAGAAAAAATAAAGAGACATATCTATTTACTATTTACTAGTCTCGGACCCGTGCTATGCATGGAGCAATGTTGTACAATGCATAACTTAAGAAATTATTGAATTACAGAGCGATGTTGTACTTGTGAGTTTCTTTTCTCGATCATTTGATTTTATTAAATGGTTTCACTTTCAACAACATTCTTATACATGTTATCCCCTCATAGCGAAAACGCTTTCGTAACTCATCAAAGTTATTAGAACCTAACACATAAAAATCATTAGAGCTCAACACATATTCATCTTCCAATCATTCTAAATTTCAAAAGAATAAATAAAGTCTAAAATAATAAATAAAAAGGAATTTTAAAAAATATCATCAAGGTTTTAAGATTACACTCGTGATTTAGAATATTAAGAAGTCAGGCCCCTCTAAGAGTAAAACAATTTAAATAATCCTAACTCATGCAATTATAGAAATAGTGTGACAATATGTTTAGGTATCAAAAGGTAAATATTAGTGGCAAAAGGAATAATATATCATTGGTAAATATTGAGTTAGATGACCTATAGATGACAATAGATATCATTATGTCACAAATTAATATTACAACACAAAGTAGATCAAATCAATAAAAGAATATCAAACTTATAACTCATAACTCTCTACAAAGTCAATACTAATTTAACTTAATTGACGCCTTGATAAATATTTATATGCAACCAACCTACTAAAACATCATTGACTTAAATATTACATGAACTCTTAAAAAGTATACATATACCCATAATGGGATCTCATTTTTTTAAATTATAAGGTGAATATAATGATTTATCCATTCTCACCTACCTCTGCATAAAAAGATAATTAAACATATAATAACTACTTATATTGATATTAATAGTGGAAAGTATTATAATGATAGAAGTGATCCAAATATATTTAACAATAATAGGTAATTTGTATCATAGTAAAGGGCATGATAGGTCAATTCGCAGCGTATGGTAATAAAATCATCTCGTATTTCGTACTTATATTGAAAATTGATCGCGATTTTAGTAGTGAATCAATGGAGCAAAAATATTGATACAATTGAGATTTTATAAATACATGTTTTACTCGATTAACAACCAATTGTTTCCTCGAGACACAACTCTTCCTCTCAATTAATTAACATAATAAGAGTAACATGAAGTTCTATTTCAAAATGGTGGGGAGGTTTGATGGTAAAGACGCATCTTTTAATAATTTAGAAAACTTACAATAGTAAAAAATATGATTTAAATATGTTTGTCAATAATAAGTCGCATATAGACATGTTAGGAAGAAACTAAAATAAACTGTATTTGTAACCAAAAAAATGATCTCGTATGTTGTGCAAAGATTTTGAGACAAATGAATTTATTCGAAGTCCTATGGGCTTAATATAAGTTGGCATATTAAGTTTGCAATCCTTTAAACATAAAAAAGTTACGCACTTAAAGTCCACAAATTTCAAACTGAAGCAATATAATTCCTAACTTTTTATTCATTACGTTTTATTCCACAACATATTTGAATAATAATTTTCTATCTTGTAGGTATTTTTAAATATTAATATCAAGTATATATGTAGTTGTTATATTTTTATTATATTAATTTATGATTTCTTAAAGTTTATTAAATCATTATGTACATAGGATGAATGTAATAACCAAATTGCTTCCTCACATAGTTAACTATTTAAATATTATTTTTATAACATGTTCCTGTTGATTTTAATTTAAAAATTCTTATAATAAATATATTTTGAACTAATACAATTTTATGACACCAAGTCAAAAAACACCATCAACAATGAAAAATTAATAATGTTAGACAAAATTATTATATTTCAAGCCCTAAATAATATTACATATCAATATACATAAAACTAAATGAGAGCTAATATATAATCCAAACCCTAGATAAATAAATACATAACTATATATATTAATTTTATTTTATGTCTTAATATATTTTAATTTTCAGATTACTTTTCTGTTCGTTTTTAGTCAATTTGTTAGAAGTTAGAATAAAATTAGTCTTCTTCAGTTAATTTTATTTTTATATTATTATAGGGTTTAGTTAGAGTCTTAATCTGTTAGTATTAATTTTCTTAGTTTTTATAACTGATTTGATATTTTTAGATTTTTTTCTAATTTAGGTTAAAACAGGTCTTTAATTTAATAAATTTATAAATATAGTTTTTTCATTTTGATTTTAGGTGTTTAGGATATATTCAGGTTCAGAAAATAATTTTAATATTCTGGTAATTTAATTATTTATTTTCTCATTTATTTAGTGTAGTTTATTATTTATTTTACTTTATGTTCAAGATTATATTTTTATTTTATTATTTTTAATTTTGTTTAATTTTCTGGAAAACTATAAAAAAAAATTTTGGGTTTTAGGTTACTTTTATATTTTTTTAGTTTTTTGATTTAATTTATTATATAATTTTGTATATTTGTTATTTATTAATGTTCTACTTGGTTTTGTTTTTATTTTGTATTTTATATTTTGATGAATTAATGGATGATTAATTATTATTTAATTTTTATATTAAGTTTAGATAATTTTAAAATATATTACTGATTTGATAATTTTTCAATCTTATTTACTAATTTAGGTTAAAGCATGTTTTTAGTTTAATAAATTTATAAAATTAGTTTTTTCATTTTTATTTTAGGTTTTTAGGCTATTTGATCCAGAAAATAGTTTTAAAATTTTGGTAATTTAATTATTTATTTTCATATTTATTTAGTGCATTTTATTATTTGTTTAACTTTTTGTTAAGATTATATTTTTATTTTATTATTTTTAATTTTGTTTAATTTTTATGAAAAAGTATTATTATTATTATTATTATTATTATTATTATTATTATTATTATTATTATTATTATTATTATTATTATTATTTTGGCTTGGAGTAAAAAAGAGTCCATATATAAGTGGAAACCTAATTTTTTTCAATGATAAATTATTATTTTTTTATTAGACAAAACTCCTAAATTTTCTCTCATACCGCCATGTCATCTTTTTGAAAAGATTTCTATTATATATAGTATAGATAATAAATTATATAATCTAATATATCAATCTATTATTATTCATGGAAAAAATAACTACTTTTAAACTTATAATTAATTTTTATTATTATAAATTAATTAAAAATAATTAATTTATTAAAAATTTAATTAATACCCTTACATAATAAGGGATATAACCCTAATAACTTTAATAGAGTATAAAATAAGACAACCTCAAACCTTCTCTTTTTAATCTTTGTCTATATGTGAGTAGACATATTGGATTGCTAATTAATATTTAGTTGGATTTATTTCAGTCAACAATTAAATTTTATTACGTGAACAAATTTTATAATTATAATGAATAAATAAATAAATATATTTATATGAACAAATCATATACTCCTCGTAAATAAGTGTTCATATTCAAATAATTAAATAAACCTTATCTCATGAACAAATCTTATAACCATAGTCACCAAATAAATATATTCCAATAAACAAATAATATGATCCCGAATAATAAATGGTCATATTTCAATGAACAAATGAACATATTCCATGAACAATTATTTATTCACAATGAACAAAAAGACATGATCCAATAAATAAATTATATGCTCCTTATCAAAAAATAATCATATTCCGATGAATATCATCACATGAACAGAATCTTCTCTTCATAGTGAATAAATAAACAGGATCCAATGAATAAATCATATGGCCCTAATCAACATATGATCATATTCTAATGAACAAAAAACTATTATCCCATGCGTAGAAGATGTTATTCCCTAGACAAATAAACATAATGACATGAACAGATCATATATACTCATAGTGAATCCAAATCTTCAAGACGATGGCTAAGATAGCAGAGAGAGATATAGAGTGAGCGTCGTGAGCGAGAGTGAGAGAGAATGAAAGCGCAACCTATAATTGAAGACAGAGTGGGAGAGAGCATAAATGAAAGAATCCTAACGTTACACAATTTCTAAGTAATTAACCGGAAAATGGATTCTAATAATTCAAAACATTAAAGAAAAAAATAGACATGTTGGCAGCTTTTTTCAAATCAGTATGAGGGTGTGTATACTCCACTCCCGCTTCTATCATTGATATATTGTCCACTCATGGCCTCTTCCTCATTCACCCATCCACCCCTCTCGAAATGGAAGCAACTGAGTTGCGGTGGCCGAAGGTCAAGTCTCCGATCGACTGAAGATGATCTCCAAACCCCCTATTTATGGGGGTTGCGAGTTACAGGGAGAGATAGAGAAAGTATTCTGATATTTGCACTTAAGAAATGATCTTCCTCTCCTTATTCAATCAAGGATGTTGGCCATGGTGTTCCCTTCATCATTGAAGATCGCTGTGATTTTCAATACACTAATCAGAAAAAGTATTCTGAAGAGTCAAAATGGGAGGAAAGAGAATGCATGAATGGGAAATTGGTTGTCGTCAATTGATGTTAGGGTTTAATTTTTTTTTTTGAACTTTTAGTTTGTGCAAATTGAGGTTTTTAGTAGAGAAATCTAAAGCATCCGTATAATCACAATAGGGAGGAGAAAGAATTTGCACAAACTCTACAATGGAAAATCTACGGTTGATGTAAAATTCAATTATGATAGTTAATAAAAAAAAAGGGTTAACTATAGGAGAATATTCCGTTAACAAATTAGGTTATCATATTGATTCAAATGATTTGATACTTGTTCTTTTTAAGTAAGATTTTAAATTCGAGACGGAAATATTAATAAAATTTATGATTGAAAATTTCTACCCCTTATGAGCCAATAATAACTCAACTCCAATAAAATGAAGAACTAAATACCAAAAAAAAAAAAAATTGTGTTCATTAAGCTTTATAGGTGATCTAACATAGTCAAATCTCATTTTCTACCACATAAAACTTGAGTGTAATTAAGTGAATTTTTAGACTAAAATAAACTATACTTTGTAGGGGGATTTGGATGATTATATACCCTATTTTAAAGTTGGATAGTTGTGCACTGTGCTTGGGGATATTTATTTTTCAAAAGCAATACCAACATCATGTTAGGGGCTGACAGATTCGGTTGCATGCTGATGTGGCAAGCGGAGTTGCGATTTCAAGTTTGATAGAAAGAGTTAATTGTTAGTGGTTAATTGCATTTAAAATTTATTCATATAAAGTAAACAGGTTTTTTTATTTACTTATTTTTTAAAAGAACACCCTTAGCTGGCCTTAAAAACTCATAAATTCAAAGTCAAACTTTGACTCTGCCGTACATTTGTCAATTTTACTTGCCGCGTCAAGTTTCCGACGAATTTCCGCGCATAAAATTCGGTGGTATTCTGATATAATAAAATATACCCCCAAAATTCGTTATGTTCACGATCAAGAAAAAATACGTATTTAATTTTGGCCACTATTCCCATTTATATTATTCCCATCCAATAATCATATGCAAAATTATATTATTGACATGCAAGTCTCTCTCTCCACATATATAACAGACAAAAATGCAAATGATAGTATAATATATTATAAGGTATTCAATTTTTATTTTACTTTTTAATTTTCTCATGTTATAAAAAAAAAAAAAAGAAGAAAAGTTTCGTGCCCACTTAAGGAAAATTCACTTATAATTGATGAATGTTTTATTACACTTTTTATACACATGTCACATATCTTACATGCAACACTTGCATTTAAGTGTTGCATTATAAGTAAAACGAATGCAACAGTAATAATTAGTATTGCCCTTGTCATAAAGAATACAAAATTTATTAATACAATAAATATTTGACATAGAAAAAGTGCAACAATTATTAGAAAATGTTATAAAAAGATATTTAATTGCAAACATTTTTGCATTAGATATAAAGTTCACACCTAATACAACAAATATAAAAGATGTTGCATGTAAATTGTTGCATTAGGCTCAATTTGTAGTAGTGATAGTGAATACATGCTGCAAGGATATGTTTTTTATTCACATGATAATAATTTACTGAATTGGTTATATGTATATTATGAAAATTTTATAGTGATTAAATTTTGTCTCTAGTAATTAATATACTAAGTAATATTATTTTGTTTTCTAAAAATATCTTTAGCACGTTAGTGATTTCAACGAAGAAACCATGTCTGAAAGATGATCAATTCATACTCATTTTAAGTAGTGATGTTTAAAGAAGAAGGAATCACAACGACTATATTGGAAGGGTGTCAAGGACAAAAGAAGGGCGTCAAGGATAATTAGTTAGCACTATATATCGTTGAGGTGTTAGAAGAGGATAAAATAGAAAAATGCTATAAATTTGGACGTAGAATAACAAGATCAACTCAGATATACAAGACAAGTTTATAATAGCTAGTTGATCATTCATAACATTATTTCCATGTATTGAAGTATGTAAAAAGAAGACTGAAGACCTAGACAGAGTGCGGAAATATATTTCATAATCTTGTATTATACTTAAATTTCTTACATACATTTTTTTTTCTAGCAAAAAGTTTAAAAGTAAACTTTTTGTGAGCGCACCACATCCAATGGGGTGCGAAAAGAATCATAAAAGTTAGTGTACTTGCGTGGTTAGCCGAAGAACTCAGGGAAGAGTTTTTGTGGCATGTGCTAAGACGGAGTAAAAAAGTAGATGTTAATCCTAAGGAAAGTAAAAATATATCCATAGGCAATCACTAACCCAAACTTTGAAAACTGGAACAAGATAGTGAATAAATCAATTGTCTTGTCTTTATTTAATTTCAACGTTTATTAATTAATTTTATTATGTTTTCGAGAATCTGAGTTCACTCTATTACTCAAATATGAGAACTCAAAATAAGTTTTGATTACCCTATTCACCCCTTGCAACAATTTGATCCATTTAGGACCTTCACTTGCATTAGTTAATTTAAACAAGAGTAAAACTTACAAACGATTTATTTTAGCTCCTTAATTCCCTAGCTAGCTGATCCCACTAACTGATATACTTAGGAATTAAGGCAAGGCATACACAATAACATGCACGTACACACCACTCTAGCAGGAGAACTACGTACTACATGCATGCAATATAATGCATGGCATGCATTATTCATTATACAAACTACGTAGATCACACAAACACACACATACACACACACATATATATATAACATTTCGGGATGGATATGGATCTTGTATCGATTGATTTAGTCACATTTCTTGGGAACGAAGGTCATCTTTGAGTTTTCGATGTCAAAGTTGATCTCGATTGTCATCTGAGCTCTGCTTCCAATGAGAATGTCATCGCTGTGATCTGGTTCTCCGGTGTTTGGCCTGAATTGGAGACATCGTTCTTGATCCTTTTGAGTGTTTGACATCACTCCTTCATCATGCAACTCCAATGGCTTATTCCCCTTTTTGAAGTGGAGCCTAATCTTAGGGATCTTGGTCTCCGGTTTCATGTTGGAATAACACAAAAACTGGACTGGGTCCCTTTTCTTGGAAAACTCTAGGGCTTCCTTGTTGATGCTCCGTATCTGCTTGTCGAACTCATCTCTTAGAGCCTTGTACACTTCCTTGGGCACCCACGACCATTCTGCTCCGGAGTCAAACAGAGCGCCTGCTTCGGCTGCCTTAGGGGCCAGTTTATTGATGGGTATATCTTTTCCCCTACGCTAATGACCTCCAATCTCACCTTATACTCCTCCTTATTGGTCTTATCAATATCAGTTGATGTCAGCTGGTCTGACGCCTATTTTATTTTGTTGAATAATATTCAACAACAACGTAACAAATCAAAAATGTTAGTGCAAAATAGGGATTTCCTTTACACCTTGATTGGTTAAAATTAGTAGTAGTAACTAGCAATGATGAATCCAGAAAATAAAATGACGGAGGTAAATCAATTAAACGTATTTGGTAAGTTTAAATGACTCAACCAAAATGATGTCTCAGCTCCCTATTATAATTTGTATATATATTGACAAAGCAGACAATTTTAACAAAAGGTGCTGGGACTAAGAATCGAAATCGTGACTTACTTGCTGCAGACTGCCCTCGCCACTGAGCTCAAGGCAATTTTCTACAACTACTTTGGGTCAATTTGTATATATATTGATTATTTTTTTCTTCAAGCAATTATTTTTTCTCGAAAAGGATGGAGTCGGATGACCCTAGTTGCCCTTATGTACATCCGCCTCTAACTAGTAATCAATCATGAATTTAGTAGAAAGCCTTTTTAGGGGTGATGTGGTGGTAAAATGACTTATTTTCACAAGGATTATTAGAGTTCTATTCAAATCCATAATCAGGTATAATAATATGATAGCTAGATGAAAAAAACACTTACGAGGTCATCCTTTTTGCCGAAAATAAGGTGGCCTTTATTTTGTCCTGTAGGAAGGCAGTAGGAGAAATAGGGGCCAAATCGGCCATCGCTGTCCTGCTCAAAGACGGTGCTGCTTTGCCCAATATGGAAACCCATAATCCCAGAAGCGTTGCCGTGATGAACTCTTGGAGACACCAAAGTGCTGGTTACACACCCAAACATGAATGGGTCCACTACTTGGTTTTCTAAGGTGAGTTTGTCTTCGATATAATCGCCCGAAACTACGGTTTTGTCCTCGTATCGGACTTCGAATGGGCATGGTCGGTCATCTCCGGAATGTCCCGAGCCGCATGATTTGCACCTTTTTGGGTTGTTGCACAAAATTTTCACTGATTTTTCTGGGTTAAATATATCATCGAACTCATTGGTGCATGATTTGCAATTGGCGCATTGTACCCACGTTTCCGAGCTGCCTGCATGGGCATATATGAATATGTAAATGTGAAATGTACACGTGCATTATCAATGACTCGTTTGTCAGGTCTAATAATAAACACTTATTGAAAAACTGGTATGTAAATGCACGTACCTGTGTCGATGATGAGACTTTGTTTCTGCTCTGGGTTTTGCCAAGCTTTACGTGGACAACGTAACTGCCAGATAAGAGATCCACATCAGCGCTCAGAACTTTTTTATCATCAGTATGGACACCATTTCGGGCCGCTCTTCGGGCTTGAATTGACCTGACCCGCTGTTCGTCCCACTCTATAATTTCGGCATCGCTTGGCAACTCGTGTTCGTCAACCCCATACCACTTGTTGGTTACTACTAGCGATACCCATGTTCTGCCTCCACCTCCGCCTCCGCCTCTTCCTCTCCCTCTGCCTCTGCCCCTGCCCCTGCCCCTGCCCCTGCCCCTAATATAAGCTTCTACATCCCCTGCAAGAATGATAAATTCAATAATAAATCAATTAACCACACAAAGATCCTTAATAAAGACAATGAATTTTCATGTATGCCCTTGTTGTCTTCAACTCAATATTCAGGATTTAGTCGGTCGAAATTTTCAATATTTTTGAGCTTTTGACAATCGATATTATAAGATGCTATATGATACAATTTATACTAAAACATTCACCATAAATTTAAACTTTCAGCTGACATGGTTCTTATTTCTGGAGAAGACATACATGGTTCTAGTATATATAACATATATGTTGATTTAGACCATTTTTGCTTTTTACCTTCATCAGAGTTTCTAGCACTATAAGCATCGGTCTAATTATTACTGAAACCAAAACTGACCTGGTATAGTAGTTGGTTGTTCGTAGGGGATTCCGGGAGTGACGGAACCACCATAAGTAGCTGTATCAGCAGCAGCAGCAGCAGCAGCAGCAGTGACATTACCGGCATTGCTGAAATGGGAAGTTTCCGGGACTTGGGCGTTGGCATGCCCCGAGTAAAATGAAAAGCAAAGGAATGCAAGAAAGAGAGGACTGAGAAAAATGGAGAAGATGGAATTAGCCATATGTGGAGTTTTTCTCATACCACTGTTAGCTTTGTGAATATGGACGCCCTAATCTTATCCTTTTTATAGAGCAACCAGCTACAGTTACTGTTACTAATCAACCAAAATTATTCTCTATCTTTATTTGAAAAACCCACCTCTCAAAAGTACATTTTTCCGACACTTGATTTACATCAAAAGTACATACTACTTGCTGCATGCGTATTATTTTAATTCAAAAGAATACAAGAAATATATTTGTTTCAGATTTTTTTAAGCTTATTTGCTGCTATAAAGAGTCCACCTCTACATGCTATTATATAAAGTTTTCCTATGTTTCAAGCCAAACATATATTTAGGGACATTACCACAAAAAATTCTTTAGTTTGGGAAGTTTAGGTTGGATTTGGAAAGACGATAGAACATGGAATATATATTATAGTCATTGGAAACTTATATGATTATGAACAAGTTTGAACTTTCAAATATGTTTTTTGGATGTTGACTACTTTGTTGTCAACACTTGGGGTTTATAATTAATTGCAATGCCGTCGTGATTGGAATGTCGTTGTTGTGACTTGTGTAGATATTGTTGAACATGTTAAATATGTACTTTTTTAGATAAACAATATGTAGAATTTTTTTAAAACAAAACTCAACTAGAGACCGAAATTTAAATCAGTCTCTAATTGAGGCCGAAATTTCTTCTAAAGCTTGCCTGAAAAAATAATTTTCTCAATTTGAGACCAAAAAAATTACATCTCATTTAGAGACCTAAAAGGTTAGTCTCTATTTTGTCTCATTTTGAGACTTAAAAATTAGTCTCAAATTGAGATCGCATAAAGTTAGTTTCTAATTGAGAATGAACTGTGCAATCTCTATTAGATACCAAAAAGTTTTCGGTCTCTGTCACAGACTAAGAAAAGCGGTCTCTAAGTCGAGTCTCAAATTGAGACCGCGTGTTAGCTTTTCGTCTCTAAATTCAAATTTCGACCATGATTTTTAAGATGAAGTATTTCCTGTCTCTAATATAGTTTAGAGATGATTTTTTTAATTTCGATCTCTAATTAGGCAGAATGTTGTTGTGATCGTCCACTCTTAAATTCTTTTCTAAATATTTGAAATTGATTTTTTTAGAAAAATAGTAAGCTTATATTTAAATTAAATAAAATCAACAACCTTGAAAATGAATTTATAAGGAAACAATTTTGAAAATGACTTATCATATTGCTTTTATTTTAGGTTAAAAGATCTCTAAGATGACTTTTCATTGCTTTGTCATTTACACATCAACTAACAAGACATTCAACACTTTCTTTGTTTTTCCCCCTTGGAAAAAAGCACTTACTTTTAATCATAAAATCAATTGTGATTGAGTTTACATTTGTCTAATAGGGCTTTTTGATTTAATTCGGTTAACTATCAATTTTAAAATCTCGAACTAAATATTAACTAAACTTGAAAACATATTGATGTTATAGTTTGGATAATTAAATTTCTTAACCGATTTACTTAATCGAAAAATTGGTTCTATTTTATCAAATTTTTATTCAGTTCAATGGTTTCAGTTTTTTTAGATCACTCTTCCCTCTCATAGACTAATTATCTATGCCACTATGTTATCTTTAAAAGGTGGGCTTAGTGCAACATTTATATCATAGTGCTCGTCTTGTAGTAGCTAGACACGTGGGAGCATCATTTTTTTTTTGAGACTATTTTTTAAAAAAAGATGTGTATTTTTTGACTATTTTGTCAAATACTCACAAAATTACAGTATAATTTGTAGGCAGGGCTTAACACACCAGAAATGTGAAAAGTAAATAGAAAAAGTAAAACAAACGTGATCATGCACTTTGATATACATGGGGTTCAATCAACTCTCTTTTATACTTTTCAACTTTAGTGGTGCTTTGGTAAAAAAAAATATGCACACGTAAACCGGAAGCTGATTCTCAAAGACGTCTCCAAATGAGATATTTCTGTTCAAGGTCAATTGTCTCGTTTGATGGCAGACGTTAGGATGAGTAATTTCGAATACTCTTCTTAAAAGTTGGGTATTAAAATCGGAATTAGTCAAACAAGTTTCCAATTTTTTGGAACTGAAACCAGAATTTCAGGTTGAGGTTTTGGTTTCAGGGTACCTACGTATGATTAATTTGAAATTTTTAGCACCTAATGAATTAATTTTTCAACTTTTTTGGAGGAGGAAAGGGGAATGTTTGATCTTTACATATCTTTCTCTTATATCTTTGCATAAAATATGAAATTATTTCAAAAAGTAGGTGTTTTTGTCTTAGTAACTTGCAAAATAGGATGTTCATCTATGAATTAGTAATTGAAAAATGATTAAAATTGAGTTAAAATTCACTACTCTGAAGATTCATTTTTACTGTATCCTAATAGGTTTCAAATTTCGGTTCCGATTATAGTTTTTAAAACCGGAACCGATTGGACCGATTTTTCTTTTTAGGAATTGAAATCAAAACCGTTTGACCGGTTCCGAACAGGTTCTAGGGTACCGGAAACCATGCTCACCCCAACTAGACATTTGGATAAATTTAGCTAGTGTTTAGCTGGGAAAAAAATATCTGTTTTGAAAAATATTGTTTTTAAAAAACTACTAATGATCCACAAGCCAACTCTGACCCCATTTGACATATCTCCTTATAAGGTAGCAAAAGAATAAAAACAAAGTTCACTTTTTTTATTTTATTTTTAAAAAAGGTGTAAAAAGTAAGCATCTTTTGATGTGGCTATTCCACTGCACATGGAAAATTTCCCTCAGCATGGAAAGGCTTACTCGCGAGGGCTCACAACCTTGTTCGATGGGAAGCTCGTAAGGCTTGGCTAGACAAAAGTTCGAGCTCATGAGACAAATAAACCTAAACAAGCTTAAGAAAGCTTAGTAGGCTTATGAGGCTCCTAAAGAGGGAAATATACATAGGGCTTGATTTAAGAAATATTCATATATATCCCTCGAATTTTTTGATTTAATTTCAGTATCCCTTAGTTTTTCGTATTAATTTTTACACCCTTCAACTTTATATGAAATGATATTAAACACCAAAGTTTTTTTTAAAAAAGTTCATCTTTGATTTTATAATTAAATAAGGAGTAAAATGAAAAACCTTATATATATTTGTGTTCGATAAGGTAGTGTTTCAACTAATATTTACAATAATTTATAGTGTTTCAAGTAGTATTTTTGAAAAGTTCAGAATATTAGACTTTCACATTTAAAAGTAACTTTTTATAACTTTTTGACAAAAATATCCTTCATTAATTTATATTTGACAAATTATTTATATCATTTTATGTCAATTTATAATAATCTGCTAGCCAAACCACTAAATTTATCAAACACATTTATTCAACCGCTCAATTGAATAGTTATCCGCTAACAACTAAAATTTAACAGTTATATGATACCTAAAAATTTATCTACTATATAAACAGTTATCCGTTACTCAAACAACTCATTTTGCCAAACAAGGCCGAAGTTCATAACATTAATAAAAGGGTTCGTGTTAACTGGTGAATATATTAGGTCATAATTTTATATTTTTTAAGTTACATGAATGCATGATTTTATTTAATAAGTTAAATATTTTTAATCCAGAATTCTAGATGTAATCCTTATTTCATAACTTTATGATTTAAAATAAAAATCAAAGATAAAGGAAAATTTCACAATATTTTGGTGTTCAATATCATTGTAAACGAATGTGAAGAGGAATAAAAATTAATAAGAAAAACTCAAAATTAAAAAAATGAAAGCAAACAAACTCGAGGACATAAATGTGAGTATTCCTTGATTTAATGATCTAATTTTAAAAATTAAATTATGCGATCCAATTAATAAACTATATTTACTATTTTTCTTTTATCTTCTGTCATTTAAGGTGTAACTTTTAATTTTAAAATTTAAACTCAATGTCTTCTCAAACACTATTATTTAATTTGATTGCTGTTTGGTTTTCATTAGGACAAAAATCACTAATGGTAAACTAAGAAGTGTGGGCTCGTGGAAGCTTATGTTGACTCTGAGTCAAGTCAAGCTCATAAAATACTTTTTGAGCCAAGCCTTAACTATTAGACTCGGGCTTGACTAAACTCATTTGTTCCCCTACTCGAAAACCATGAAGAATGACGATCAAAGGGAAAGCAAACTAGGGGGAAAAACAGTGACAAGAGTACTAGACAAGAAGGTATTGATAGCCCATAGGAAGAACACTATTTCATTTCAATCCTTACCATGCACATCGACTAAAAAGAGAGATAGAGATTCCCTCTCCACTGAATGCACAAATGTCACACTCGACATGACCAATAATTTGGAGTTTTTATCCAGAGTAATATACACACTTCTTTTTTGATAGAAAGAGAAACTTTAGAAAGGCATATAATATTTACAAAAATAATTTTTTAAAAATCAATGTAAAATATTGAAATAGATCTTTATTTTAAAAAAGTTAATGGTAAATATACTTTAATTCGACTCCATACATGTAACATCAATTTGGGTATAAACTGTGTTATTTAACTTCAATATGTCCTTTTCGAACATCAACGAGTTATTGTATAAGTTCATAAAATAGATCTTTGTGTGATATAATAGATTCAACCTGAAGAAAATATCACGAGACATATGAAATTCTATTGTTGAATCATTCCCAATCAAAATCAGTGACGATACTAATCGATAAAAATATACTCTCCAATCGAATCAACAATCTTAACAAGACTTACACTATTAGCAAGAGAAATAACTTGCACAAAGATGAGAAACAAGACTCTCACAAGAAGGAGAGAAATCCTAACTCTCACCAAAAAGGAGAGAAACACAAACTCTCACAAGAAGAGAAACACAAACTCCCACAAGAAGGAGGGAAATACAAACACTCACAAGGACGAAATCCAAATTCTCACAAAGAGAGAAAATTTATTAGAAAAATACCTTTAGATCTTAATTCTATTGAATAAATTGAAGTAAAAGAGATTTATCACTGCCTGTAACAACGCCAGTAGCATCCCCAACAATCTAGAAAAGAAAAAAAGAAGCGAACACAAAATTAGAGTTTAGAGAGGAGGAGAGGAGGAAGCAAGAGAAAAGAAAGAAAAGGGAAGATACACACACTTTTATTATTATTATTATTATTATTATTATTATTATTATTATGGATAGAAAAGCGAGCTTAAAGTACTTCAATCCAACTAGATTTTCAGATACTCCTACATCTAACAAATGGGTCATTCGATTTGAATTTGAGTCGGTTTGTAATATAATAAAAACGATTAAGTTTGGTTTTGATCTTGAGTCTGGTCATTTGCGATTTGGGTTGATTTTGGGTCACTTGATTTTTTTATAATAAGTGTTGCATACAAAAAAAGGTGTTGAAGAAAAATATTCAGATGGAGTCCGGTTTATCTCGGGTCATTTTCAGTTCTAGATTCACTTTAATTTAGTTGATTTCAAATGTCCAATTGAGTATAAATTTGAGCCATTCTGTTCGGGTTTGGAGTCAATTTTTCCTAGTCTATATACGTCTTGCTCTATTGCAAAAGTTTTTATTTTTTATTTTTTGAGGTATCAGCATTTCAAGTGCAAAAAGTTTGAAATAGAAGCAAACATAAGGTTGGGCAAGGGTATTGTACAAAATAAGTGTATCTTAACCTTAAATTATTTAATGGGCGATGAGAAATGTATACCACTTAAATCTCTTATTTTAACCTAGATTAATATTTAAAATAATTTAAAATAATAATTTTTTAACATATACAATTACTTATCAAATGTGAAGCTTTAGTGTTACTTAAACTTGGCAAAAACTAACCCGAACCCATCTGAATTTTTGGGTTTTGGACACGGTTTTTCGACCTTAACCCAAAAAATTCGCAAATTAGCGGATCAAACATAACTCGAACCCATTCGACCTGTTGGGTCAAGGCAATAAAAATAATATTTTAACTTTGTGCCTTGTTAGTTGGATGTTCTTTGCCCATTATATGATTTTCCTTTCATTTTATCACTTTTTTTAATAATGGTTATTTACTATATTACATCATTTGGACGTTACATATTTATCGCAATCATTTACAAAAAACACTAATACTATTTCATTTCTCAACTTATATTTTGTAAAAAAACTTTATATACAAAAATTATACATAGTTAATTTCAATAAAATATGTCTACATTCAAATGGCGTAATATGTTAAAAATACTAAAAATGCACAAGTTTTACGAGTTATATTTTTGGTGAAGTGAATATACTTAGTCACATTTTAAATAATATACTTTTATTTTGTAGAAATCATATTACTATAATGATGTAAAATTTTGATATTATAATTTAAAATAATAATTTTAGTTTGGTGTGAATCTCTTATTGTCATTTATTTGAAACTGTTATGGTTGTACTTGAACCATAGCGGCTAAAATGGTTAACGGGTTGGGTTAAAACAAAGTCAAATTTTTGCTAGCGAATAAAATGGGTCGACCGAGCCTACCCAGGTCAACCCTTAATCTATTTAAAATGCAGTAAATATGCATATAAACTTTCGTAGTATAATAGAAAAGGTGAAATAAACATTGAAACCTTAAACGAAACATTAATAGAACAAGTCATTATTGTTTACCTATTATTGACCCAAACTTTCATTAACCTTATTTAAACGGGTCAAGCACCGCTCGACTCAGTGAGATCTTCACACAAATATATAATAGTTCTTTGTTTTTCAATCTTATTTGTTGGATTGTCCAAGGAAGTAATCATTTTCAGGCGACATTAATTTGTCTCCAATTTAATACATAATTATATGGTTTTAAGCTAAAACAAGACACATAATAACTAAAATGATTTTTTAAATCATTTTCAGGCCACGTTAATTTTTTTCAATTTAATACATAATTATATGGTTTAAAGCTAAAACAAGACACATATATAACTAAAATGATTTTTGGCCATTTGACACCAATAATTTTATTTAAAAATATTAAAGCCCAACGTCGTATATTTTAAGAATATTTATTTAATACATATACCATTATCGAATCAAATATATAAATTTATATATATTATATCATATATTATATGAATTTGTATATTTAATTTGATAATGGTATCGATATTGTAAAAAGTTATACCAATTGTCACTATATTACAATTACGACAATTATCATAAACTAAATGAATTACAACCGTTCACATATTATAATTTAATCACCACCATTCGTTTTTTTATTTTTATATTAAATTCTAAAACTAGATATTTAAAAAAATAAGTTCTAAAAATAACTATTTGAGTGACCTGCATTTACTCTTGAAAAAAAGATAGAAGGATTGACAATACAAACCGAAGAAGTAATACATATAGAGACAAAAGTGCGTTTGTGTGAGTGAGCGTGTATGTGTGTTTTTTTAAAAAAGATCCATATTCTTATATTCGCAAAGCACTTTAATAACATTATTAAAGCATCAAATGATATTATCTTTACTTTTTTTTTTTTTGGTGAAAAAATTATCTTTACTTTTAGACAAAGTAGTAATAAAGATGAATATGGTAAAAAAAAAAGTCATAGTAGGTCTCTCACTTTCTCTTTGTTGGAGAAGATTAGTTTCTCCCGTACACATTTCACATAAAAAGGATTAAAAAGGGGCCTATGCATTCACATTAATCACCTCTGATATCTTAATCTCACCATGAATAATATTTGGATTGATAATGATTTTATTTTCTATACTAGAAAAGGATCATTTACCTTTTTGTACCCAAATGTATAATGATTTTATTTTTTAAAACTTTAAATATGTGAATTAATTTTAAGGTACGTTGAGGCATCATAAGTTTATTTTTTAACCCCTTAAGGTATTAAGTAGGCCACCAAATTATATAAATAATATTTTTACCTCTAATTTTTTTATAAAATAAAATAGTAAATTAAAAAGGAGACTTTTTATTTATTTATATAAATTTCTCTTTTGTCTCTTATCAATTTTTTAAATATAGTAAAAATTAAATTTAAAATGATTATTGGATTTTAATATTCCGAACTTTGGACTATGTTGCTCGTAATATCCCAAAGTATTGATTAACCTCGTAACATCCACATCTTTAACACTAATATTTTTTAGTATCCCATAATTTAAAAACTAACCTTGGTTGTCCCAATTTTAGGACACTGAGCACTTCTTTTTAAAGTATTGGTTATTAAAAAATATTACTGTTAAAGATAAAGACTCTACGGGATCAATCAATATTTCGGGATATTATGAATAACATGACCCACAATTCGTGATATTAAAATCCAATAATTCAATTTAAATAGGATACTCTTTTATATAAAATTTCTCCAAGTGATTATTACGTAGTAAGCTTAATTATATAAGGTTAATAGAGATAAAATTTCTCTCATCTCCAATTTTTTAATAAAGTAACCCCTCCTACAAAATGGGTAGGTGCTCAAGGATGGAAGAGAATCACTTTTTATTTTAAATCTCCTTTATAAATAAAGAAATCTCTTTGTTTTTAATTTACCTTTTTATTTTCTGAAATAACATTTAGGAGTAAAAAGGTCATTTCGGTCGTCCATTTTCCGCTCCAAAGGGTTAAAAAAATTTTAAAATATCTCAAAATACTCTAAAATTAATTTATAATTAAAAATTAAAAAAGAAACTCATTATATCTCAGATACAAAAAAATAAAAAGCTCTAATAAAATTTGTAAAGTTTTTGCTACAAAATACGAAAAAAAGTAAATTTGCATTATAGTGGACTAAAAGAAAAATATGTTTATAAACTCCTCATACGCTCATATGATATAGTATAAGAGAAGACGCGGCCCAAGAATAATGATCCAGGTAATGCGGGCCACAAAATAATATAATCTAATTTGACATAAATGACGTGGCCCATACAACAAAATATTTTATTTTATTTTATTTTATTTTTTCTTATCTTTAGTTTTGACTAATGAAATTTTTCGGAAAGTTTACATAATATTATATGATTGAGTATGTGACAAACACACTATAAGCTACAATTAGGAAAGTAAAATTGTTTTATGAGTTTCTCTAATGATGCATCTCGATTTTTTTTTATAGAAAATTGAACCTTTTTTGAACCAAATTTGTAACCAGGTTTTCTAACATAAGTAACCCATGTTGTTTTCCTGCAGCAAAATTCGGGCACAGCTCATGGCCAAACAGCCTCAACTATTTGGCCCAATGAGCCTTATTGCAATCTATTTCGGGATGGTCCTTTCCTCAAAATTAAGAATATATAATACAATTGAATCTAATAATCTCATATTCGATGCATAGAAATATAGAACAATAGTTTGTTTTGGATGAGGAATTCCAAACAACACTTTTTTTCCTCAAGATTAACCGAGTTTTAAAAGTTCATGTTAAAAAAGATTCATTGGATTTGCACTATAATAAGAGGACTGACAGTTGCACCTCTATGGGCTAATATTTCTTCAATGCACTGTTATAGACATTAAAGATAGAAAAATATAAATCAACTCATTATTAAATTCAAGTGATTGATTTAGATGATCCAACTGACTTAAAGTACAATTGGATTCCAGTAAAGGCATATATTAGTAACTAATTCTACTCTAGCAAGAGTCATTAGATTCAATATGTATCATCAAATGTGGTTTATGATTGGAAGAGGTCATAAATTAATGTACTATGGAAATACTAAAATTTTTATATCCAAGTGAATGGAAGGAATACTTAGAATATAATAGTGTTATTTCTGAAGACATTGATGATTATCTATTTGAAGTTGGACCTAGAAAATTCTTATCTCAAGAAGAAAAATTGTATGCTTTATTCTCATAATGGAGTTATGAATATCTTGATTCTGAAGTTAATGACCATGAGTTGGAAAGAGCAATTGGAGATGAAGGAAAGTAGAATCTCAATGCTGATAGCTAAGAATACAAGCATCAAATGCTCTGAAAAATGTCTAAAATATCATCATGTCATTTCTAAAAATATGTCTACTATTACAATTCTCATCAAATCAATCTTAATTTAAGCATGTGAGTGTAACTGTAGCGGTTACAAGGCATATTGTCATAGTGTGTGTATTTTAGTTATTAGGGCATCCTATGTATCGCATCTCCTCTATATAAGGAGAAGATTAGCGTTGAGAAGGGACATGGTCATTTGAGTATAGCTTGAGCAAAAGAGAGTCAGAGTCCTCCATTTCTCTATGAGCAAACATATCTTAAGGCCCTCTTCAATCTTTCAATTGTAAAATTTCCATTTTCAAGCTTCCTGTGAAAGAAGTCCCTAGTAAGGAATGTCATTCAATCAAACCTAATCACCTAAATATTGTAAGTTCTTGATTAAAATCCCACTATCCTTTAAAAAATATAAATACTTGATTAGTGACTATGTCTCAGGTAGGAAATGAAACATATTTTTGTTGTACCTCATCTAAAGGAGGTATGGTTGATTAACAATCTCTATAAACTTGAAGTTAAATGAACGTCAGGGTTCAATGTCAACTAAGTTCAAGCAATGGTTAAAATTTTCAATTAAATTTAATTATTTTGCTAAGCATGATGGGCTTATAATTATAGAAAATATAGTATTTATGATATAAGTAGCAGATTGGGATAACTAGTACCAATAAAGTCATTATAAGAAATTTAAAACATAAAAATAAGTAGTTTCTCCAAAAAACAACCTCATAAATTAAGAGTTTTGTATTCTCCACCCCATTTTTCGATTCAGCAAAAAATTCAAAAAATTTATGGTCTAAATTAAAAGAAAAAACTCCTAAAAATTCATTCACTTAGAACTGAAAATTAGTTTTCAGTAAAAGTAAGACAGCTTTAAGATTAATTTTCTAAAGCACGAAACATAAAAATTAATTAGTACAAAATAGAAAATACCAAAGAATAATTATCATACTTTAACTGCTATATGTGACATATGATATGATAACCAAAGTGAATTTTTCTCTATTATTAAATGCTTGATTTAGTTGCAAGTCACAAATCCCAAAAAGAAAAATAATAAAAAAAGAAAGAAAGAAAGAAAGAAAGAGATGGAATAAGCTCCAAGTGATATAGTTGGACTTTTAGGGTACAAGAAGCACTTGTCTATACATGAAAGTTTGCCATAAATATTCTAGAGGGTTTAAGTAACTAGGAAGCCCATAAACATGTGAAGATTTAAAAGAACCAACAACTTCTATGTATTGTATCCCTCCAAGGGCCATCAGGGCTCACCAAAGTTGGATGCCCATAACATAAAATCCCATATCTTGCAAAGTAGATAAAAGTCATACTTGCAAGCTGGATTCTTGGTCACTTTCCACCACAATAATAGAATGCCTTCCAAGGTTAGAGGAAAATCATCTATTGACATAATAATAATAGCAGTTAGCGTATAGTTGTTTAACTGAGTGGTTGAAGAAATTTATTTGATAAATCATTTGACAATTAGGCTAGCTGATAATTGTGAATTCACATAAAATGATTAAATAATTGGTCAGATAAAAATTAATAAAGCAATATTCTTAAAAAAAATGAAACGTTATTTTTAAATGTAAAAATTAATATTTTCAACGTTTTAAAAATCCTACTTGAAATGTTATAATCTACTACAAACTCTAATTAAAATACTACTTTATCAAACACTAGTATTTGACTAATTAGAGTTTTCAATTAGTCAAAATGTTAAATGCCATTCCAAATGCTATTATCGAACAAGCGAACAGGGCCATGGTGATGTTATATTGAGTAGTATTATTATATTAGTGAGTTTTCCATCTATAGATCCTAGAAAAATATGGAGGGATAATTGGGTGATAAAACTGGATTTCAAATTGGTGGTTGTTTTACTGCCTTGGTCAATAGCTGATATTATACCCAAAAAGCCATCAAAGGTGGACATAAATTAGCATGTACAAATACCATATTGCACCAAAAATTGTAAAGTCCTTAAATTACAATATATATATATATATATATATATATATATATATATATATATATATATATATATATATATATATATAAAATAAAATAAAAAAGAAAAAGTAGAAATTATAAATCTAAGTGATAATTACAATGTCTTGTTCATTTTCTCAACAATCAAATACTTATTTTGTGCAAGTACATCTTCAATTTTTTCTAAACTAAATATTCCTTTTTTTCATTTAAGTTCTTAAAAATATTCATTTTCGAACAAATTTTCTAGAAACTTGGTATTCATTTTTCAACCCTGTAAAAGTGCAAAAGTGAATCCATATTGAGAGTTTTTATTGTACGTAGTGATATGAATTTTTCACTAACTTCATATTCATTCATTTTTAAACCAAAATAAATAAATAAAAGCCAATTAAATGTTGCCACATGACAAAATGGCCCACAACTCTATTATATACTCTTCGAAAATTATACCATGGTCTCTCAACCATCAAGTTGGTTGAGTAGAAAGCTATATACTTGAGAATTTTTTAAAAATAATTTTCTTACAGAGCTCTTCAATTTTATTTTCTTAAAAATAGTTTAAGCATCGTACTTGATACTTTAACTACTAAGATATAAGAATTGATGTTATCTCCTCTGTGACGAATAACAACACATCCATCTTGACCTGCGACTAGACGTACCGGGATCTTCACTGTTGAGGCTTGCCTCCGTCCTGAACATGGCTAACAATCGCTAGCAAGCAACATGGTGCTTGTATCCAACCGCTTTTGGTTACGATCTCCACATTTGTTTGTCCTCCTCTTTTGATTGAAACAATAAAGGTTGAATCTGTGACTTACCTAGTTACCAACATGGAAAAATTGCAAAGGGAGGTCATTCATCGGCATATTCAGATCACATGGACCCCTAATTCTGATCAAAATGTCGTCAGGTCTTAGGTAACTAAATGATTGTAGATGAGAGAAAAACAACTCACGGACAATGAGCGAGGGCTGAAAGATTGTCGTTGATGACACCAAGAGAGTTGCTGGTAGCTAGACGGTGAGTGCGTCGGCGGTCCCAAAGATCACCTTTTGTCCTCTATCGGCGGATGGCAATGGGTAGGACCTACCATAAATGAGTCAGAATGCTAGCATGAGAGTTTGCATATTGGGTACGTGAGATGAAGGGAACTTTCGTGACTTGGGTGTTTGTAATAAATTTGGCACAAATGTAAATGGGCTAAAAATATAATTTGAAGTATAATGTTTACCTAAATCTCGAGGGGGAGTAGGAAAAGATGGTAGACAGAGAAACTCTTGGCTATGGTGTAAAAGAAGAGAGTTCCCCAATGTAAACCACCTCTGATGGTCACGCTTGTGACTACTCCAAGCAATGCCTTTGGGATGATTGGTCAAATTGCAAAGGAAGATGCTACTTCCAATAGAATAGTAAGTTGGGGTACTTCCAACTCTACTTTCACTCACTCTCAAAATTGGGCGGGGGTGATCATAAAATTGGGTAGATAGATTACAGAATTTGGATGTTGCAAGCTCATCTTGTCGAGTCCAGAATAGAGTGGTTGAGATTGATGTGTTGCAAGTACTTAATACTAGGTTTAAATTGGACTTTGTCCCGCTTATTCAACATAATGGACGTTTGGTATAGAAAATCGAACTATCAGATATAGTTTCTGAGGTGGAATATTGGGATTCAGCATTGATATGTCATATTTTGGATGTTAATCTCTCATTGGTGGTTATGGAGGGTTTCTTGGCTCATATTTGGGGAAAAATGACTATTGATAAAAGTTTTGAAGAAGGAGAATGGCACATACCTTTTTAGATTTCATGTGAAGTTAGATAAGGATGCACTGTTGAAGCATAATGTTTACTACTTTGACAATAGGCCTATGATTGTGAAAGCTTGATCTATTAGAGTTTGGTGAGTATCAGTACTTTGACAATATGGAGGTCAGTACTATCAGTACTTGGGTCATATTCCCTCGATTACACCCTAAATTATTGCAAGTTTGGTGAGTATACCAATCACGACTAACAAACACATAGCCAAGAACAACATGCTTAATTTTTCACTAGTTTTAATTGAGGTGGATATTATTAAACCTCTAGCTGAGTGGATTTTATGGATGACAATGATGAGTTAGTTGAACAAATGGTAGAATTTGAATGGATGCTTGAAAATGGACAAAATGTCTTATGTATGGTCATATAGTTGAAAACTGTAGACAAGGAACTAAAAGTTTTCTAGCTAAAACAGCAGCAGCAACAAAACAAAAACAAGGGAGGAGAAGGAAGTGCAACAACTACCCCATATTGAATCTCATAAGGTTCATAACAGTGCAGAGCAGCAAGTTCAGGTAAGTAGAGGATCCTTCGGTATTCTCAATAATATAGCTGGAGAAAGGAAGATCAGCGTGCAACATCACATGGAGGAGAAGAGAATCCTAGGCGAATCCTAGGAGTAGATAATGGATAATATAGGCATATGAAATGTGAAGGGTGTTTATAATACTTCTAAGTAAGATGAAATTATTTTCTTCCTACAGAATAACGGTATACGAGTGGCAAGTCTTGTTGAAACTAACATTGCAAAAAAAAATGTGCAGATGGTGGTAATTTGGCTACTCTGAAAGATGTATTTCTTTGATGTGAATGTGTGAATGGTACATGATCAAGTGATTTATCCTTCAGTCTTGCATATTACTACACAACAATTTTTTTGTTTCACAATGGTGTATAGTTCTAATAGTGTTGTTGACAGAAGAAATTTGAGGCACATGATGAAAAGCATGTGTTCAAATATGGCTTCGGTGACAGCAGAGGATTTTATTAACTGTGTTTTACAGGAAGAAGAAAGGATAGGGGGTGCTGAGGTTTACCATCAGGACGTCATAGAGTTTCAAGATTGTTTGGATAACTGTCAACTACAAGAGATGAAACATCAAGGAAAGTTCTATACTTGGACAAATAAACAACATAAGAATGATAAGGTTTACTCAAGGTTGGACAGGGATTTTGTCAATGATAGTTGGTTAGATTGCTTTTCTTTTTTTTTTTTTTTTTTTTTGCTAAGGATTGTACATTCTCATCTAGAGGGCTTTCATATCATTGTTTCCTTTTAATGAGTAGCCACTAGGGTATCCCATGTATCACATCTGCTTTATATAAGGAGAAGCTTAGCATTAAAAAGGGATACGGTTATTTGAGCTTAGTTTAAGCAAAAGAGAAGATAGAGTCCTCCATTTCTCTATGAGCAAGCATCTCTTATGATCTTTTGTAGTTTAAGTTCATCTTCAATGTCTCACTTTTAAAATATCCACTTTCAAGCTTTTAGTAAAAGAAGTTTCCTAATAGGGAACATTATTCAATCGAACCTTGTGTCCTAAATATTGTAATTTCTAAATTAATGTCCCATTATCCCTAAAAAAATATAAAAAATCGATTATGACTATGGTCTTGTGTAGGAAACTAAACAAATATGTGTTGTATGTGATCTAAGGGAGGTGTGGTTGAAATTACCAATCTCTATAAACTAGAAGTTAGAGGAACGTCGAGTTTGGTGCCTACTAAGTTCGGGTAATGGGTAAAATTCACTAATTCAGTTTAGTTATTTTGCTAAGCATGATAGGCATATAAGCATAAAAAATATAGTATTTATAATATAAGTAGTAGATTGTGATAACGAGAATCATTAAAATCATTATAAGAAGTTAAAAACATAAAAACAAACAGTTTCTCCAAAACACCCCATAAGTTAAGAGCTTTGTATTTTCTACCCCATTTTTGGGTCCAAAGCGAAAAATTCAAAAAGTTTGTGGCCGAATTTGAAAGAAAAACTCCTGAAAATCCATTTACTTAGAACCATGTCCCATGGAAATTAGTTTCCAGTAAACATAAGGCACCTGAAAATTAGTTTTTACAAAACTTTTTGGTTGTAAACTTTGAAAGGTTTAACAGCGAAACCTTTTTTTCTTTTCAAAAATAAAAATCTCGAGGAAATTAAGTGAAAATTTTTCCTCAAATACACCGTAAATCTCTTTTAATAAATTGTCCCCTTTTTAATTAATCAGATTCTTTATTAACCCTATTTTAAAAAGTCGATATTGGTATCTAACCCGGTGGCGAATCCTAGCATAGACAAGAGGGGGACTAAAGGCAATCCACCAAGATAGCTATGATTGGCTGGTTCATCATCTTTTTGTTTTTCTGTTGCACAAGTAATAGAGCACTCTCCCAGACCCAACATAATGGAACACGTATGAACCAACATTTATATGTGTGTGTGTGTATTCTCCACTGAACTTGAACCTTTGTTTGTTTTGGCTTTGGCTTTGGATTGGATGTGAATATTGCCATACAGATTAGAGAATATGTTCCTCCCTCCCTTGTAAGCTTTCATTGCCTTGTCGTAAATAAACATAATAAATATATACACACTGACACCATATATTCCCCCACTTCCATCTTGTTTCGATTTCCTTTGCTATTTTTTCTAATATTGGGGCCCCATTTTCTCATGTCAAACATTTATTAGATATTTCATATTTGAGAAATAGTAACATCACAAACACAAGTACATAGAAACCACTTGTGCTCATGACACAATAATATCCTTCTATAAACAATTAAACAAATTCTACCTACTGCAATGAAATTTTGGTTAAGTGATAAGGATCGAGATTCTGACTACATTAAATTTCATGTTCAATTCCCCTCTTCTATTGTATTGAACTGCCCTCTATACCTCTTCTCTCTCTCTCTCTATATATATATATATATTAACAACACCTGCTCTCTTGCTTTCCAAGGAAAATCCTATTACGTCAACATATGAGATATGCGATGAATTGTAATCAAAGACAACATATATCATACGTGATGAAAATATGTTGTCACATTATTATAGAGGGCAGAGATAGCCCACCCATCGGTCTTTTATTTAAAGTCCTTGTGTTCTCCTTACTTGGAAATTGAAGGCATTTCCATTTTAGTAAAAACTATTCGTAAACTTCAGTTTGTGTAGGATACTCACTTAAGAGAGAACTATAGAGAATAACAAAGTAAACAGCTTAACAAATAAATAGTCAAGTTTTAGTCAAACTTATATGTTATATTGATAAATCTCCATCTAGACATAAACAAAAACTAAAAATGGTATATTTTTTCATAAGTAAACCTATTCCATTAAACCTCTATCTCAGAGATACTTCAGTGGACCTTCACAAACTAACAGAAGATATTGAATCCCAGACAAAGGCCTAAGAACACAAGCCTACCACAACCAACTTTCTACCCCTCCCATGATCGAATTCGGGAGGGCTAGGTGGCCAAGAGGCTTCGCCAACATGCCAACCTCTCTTTGGTATAAAAATATATATATAGGTCATGCATATATAATGAACCGAAAAATGAATGGTTTCCAAAAATTCAATATAGATATCACGTTACAAGTTATGTAGCGCTTATAAAACTCTATCCTTCTTCTACACACATTCCCCCCAAAAAAACCAAAAACAAATCCACAAAAAATAGAAAAAAATGTCATAACTTAGGCATCTCAATGTCAAGAGTATTGCTACCACTTTCATGTGGTGCATGTTTGGAAATAATAGAAGATTTATTTTGAAGGATTTCATCCAGAGAAGCGATAATGGGGTTGGAGAAGATGAGAGCAGAAGGGTGGCCAAGAAGGAAGGCTTATCATCTCCTGCCATAATAACCACTATCTTCTCCTGATCGTCAAAATCAGGCAATCCCTTGTCCTTCACCTCCACTTCTCTCTCCTCTCCATCTTCATTATCATCATTTCCCGAAATCCGGAAGTAGGAGCATGCCAATATCAGGAGAGCAAAAGCTATGAGCCCCAGCATCGCCGCCATTCCTCCGAACATGTATGGGACAGGCGACCGCCATGGAGACCGAGCTGTTGTGGCCGAAGCTGCGGTGGTTGAGGTGGTGGTGGAGTATAGGTGGAGGGCTCTTCTCATTTTGTCTTTGTTTTTCTCTTTGAAACGTTGTTGGAGGTGTGTTTGGATGGGAGTGGGTTGAGGGGGTGTATTTATATATAGGATGAAACAAAAACTTGAAGTAGAAGTCATAATTATGAAATGGATCACATTATTCTTTCATGTACTAGTGTATGTTTGGGGTTTTAGGAGGGAGATAGTTGGGACTGGGATTCCCCTCCTTTTCCATTCTTTTTTTTTTTTGTGGTGGGGTGGGAACTGGGGTTTGCTCTTGGTAGACAGAAAACAATAAAAAAAAAAATGTTTCATTTTTGGAAAATAAATTTTTAAGGAAAAACTTTTGTATAACTTGTATAAGTTAGACCGGACAAATGGGTGAGTTGGGTTAACTTTTGATTGGCTCATGTTTTTGGTAAACACTATTTTGGGTCAATTCAAGTTCAAGAGGTATGATTTTCAGTTCGGGTTGGCTTCAAATGAGCCAAAATTTGGATCAATGAGCTTGCATTATAAAAAGAAGCAATTTTGTTGGGAATTTTAGGTTGAATACCTTTTGCTTTGGGTTAGTTCGAACTGTGAATTCACTTTCAAGCGAGCATGTTTCTAGTGTTAGGTAAGGGTCATGTGATTCGGGTTTTAGATCCGGGGCTCTGGACCAGATGAGGCTTGGACAAGAAAGAGGGAGGACAGAGGAAAGCGGTAGTGTGGTACTACTACTCATTGTGATGTAAAAAGAAAACTTATCTGACGTAATGCTTAAAATGATGCAGATATTAACAAATATTTATACTCAAATCGAATATCAAATTTTCCCTAATTTTTTGAAAAAAAAAACTTAAAATTTTCTAAATATACATGTATACAAAAATGGAACAATTATTTATGAAAAAGAAATAATTTTTATTCCCACCAAACCCTTGATTAGATTAAGATTTCGTATCAAACTTAGCAACATTACATATGAAATTATGGTTGATACCCCAATTAGATATATATGATACGATTCTCACTTTTAATTGGCGTATCATATGATATGCCCACCAATTTTTGTAGTTTTCTTCTCTAATCTCATAGATAATGTATGGATTATTCCACATGATAAATTATGTAATCTTACCATGTTTTTATGATTTGATTTGAGTGTTGGATCCCAAAAAAAATGATTTGATTTGGTGAAATAAAGGAGTGAATCTGGTTATACATAGAAATGGATAAGCCATAAATAATAAATTCTTTAATTAAAACAGTGAGAGAATATGTTTTGAGGTTGACAATTGACAGATCATGAATCATTCAGAAACCAAATGTCAAAGATATATAATGATATGCATCTTCATGAACTCACACTGGATATATTTCTCCTGTTCCAAAATATGCTCTGTCCCCGATTTTGCCCCTTTTTTTATTGCTCTATATATTCTTTCTATTCTTTTCCGTATGTATGTGTGTGCGTGTGCCGAGAACAAGACATATTAGTTGCCGGATTAAGTACAACAAAAAGTAACAACACCCCGGTTAGCCGGAAATTATTAGTGCAATAATATAATTTCATATTCGAGAAGATATCGAGTTATTAGATGGCTACAGTGTTGTCCACTTTTTGAAATGGCTTAATTACACGAATTCCGCTCACTCATCAATGTAGTAGGTACATATTCGGAATTTTATTTGAATCTAGTTTTTAGAGCAATGTAAGCACCATACGCTCTTTATTTGCATATCTTCTAAACTGGGTATTTGATTGCGTGTCTTCCATTTTTTTTTTTTTAAAACTCCGAGTGATCTTGCTGGGCATGACCCAAAATATCCTTCATTTCTAGCCCATATTAGACCTACTTGTCCTTCTCTTGTGTTTGTAAGCTTCCAATGGGCACATACTACCAGAATATGGCCTGTTTACGGAAAGAATTGACCCCGTTTGCACAACCAGCAGTCAGCTGCCCGTGTCTGCCGTCACGGTTTCGATGTTGTCTTTTTCCGGGTTCTCTTTTATTATAGGTTATTTTTAACCTAATTTGTTATTAGCAACCATAAAGAATTATTTTAGGGTTTTCTTATAGATTTTCTATATATATTAGGTAGTTTAATATAGTTAAGTGTGATTGACATAAGGCGCGTGACAAGTGGTCATCTTATGTGCCTCTAGGTACCGCCCTTTGTGGGTGTTCTTTTTATTCCACTTTTCTTCTTTGAGAGAGTTTTATTCATGAGAGTTTTAGATGAGGAATTGTAATCTCCTTTTATTGATTTCGTTGAGCGCATCGCTCTGTAGAATGTTCTTGTACTCTCCTTTGTGATTGATTTAGTCGTGGATGTCTCCCTTTAAGATTGCTTTGTACCTTCTCTCTATTATAATGGATTATATTGTTGTCATCCGTGATTTTTCCTAATTTGGATTTTCCACGTAAAATTTATGAGTCCATTACCTTACTTCTTATTTGTTAATTTATTAAATTTTCTAGATCCCAAATCAAATTACTTTTCACTTTTACTGCATATTGAATCCAACCTAGCAAATCTCAATAATGATACTTCAAGAGGATAATACATGATTGAAAACTTCTTTTAACATTTTGTTATGAAACTTAATTGTATCTTAATTTTGAATAAGATCACAAATTATCATTCCTACATTGATAAGATATCCCTTGTCCACCAAATTATCATTCATACATTCGGAAACAAGAAAAAATGTATGCATGTTACCAACAAAAGATCAATTTAGGTGTTTTAATTCGGGATTAATATTTCGGAATATTCCTATTAAAAGACCCCAAAGTTCGAGATTTTAAAATCCAATATTCCTAAAGTTATGACAAACAAACTATATAAAAGATAAATAATATATTTTCATCTAATTTTATCAAAAAATATAATTTTTTCACCTAATTAACATAACACATGTACCTTTCATCGTGGTGTGAGATGTATATGCTTAAATTTTTTATCTCGTGGTTTTATAATAGAATTTTTAACATTCATATCTCATGAGGTATGTGTTAATTTATAAGTCTGTTTTCACTATTTGTGTTGATGTACGTTTATGGTTGATTGACACTAAATGACGAAAATGCTCAAGTAAATGAGAAAATATGTTTTAATTCTTTATTTAAAACCTAAAGTTTTATCCCTCTCTCTCCCTTGGAGACTCAATTTTCCACTATCCCGCTGTCTTCTCTCTCTCTGGGTGAGTCTCTCGCCTACTTGAACATATTCGAAGGTTGAAGTTACACAACAATTATCTTTTTAACCCAACTTTCAAACTAGATCAATTTGACGCCTCACTCAAATAAAGCTTCTTAATGAATTCCATATCCCAAATCCAACAATTATGCATCCATGCAATTTGAAAAATTGGAGAGAAGATGACAAAGATGAAGAGAGAGGATGAGGACATGCTTCAATTCATTAATACCGAGGGAAGATCTTCGAGAGTTAATGGAGAGAAGAAGATGACAAAGAAAAAGAGATAAATCACCCATGACAGTTAACTCCATTGTTTTTTTTTCCCTTAAACCTAATGAAGCCAAAATAAATAAATATAAATTCCTAGTGAATGCAAGTGGGATAAAATACTAAGAAGTCATTTTGGTCTTTTTAATGCACCGCTGTCGTATGTACTTATACTTATATTATCATAATAATGTCAGGTGCTCAAAAATCATTGTCAGGTGCTCAAAAATCATTTTCCATAGTTTATGGTTAGAAAAATGATTAACACATACTTTGAGGAGTACGGATGTTAAAAGTTCTTTTATAATATCCTACACATGTCTATATTGATGGGAAATCATAGTGAAAACCATCATTATAAACCCAGAATCCAATTTGTCGGATCAATAGATTATATTAATATAATGTACATGAATCCAAGGTTGACATCAGTTCTCCTTAAGCGATGTGATTAGGTTTTTCATATCTACATATACTATTAAGAGAATCCCTTAAGGATTCCTCTGGCTTCTCTCTCTGTTTTTGTCTCTCTCTCTCTAATAATGGGATGCCGAGTGAGAAATAATTTGTGCATATGACCTAGGGATCATAACATTATATTATATTTATAGTTGTAAATTTTTTCAAGCTTTTGACTTATTATTGTTCCACCCATCATAGAATAGTAATGGACCACGGGTCTCTATACATATAAGACCTATACCCTACTAGATATATTAAAGTGTAATTTTATCATAATATTTTTTGAATTATAGTCATGACTAGGGGTGTAAACGAGCCGAGTCAAGCCCGAGCCGGCCAGGCTCGGCTCGATTATAATTTAGCTCGGCTCGAGCTCAGCTCGAAGCTCATCGAGCCTTTGAAGTTTAAACTCGGGCTTGGCTCGGATGGCTCAAGCTCGGGCTCGGGCTCGGCTCAATTTCTTTTTTTGGATTTTCTTAAAAAGTTTTTAAATTTAAGGTTATAATCGAAGTTAAATTATATATTTTTGTCTTAAATTTCAAAAATAAAGGTTTGACTAAAATTTTGGTGATTTTATAGGTAATTTTATACTCTTCACACAAGTATTTTTAGAAACTATTTAGCCTAAATCGAGCCTAACCGAGCCGAGCCGAGCCTTGCCGTGCTCAGGCTCGGGCTCGGCTCGGTATGCCTTCAAGCCGCTCGGGTTCGGTTTGTCTCGAGCCCGAGTCGAGCTTTGACAGAGCCGAGCCCGAGGGTTCGGCGAACCGGCTCGATTTGTTTACACCTCTAGTCATGACAAGTCCTTGCGATACATATTTATTAATATACAACCTCGCAGCTTGAATTATGATTTAACAATATCCCACTATATACGTGCAATCTTACAAATATGTATTATTATAAACAATCAAATTTTGAGCTTAACCTTACTGTTACTACAACAATATATTTAAACTATGCTTGTCCATCAATAATATCAAATAGGACCAAAGCGGCCTTACTTATAATCATCGTAATTCAATCCATCAATTATCATTTATGTTAATTTAAAAGAATAACATGCATGGATCATAATGTGGATGTGTAGCATGAAAATTTCATGTGATGGAGATCTTAACATGTATGTTTCTCATGTTAAACTTCAGTGAAATCTTAAAGTAAACATAGTGTAAAGGGAAAACTTTATATAATGTTATTTCTGTTGAAAATATCCTCATAGCTTAAATAAAACTAAAATATAAAATGTCAAATAACTTTCCAAATCACAAACTCGCACTAAAACTAAATATCCTCAAATAATAGTAAAATATCCATATGAGCCACATGCTCATGAAATCATATGGGTGGTAAATGGGTTCGTAATTATAGAGCTTTTATCAATGTGTTTAATTGACAATTCTTCACTCTAAACTCTTTCTTTGACAACTAAAAACTTGAGAGTCACGAATTTTGATGTTCTCATACTCTATTTGTAACTTTTGTTATTAGAAAGTTGGACTTGTAGACATATTGTCACAAAATACTTTAAATAGTATTCGTATAGAATCCACTATGCACAGTTCCATGATAAAGTTACGCGGCCATATCCCGAGGTTGGATGCCTCATAACATGCAATGAAGTATGTTGTCATAGTAGAAGAGACCGCAATGGAGTATTTGACACTCTTCCAAGAAACAACTCCTCGAGATAGCAGATAAATGCAGCTAGAAATAGACTTCATGTTGTCAACTCGTCCAAAAAAATTGGAGTCGGTGCACCTAATAATCTCAAGCCGATTAAAGCTCGATAAGCATATACCCTTACCGTAAATACTAAAATACTAAATTGTTATTTAGTGCTCTAACCTTGGATTGTTGGTATATTGCTTTAGTATCCCTGTGGCATACACAATGTCTAGACAAGTGCGGACTTGAGTATACATTTGGCTCCTAATTGTTGATGCATCGGGAATTTTTCCTATTCCTTTTTCCCAAAATCACTATTAGGGCACTATGTGAAAGTAAAGTTGTCACCCTTAGCCATAGGGTGCTCTCTCGTGACATCTCAAGAATACCTCGAAAGGGATCTCAATGTATTTTGATACCCAATACAAAAAGAGGCATCACCAAGATCTTTCATCTCAAAATTCTTCGATAGAAATCTCTTAGTTCTATATGCAATAAGCCTATATCATTTTGGCAAGCAATACATCATTAACATACAAAAAAAAAAGAAGTATTTGTTCCATTGAAGTTATACTATATGCATTCATCAAGTAAATTTATCTCAAACCAAATGAGATAATTACTTTGTGAAACTTCACATACCATTGGTTAGATGTCTGTTTAAGCCCACAGATAGATTTATTTAGTTTTCAAACCATTTCCATTAGGTCTCCAACCACAAAGTTCTCTGGTTGGTATGTATATATATTATCTCATCAATGTTAATATTGAAAAATGTTGTTTTCGTATCCATCCGATGTAACTAAAGATAAGGGAAAAAAAGTACGACTAATGCATTACAGTCCTTAAAAAGTGTTTTAAACAAACTTGAGATAAAATCTCTATATAATCGATGTCTTCCCTTTGTATAAAACCTTGCACTATAAGATGAGCCTTAAACCACTTTACACCTTATGGCAATGAGTCTCACACCTTTTGGCAACCATATCATTGTCCCTTATGAACTGCATTTCTTCATTCATGGCATCCAACCACTTCGAGAATATGTGTTTTCCATGGCCTAATGAAAGTTGATCAGATCATCTTCCATCACTAAAGACCTAATCTCATTGTTCATGACATCTATCCACTCTTGAGAGTTAAAACTTTCACTAGTTTTCATGAGAATCATGTTCCATCAAACCAATGTTCACCTCATGTTTATCGAGAAAGACGATGTAATCATTTGGCATCGTAGTTCTTCTTACTCTTTTGGATCTCATTAATGGCATAGATTCTTGAATAGAAAGAGTTTGATCTCTAGGAACAACTACATGCATAGAAGGTGTTCAAGTTCTTCAACATTGTCTTTGGGTGTGTCGAAAACAAGTTCGGATATAGAACTTTGATCAATGCAAATAACACTTGTAAGAACTGAACACATTCCTCTTCAAAGACAATGTCTCTTACTAGATCTCGTTTCCCGCCCCAAACAAACTCGAAGTCCTCAAAGAATCGCACATTTATCATATCAAAAAGTATCTTAGATTTGGGATCATAAAACTTAAACCCCCTTAACCTTTTAGTGTATCCAACAAAATAACAACTAATTGTCCTTAAGTCTCACGTTCTTTGATTTAGACTATAAGGCGAGTGCCTCAGCTGGATATTCCTAAGCATGAAATAATTCAAACTTGGCTTATTACAAGTCTAAAGTTCATAAGGGGTTTTAGTAATTTCTTTAGTTGGAACTAACATGTCCAGATTGAGAAAATTAGCTCCAACTCGAGCTTTGCTTTAACTAGCCGAGTCTAAACTCAAGCTTAATTTGTCCAAACTAAGTATGCCACCAGCTGATTCCAAGGTAGTAAACAAGCTCATGAGTGGAGCTTTGGGCCTCACAAGCTCGTGAGTGGAGCTTTAATCTCAGCTCGAAAACACCACAATGCTCAGCTCGAACAACGTCTCATAGGAATTTAATCAAATAGTTGGCGAGCATGAAGCTAACGTAGACAAACATCAATAACACACGGGAAAATTGAGAGAGAGAGAGAGAGAGGTACTCTTCTTCTTGTGGTGCGATGACAAGAGGGTCATCATACTTGATGTCATAAGGGTACCATTGAGCTACCTTATCACCAAAGAGCTCTTCCTCAACACCTTGTGGGAAGATCTTTGGGTAGTGGGGTTTAGGACATGCCCAATGATCCGAGCCCTAGCTTTAGTTACACCTCTCACCGCACTAGCCACCAAAGCATTCTTCAACCCTCCTCTAGTTGTGGCACTCATCCTTCGAGCCGAGTGGTAGAGTTATGAATTTGATCTATGGATGTCGCTTTACAAATGACGCAAAATATACATTATAAATTGAAAATCATGACATCAAATACTAGAATAATTTATTATTACAATTGGCCTTTACGAGGTTTCATACTTTGAATAGATACTAATATCACACTAATATGAAGTTATTCATAATTCACGAATCATAATCACAAATCACCAAATAACATTACAATAATTTGCTCAATCACAAATCAATTACTATTTATATGTCACAAAATCAATCAAACAAAAAGATAATTATTAATAAGATGGACAGTTTCGACTATAGCTACACTAGAGGTTGGAGATGTATGCCTTCTTTTGTTACCTTATAAAATTGTATGTGACAAGTTTAGCACTTGATTGGGTTCTTTTGTGAAATGAAGTTTATGTTTTGTTCTCATTATGAACTTCACTACAATGAATTTGTTTGGTTGGTGAAAATATGACTAAGTAGTTGTGCTTGCTATTAGGTTGCTTGCAATGAACGTATCATATGTTCGATACGATGAAAAGCAATACATATAAAATGCATGGAAGACAAGTGTAATGGAAAGGCAAAAAATACATAACATCATTAGTCTTAATAATAATATTGGAACATCATAATTGTTAGTTAGATAATCAAAACACAAATGACAAACTTTTGCTCTAATCAAAATATGTACTATGTCCGCCCATACAATTGTTGTTGACCAAATTATAAGGCTTCATACAAATACAAGAAATTAATAGGCTGAACACATAATTAGTTGCTGGCCACGAAGTTTGAGTCAAGAAAGCTGGATGCTCAAGCTAAACAGTGGATGATATGCCAGTTGAAGTTGCTGCAACACTGGGAAAAAAAAAACAAAGCGTGTGTCGGTTAATATGGAACATTGGTGGGGGTGGCTGTCAATGCATTATATGAGTGAAGATACATACATTATCTTATTGCTGCCTTCGCTTGCTGCACTTGCTTCCTCTTCCTCTTCCCCTTCTTCTCCCTCTTCCCCTTCCCATTGTTCTTCCTCTTCCCCTACTAATGGAAGGTGCAACAGTTGCATCAAGAGCTATCAATGGAGTTGTTCTTGGTCCGCCCCTCCTCTCCTTTGTGGGGGTACAACATTCGTTGTTTGGGCATCCTTATCTGGACATGTCCTCTTGTTATGATCTATCCTATGCCGGATGGTGCATGTTATTTCCTTCCCATGTCTAGTTAAGTGACTTGGTCTCTTGGGATCTTTATGAAGATCTTTTCTCCTATTTTTCTTTAGTATATCGGGCATATCTTTGACTTTTGGGGGATCTAGAGGCATGTCTTTGGGTGGCCAATGTTTTTCTCAAACACATGGTAAGATAGGGAGTTCAAAAGCTTGCACGTACATTTTCCTTTTAAAATATGGGTGGATGAAGTCCTCAACATCTTCTTTGAGCCAAGCAGCACGAGCAACGGGGTATCATCTACACCATCTTCTTCTAATGGTTAGTAATCACTATCATTGGAGGATTCACTCATACATTCTCCTCTAAGTAGCTCATTCCAAGGAATAGGTGAATCGGCCCGAGATCTTCCCATTCATACTCTTCAACAACTGCAGTGTTTTTCAACTACAGTGGCTGGCTATGGTTTTTTTGGTTTTGGGGGATTTTGGGCTTTAGGGGAAGCATCAACCACTTCTTTCATTTTAGGCCTTTTTTGAACTTTAGGGGAGGCGGGTGTTTTTGGGCTTCGGGGAGGCACAACTCTTTTGGGCTTCGGGAGAAAGGTCCCTTTTAGGGTTAAGTGGAGGCATTGTTTATTTGGGCTTCAGATGGGGCATTCTTCATTTGGACTTTAGGGAGACAGTGGTCTTTTGGGCTTCAAGGGCATTTCTCTTTTAGGCTTTAGGGGAGCCAGTGGTCTTTTGAGCTTCAAAGGGGCATTTTTCTTTCGGACCTCTGAAGGCATTTTTCTTTCGGACTTTAGGGGACCTAGTGGTCTTTTGGGCTTTAGAGGGGGCATTTTTCTTTTGGGCTTTAGGGGACCCAGTGGTCTCTTGGGATTTAGTGGTTGCTGTGGTTTTTAGGCTTTCTTACTACTTGCCTTTTTGTTTTAGCCGTAGGGGACTTTGATTTTGGCCCACAGTCTTCATTGCCTTTGGGGAGGATGGTTCCGCTTCATAGTCAAAGACAGAGGGAGGGGCAAGCAAAGGCTCAACAAGTTCATCAGGCTCATCAATATTGTGTACAATGTACACATTAGCTCCCTTATGTCCATATATAGCAGCCACCATTACCCTAACTTCATCATCACTTTTCACCCTCCTCAACCCATACTCAAAACTTGTCCCGGTATTAAGTAATAAAAATCCTCCACTCTTCCATACCCAACCTCTTTTGCTATCCCTTTTAACTCCCAATAACTCAACCTTTCAATATTTACAGGGTATATTGTTCTAGTGTTTCCCCCTTCATACATTAACTTATTGTCATGTACAAACTTGCCCACATGATGAAGATGTAGTGTTATCAAATCATCATCCATTTTTTTCACTTCATCAAAAATAAAACAAAACTAACCAAAATCCAACCATGATTCAGTCAAAATTGAAGAAATTACTCACACTAAATAGAGAGTAACCTAGTAAGGTAAAAAATTATCACCTAAAATTTTTAATTTTCCCCCAATTCCATATACACAAACAACTAAACCCTAAATCAAAACTATTACAACATTAACAATTATAAACCCAAATTCACATCCCACTCAATTGCATTTGTATTTCAACATCATCAATTCACTACACCACTACAAATTTAAGCTACATTAAGGCTTTTAAATTACCCGATTGTATTCTCAAAGGACCACGCACGCTCCGATTTCTTCAAGCAAAATGCCTCCCACCAACCTCTTGAAGATTTTAACACTCTGGAAGAATTGTTTTCCACAATTATACGACGAGAGAGATATATATATATAAAGAGGTTTCTACAAAAACCCGGATACGAAGAGAGACAGAGAGGGAGGGAAGAGAGACAGAGAGAGACGAAGCCGGATGATGCAATTACCGGGATGGAGAGGTACGATCAAAGAAAAAGTAAGATCCAAATAGTGATGAAGAGAGATGTGAATGTGAGATACAAAGAGAGAGATCCAAGACCATGTCCGATAGGAAGAGAGGGAAACGAGTAAAGAGAGATGGAGGTTAACTAGCATTCAAGTGTAATTACTTTAACGTTTTAATTTTAAGCTGTCACTAATCAACCTTTTTTATTTCTAATTGTTTTTTAAAAAATTAATCATTCCTTAACAGACATCACAACCTCTTAATTGCTGTCAATTAATTCACTTCGCCGCACACGTATTTCAAATAATTGACTCTGCCGTACACGTGTCCAAAAAACGTGCGACATCACGTTCCCGACGATTCGCTGCCCATAAAACTCGGAGGCATTCCGATATTGCAAAATACCCCAAAAGTTCATTCTATTCGCAGCCAAGAAAAATGTTCGTATTAAATATGACCAATACCTCCAAAGTTTGTATTATTCCCATACAAAATTCCTATAATTTATGTACATCAACTGCACTGCCTGTTGGGTCGTTTGATCATTTGAAACTAGTATGGTCCAGAAAGGTGTTGTAATGCTTCCCCTCTCATATCCGGCCGGCTGCAGGGTCAATAATTACATGTTCTGACTCTGATCGACTGTGCTAAACTGATGATCTGCTAAAGTGCTAATGTGCTATCTTATAATTCTAGAGAGAAAAAAAGAAAAGAAGATTCAAGTGATGTACAGTATTTTTTTAATGCATAACATGAGGATTCTGTTTTATCCGAACGAGACATTGGTTGTTAAGAATATTGTCACACATTTCATACACTGATTGATCCACACACAGGGAGAATATGGGGTGAAGGAATTTGAAAAATTGGATCGTCCGATAGGCTTGAATGTGGAGAACCAAGAATTGAGCAGGGCTAACAACTTGATCGTGTTTCAGTAAGGTCCTTGATAAGCTTGTGCTTATGGACTATTTGTAGTCGCATTGTTCTGTTAGGTTTGTAATTGTCATCTTTTGCTGTAAGTAGTCAAGTGCTGATCATCATTGTCCATTTTTGCTGGAACTTGATTGGACCTCCATGTAAGAGCCTTTCAACTATTGTGGATGGACAATTTTCAAATCTCTTTAGCTTCTCTTGCTTCTGAATCACAAAAATATGTGAATAATTTCAAACAAAAAAGTAGTCGCTATACTGAAAGAACAAAGCCAATGCAAACTTGCAAATTCATTGCCTCACTGAACCCTTTCTCCTATCCATATTCCCGAAATCTACAGAGTGAGACAGATAATTCAAGAATCAACTATGCTCGTAATTCTAACTAGTTACATAAGTTTTCAACTTGTCCTCAAAATTGGCCTCGTAGCCTATGAACAACGACAATGGCATTTGTCAATCCAAGAAGTTAAATTCTTGACAATTTTCGAACTAGATCTACATCCAACCTTACCTATCATGAACTTTAAAAAAAAAAAAAAAATTTCCAGTATCTCCCACTACCCTTCTCTCCCTCAGGAATAGCAAATGCTGCATCTGATACATCATTTTTACCCAATTCAGTAGCTGTTGTGCTTCATATTTCCTGTTGTAGTGCAAATAGCAATTCAGTACCTTCCCCTTGTATATGTTACGAGCTGGTACACTTTATTCAGAAAGTTCAACGAATACATCTGAATGGACTCCGAAGAAGCAGCCTACAGAAATTATGGTCGGAAACTTCGTGCAGTTAGCCACCAATATGTGATTGCATCATTCAGTTCATTGTTTACTAATCGGTATATGAAGAGCTCAGGAGTCTAGATCATGTCATGGAAGGGTGCTAGCTACCGTCCTCAGGGGCTGTTAAAGCAAATTTAAAAAATAATAAATAAATAAATTGGAGGGTAGAGGCAGGGTGAGTGGAACTCAAAAGGCCGGGAAATGAAGCAGATAGAGCATTATTACATACCCCTAGAGTTCTGTGAGTATTCAGTCACCAGATACATATGTTTTATCTTCATAATATCTTTTCTCACTCACTGCTTTCTTCTCGTTGCGTTTCTGCAGAAATACGGGAGTAATCAATGTGATTATTCCTTTAAATGATGCAAAATAAGTGGCAAGCACAAACTTCTCTTTTCCTTTTCGTGCATGATTGGGGGTTGGGGGCACTTGGCTGTTCACACAACAAAGGCAAGACTGGCCCAAATAGTAGGCTTTTATATCCCCACTGTGGAGGCTACCTGGATGGGTTAAGTCTATACATGGCAATCGGGTCATTCGGTTCGGGTTCGGTTCGGGTTAGTTCGGTTCGGGTTAACTTCGGGTCGATCTTGTTCGGGTCCGGTTCGGTTTCGGGTTCGGGTCAACTTCGGTTCGGGTAAACTTCGGGTCCATCTCGTTCGGGTTCGTTTGGTTTCGGTTCGGGTCAACTTCGGTTCGGTTCAACTTCGGGTTAATCTCGTTCGGGTTCGATTCGGGTTAATTTCGGATCTAATCGTAATCGGGTCACTTTTTGGGTCAAAATCGATTCAAAATTGTACCCTATAGGCACAAAAGTCCATCCTAAGAGACCCAACAAAAAAAAATTGAGTTGGGTCACTTTTATTCGGATTAAATCGATTCGAATCTGATTCGATTTTGGTCATTTTGGGTTCGGTTCGGTTTCGGTTCGGGTCATTTTGCATTCGGGTCGGTTTCGGTTCGGGTCATTTCGGGTCTGTTCAGTTCGGGTCGGTTCATTTAGGTTTTCGGGTCAAAATCGGTTCAATTGTTTCGGATGTCGGTTCGGTTTGGGTTTCAAGTCGTTGGAGTTGACCCGTTCGGTTCGGGTCAGTTTTGCCAGGTCTAGTTAAGTCTGACATACTCTAAGACCCCACCACACTGATTAAGTAGAAGCAGACTTGAGTTAATGCAAGGGAGTTCAAAATCAAGAATGATGTAGTCTTTTATGCAGTCCAGTGAATAACAACAGACAGGATAAGACCCCTCAATTACAAACCCCAAAACCCCCACCACCCCCCAAAAAAAAAAGAAATAATAATAATGAAAATAACCGGAGAACTGGGAAGAAGCACAAATGCACCTCATGAACTGTGGAAGAATTCCCCTTGCCCTTGAGGGTTGGTTTAGTTATACTGTGGATTAGTCCACTCCCCCAGCTTGACTCCTAGACCAGCCTTGTTTGTATAAACCCCCGCCCTGTTCCTTCTCTTCCTAGGTCGAAGTTCACAAGGCACAAAGAACAGAGAAGTAGCGAGGAGAGAGGCAGACCTGATACGCTTCTTGATTTGCAACAATTCTCTTGATTATTGTTGTCGTGGTGATATCCAGTGGACTCTCAACAATTTTAAAAATGCCCATGCTCATTGGGACAGCATATGGATTGTCTTTTTCCTGTAAAATAATGTCAGTTACAACCGCATAGATCAGATATGTGTGTCCAGGTTACTACAACTAACTTACCCAGTGAAAATCATCACTTTCAGCTACAGTCCCATGGACCACAAAAGAGATGTTGAATGTTGTGATCTGAAAGAAAAATAATATCCGACAAATTAATGACAGAAAAATTCACTCAAAATGAATCAATTGTCAAGGGAAAGGGTGAACACAATCTCATTTAGCTCAGAAAAGCAATTAAACAAAAAGAAGTACAAAACAAGTATTTCACAACACTTTCTTTGAATGGACTCCAACAAAAAGAATGTTCTCACGAAGTAATAAGGTTGAGTAATCAATTGCGTCTGGGAACCAATTTTAATAAAATGAGTACTTCACAATATCAACAGAGCTTCATTTAAATTGACCTGATGAGCAACAACGGTCAAGGTGAAATTGAAAAAGGAGTACAAGAAGAGAGTCCACTCAAACCAGAAGGCTACTATCTAAGGAGCGAAAATCTGTGGCTGACATGCAGTTATTTGCCTACGATATTCTACAATATATGATTTTCTACAATATATATGTATCAGTGATCCACATCTTAATCAGTCCATTTCCTCTGGTCACCTATAAAAATTTTATTTCCCTCCTACATAGGTTAATAACAAATTTATGCACAACCTAATCACTCCCATAAACCCATATGCCTTTTCAGTTTTCACCCTCCATTTCCTCCTAGTATGAAAAACTCTGTAAACACTACATTTAGTAAATCATGAAGTAAACCTTAGACCAATTTAAATAAGCCCGGGGAAAAACCCCCATTTCAGTTGATTTTTAGAATGAAGAGTGGAATATGAGCACCACAAATTGGAAGAAGCATGTATCCACATCTATAAGTGAGTGATAAAAAAATAAAAAGAGTTGCAGACAGCTTTTTGCGTGCTTGAAAAAGCCGCCTAGGCCCACAAAAGCGTGAAGTGCCTTGCAAGGGGTGAGCCCAGCCCCTCCAAAAGGCCCTCTGAGGAGTGCAGCTCAGTCTGCGCCTCAGCCAGGGTGCAGTTGAGCCTCATGCGCATCGTGTGCCTCACTGGGTTTTTTCTGTTTTTTGGCTATTTTTCTCTCTCTTTCTTTCTGCCCTCCCCCTCTCTTTCTATTGTCTCAAACTTTATTAGACTGTGAGTAAGTGGGTAAGTTGCCCCTTTTTTCCAATTTGTGCTTTTTTTGTTTTTTTGTCTTTGCTTTTTTGGTGAAAATTGTAGCGAATTCATTGCGTTATCACAATTTAAGACTCTTTGTGGTATTTCTCGTAGTTACAATGATATCTAATCACTTATTTTATGTCATCATCTAGCATATTCGACCAAAACTATTGCTTGGTAATGATTTTCAAGCATTTTTTTAGTGAGTGCTCCTCGTTCCAAAAAGCTCGGGCCTTCGCCTCAAATCCCATGCCTTGGGCCTCAGGACTCTTTGTGCTTTTGCGTGCCTAAAGCTTTTTTAAACTAAGGCTTGATATGTATGCAAGAGATTCTGGTATTTGTCATGTCTATACTACGTTGAGAGGAGCATGCATGCTTCTTCGGCCAGCAAGGTCAAGCTCGAAAAGGTTTGTTTACTTAAATTATTTTATGTTTAAAACTTAAGTCATCAAAATTTGCATAAGTATTATTTTTTTCTTGATCAGAGATCCTGACTATATTTGTCATGTTGGCCTTCCTATATATAATATGGCATTCAATCAGAAAAAAGGAGAAAGAGAAAGTGAAAAATTAGTTTGGTAAGGCAAGATAATGATTGCTTGCACTCAAACAACCTAGACAAGAATAATTCCCACTTTTACCTCATCTTCCAACAATTGTAGTAAGTCTTTTTCTTGGTGTCAGACAAATGGGATCGGTTAAAAGGAGCAAAAGGAAAATGACAAAATGTGTATTAACAAAAAGAATCACAAGGATAAAATGCCATATAGCTATCCTCAATTTCTGCTACATCTGCATTTTCTATGCTTACCCAGTCAGTGACCCCACAGTTACAACGTGCAGCTGTTGGAGATACAGCAACAGTAAAAAAGGACTCAAGCTGAGGTGCGCATAGTATAAACTTTCACTTTCTGGCTTTTGGCACAGAACCACCCCCCCACCTCCCCCAACCCTCTCTTTCTTTCCTAAGCCTTTATTATGGAAAGTGTCTTTAGCATGACACGACGATACTTATACAAGAAGAGAAATCAGAAGTACAAGCACAAAAGTGAACTAACCATGTCTTTAGACACTTCCCGAGGTGCACCAATGATCACCTCATCTACATAACGGCAAGCCAGAACACTCAGACTTCTTTCATGAAGATTCATGATAGGGCGATGAGCTCCTTTATTGGCACTGTTCACCGATTATCATACAGTAGAGAACAATTTAGAACAAAAACTAACTATAATACAAATCAATTCCAAAATGGGAGTCTCTTTACGATTGTAACATCAACGGCACTGGACTCTCATACTTGGTTCTTTTTACTGCAGTTAAATTTAATGTTCTAATTTCCTCTTTGCAATGTAAGAGTAATGTGCACCTATGTGAGACTGACTGTAAGACCTAGTGTTATCTTAGCTGTATGTTGGTTTATTTTAGTAATGCTAATCAATTCCATTTAGCATGCCTAAAGGAAAATAATCATCTAGTTGCCTCAATTCCAAAATGGGAGTCTCTATACAATTGTAACATCAACGGCACTGGACTATCATACTTGCTTCTTTTTTACCGCAGTTAAATTTAATGCTCTTTGTAATAATTTCCTCTTTGCAATGTAAGAGTTATGTGCACCTACGTGAGGCTGACTGTAAGACCTAGTGTTATCTTAGCTGTATGTTGGTTTATTTTAGTAATGCTAATCAATTCCATTTAGCATGCCTAAATGAAAATAATCATCTAGTTGCCTCAATTACTCGGTTCCTCTCCAAAAGAAGCAAGAAAGTATTTCAAAAAATCAAAAATGTCTGGTCCGTTTCTTCAGCATAGTTCACATAACTTCAGATCAGTTTAGCTAAAATAAATTCAAATAAGTTTGGTTCTGCTAAAATAAGTTTAGTTTTGATAAAAAATAAAAAAAAGTTCACCCAGCCAAAGTCCTAAAAGAAGACGCTTAAAGAGAAATTCATGACAGGTATAGTGATATAATCTAAGACAACAGTCGAAAAGAATTTCATGAAATACAACCAAGCCAGCATTAGGAAGTGAAAAACACCCAATTGCTTTACATGGGTCAGAATAACCACGTATGGCACTGAGTCACTGACACCCTAATTGACGTACAAGAGCAGTAATCAGTAAATGTCCAAAATATTTACTTAGCGTCTGTGAATTACTACACCCGTTTAGATACTACAACTCATACTGAAGAGTTATTCAATTTTAAGGGCAGTCGATGAAAGCAGAGCAATATAAACGATCTATGGACATGTACATGGCAAGTACACATCCATGAATTGATTTAAAAAGATTACAGAATTAAACACAGAATTTGAAGAGAAACAAGAGCAGGATACTAACCTGACAGTCTGATCAGTATGAATTCCAACAAGGAGAAAATCCCCCAGGTCTCTTGCAAGCCGTAGTATCTACATATCCACAGGATTGTCATTATTCAAGCATTCACATTTCAATCATAGTTATTTCATAATAAACAAATAGTCTGTAGACAAAAATAAGAAAGACGAAGCGAAAACAATGAGAAAGAGCAAAAACAGGAACAACAGCTGATGATGATTTCCACACTAGGGGCTAGAATTCTAACCTCGTGTCACCAAGATTTAAACAATCAAGAATGCATTTAACTAAGCAAACAGACTCAGCCAAGGTTTCCATATAACCATATGGCTAACAGATGTTGCTTAGACTCTGCCACACACTATGTCAGAGAGTCGAGTGTTCAACAAGGCCATCATGTTGGACAGGGCATTTTCTACAAGATATCATAAGCTTTCAGTCCAAAATGAAGGGTCTAGAGTCCATGGCCACATCCAAGCCTCAACCATCCAAAAAGGGTACTTGAGGCAAAATGAAGAGACCAATTAGCCTAGTGGCCAACAGATAATGAATTCCTCTTTATCACTCACACCCATAACACCAAGCTAAGCTACGGACGGCTGAGACTAAGCTACAGAGATTGCACAAGAGTTGGACAATTAGACAGCCTCGCGTCTAATGAAATAAAACCAATGCCCTAGAGTACTGCAAAGTTGTCCTTTTTCCCCCAGATGGGGGTGTTTAGATGTATGCAATCTTGCTCCTAAAATGAAGAGAGATTGTGCTCGGTGGACCCTGGATTTTAGAAGTGCTGATTGCCTAGTCCTCCTGCAGAAAAGCAGTTAACAATGCAGGATGCATAAAAACACGGGGGCAGAGAAAAGAGCGATCTGTTTCATGAAACCAGATTCTCATTTCTCTCTGGAAAAAGGGTAATTAAAAAGAAGGAAGCACCATGTAGGCAGCAGAAGGTAAAGGAAATAGAGCAGCTTGCCTCGGCATGCCCAGCATGGAATAGATCAAATGCACCATCAATATACACTATACGTGAATCTGGTCTGGGGGCCTGTGAAATCAAGAAAGAATATTGACATGACAACCACAAAAACAATAATGAAACATGTATGAAAATTAGGCAAATCATACTATCAATTGATGTGTGCAGCATACATGGAAATGAGAGTAAAGAAATATACATGTTTGAAAAATAATTGCAAAATTTTTAGCCTTTCTGACTCTTTGTACTCATAGAAATCTAAGCTTCATCTTACTTACATGTCACAAGGGTATTCATCCAAGCTTTAGTCAAAAGGGAGTCTAATAGCTGTTTGATGGAAAACCTTTAGTTTAAATTATTCTACAGCATTCATGAATTAATTAATGCTTTTCTTTTTCCTAGCATGAAATTCCATGCAACAATTAAAACCAAGGAAGAGCTAAATGCTGTATCAAAGGCTATTGAATAGAATATGCTCAGGTTGGCAATGTGTTCTTAAGAGTGGGTTGGGGGAGGGGAGGCTATATACAGGGCTCCTTATTGCATTCCTATTCCCAAAGGCTCACAAACATCCCCAAGAGGACCCCATGCCCTGTTTCAAAGCTCTTTCTCTGTCAATGTTACAATCACTAAGTGAATTGCCCTTAAACAACTACAGTTCTAGATTCTAGTTCCAATGTTAGTAGTATGACCAGCTAATAGCAATTCCAGAATAAAATCTTCACTTTTGCAAACTATCCTTTGAACATGTTGAAGCCGCAATGCCCAACTTTGAACAACAGTTTCATAAAGCATGCCTTTGACCAGCACATCAAACAATGAGACAGAGAATATTATTGGCCTCCTGGATATTCCCGTTTATCATCATTACTATCTCTAAATCAACACACGCACACACGCATACAATGAGGCAAGACACTGTCTTTGTTTCAGCTACTCTTTGAAATCGGACAACCTCCATCAGCCAAAGCTATTTTGGATGTTCTTCTGCTTGCCCGAATTTCATTTTACTAGATAAAAGCAAGGTGCCCCTATCTTGCTGCTTCCTCTATAATTTCTACTTCCTCCATTTCAAATTACACGTCGTTTTAGAGGGGTGGGGGAAAACTAAGGTAGATTAAAACTCAAAGCAGTTAATAGGTAAAATGTCTAATATGCCCCCATTTCTCTCTCTCTCCTCCGCAGTTTCCTCACCCATCACCATCATCTCTCTCTCTCTCTCTCTCTCTCTCTCTTTTCCCTGGTATCCACACCATAATCTATCCCCCTCTCTCCTCCAGTTTCCACACCATAATCTACGCCGCCCCCTCCTCCCCTGTTTCCCCACCATCATCTTCCCCCTTTCCTCACCATCATCTACTAAATTCCTCTCTCTCTCTCACTCCCTAGTTTCCTAACCATCCTCTATCCCTCTCTCTCTCCCGATTTCCCTACTCCATTAATGGCTAATATTCCTTCTTCATTTCATTTATTGTTTAAAAAATAAAAATTTGGAGGACCAGGAGTTAGCTTATGGGGGAAAAATTTGAGGACCTCACTGTGAGATGAAAATGATTTGAGAGATAGGGATGCAGCTCCAAACGTGACGTGATGGCAACACAATGATGCTAGTTGGACATTTCCTATCTAGGGATTAAAAAAGGAAAACAATTAAAAAAATATTTTAGGATTTTATTGAAAATTATAAAAGTTAAAAAAAAGGAAAAAACACAGAGAGAGAAGAAAAACAATTAAGGACAAAATTGATAAATTAGTCATTAATATGTAATTGGGACTGTAGAGTGACAAGTATTGTGAAAAAGTTAGTCAAAGTGATATGTAATGTTAAACCGGGAGAGGGGGATAATAAACTACATCGGAAACCGATACCTCAATTCTCTCTGTTTTATTTTTACAAATTACATTCTAATCATTTTTTAAATCAACTTATTCAAGCATAAGATCTTAGGTTCTGTTCTTTTTCCCAAGAGCGATTATGAAGCCAAGTTCTTTCCACGATACAGGTACAGGCTTTCTTACAGCAAACGGAGTTTTGTGGGTTTCATCCCTCAATATTTCTTTATATAACAATGATAACTCCCAATGTGGGTTCCACTTTCCCAAGTTTGGCGAAATCGAGATGTAGGCAGCCTTACCTTTACAAGCATATAGATTTTTGTTTATGTTAGGGTATAATACATGTGCTCCCTTACCAGTTAACCACATATTTTGGAAACAATAACACATGTGATCCTTTGAAAGAATCCTTATTTAGGAGTCTTAAGGATTTACAAAGTGCAGAAAGGCCGAAGTGATGCACCTTCATTTATTATTTCTATTGCCAAATACCATAGCATTTGCCAAGAGCAATGCACCAAAATGCTGAAGGATCAATCGATTTCATTCCACTGACTTCTCTTTACTTTTTTGGACACCACTAATTCCACCAAAATAGAAGAGTCACAGCACTTTTCGGCAGTTTGTTTCCAATACAATTTCAGAGCATTGATCAATAAAGAAAGGTCCATCTGAGTGACACTATAAACCATGACACATGAAGAAAGAATTCTTAGATCACAAAGACTTTGAAAGTCTGAAGGCCGGCTGTTGCACATGATTGGCTTTATATTTGTTAGATACGCTAATGCATTGCATTACCAAGTTGGCTAAACTTGATAAATATCAAATTCCAAGCACAGAAAGATCTCTGATTTCATTACATTGTGTGTACCTTGCGATTGGAGAATTGAACAATTCTACGAGATGTTGGAAGAAAGTTTGATATACGAGTTCCACCAGTTGATACACCAGCATCCACCTTTTGGCTATGTCCACGGCTGAACTGCCTTTGAAGTGATGAATGATTAGGGCTGTCAACAAGGGATCTTTCTCTAACACAGAGAAGCATACGGCCTGCATATAGTAGAAACAAATCTGTCTTAGAAAGCATATTCACTGATCGCAAGGTACACAGACAGAAACTTTCAACATTTATCAACTTTCTAGTTTGTTTCCAAAGGAGACCCAAAAGATCTCATGAACACCAGGCATAAACATATGCATGCGTACACATGCGCACTTTTGTGTGTGTGTGTGAGGGAGAGAGGGGGGACAAGGGATTAGTTAGTGTTTGGGATTTGACCTCAACTATTGGATACTTGATAAATCAACAAGGATTCAAATGATTGACAAATTATTTTAGACCATATGCCGAATTTGCAAGAAATATAAGATTCTAACATCTAGATACATACAACTTCAATAAAATTTTAAGACAGAGTTACTACCAACTATGTCTGTAGTGGACACACCCTCCGTACGTTTGATCTGTTTAAATCGACCTGCTCTTTTAGCAAGAGCATAAGCATCAGTGCCATCAGGAAGAAGACAGGGGTCATCCCCATGAATAATATAGTCAATGTTATAGTCATCAAACAGCTTCTTCATGAAATCTTGAGTAATTGCATAAGGCGCATCAGGAATTACCTCATCCACCCATTTCACAGCTTGAGCCATAATCATCCTGCCCACAAATTCAACAAACCAGTCCTTTTACTGTACAGACATCTACAGAATTAGCAATCATCAGTGGTGCCAAGCATACAGCACTGATCAAGATGTACAACTACAAAAATATTCCAGTCCTACAGCTGGAGATCTAGCGATATCAAGATGCCAACCTTACTCAACCGCCTAAGCACTTATCCATACATAACAAGCTCAGGCATATCAGACACACGGGACAAGTAAAACCTGAAAATGACACGTGATCACTGGATCTTTTGAGGGTTTAAAGTGAATGTCATTATTACAGAGATAACAATATGAATTAGATTACACGGTACATCAAACAAGTTAAAAACAAGTTCTACATACACGTTAGTCACTTCAACTAAATGTTATACAAGCACATAAGAATAAAGAATGGAAGAAAGCACATTAGGTTAGCTTAAAAACTGAAGGAGCCTTCTCCCAGATCAGAAGATAGGTATCTGGAGGAGTGAGTGTAACAGCCAGGCCAACAGCAAAATATCAAACACAGATGCAATTGCCATCATATCCTTTAGGAAGTACCAAGAGACAAGCAGTTCTTTCTGTTATAACATATCCAATCCAATAAAAAAAACAACCATTTCAAGAAATCAAGAGCTTTCTTAGACGGTGCTCTGAATACACAACGCTACTTATCCAGCCTTTTACAAATGCCCATACATGATTACATGTACAAGTAGGTGTCCGCAACCTATGTGAATGTTGGGCTTATCAGTTTAAAACTAAAACGTCATCTCCAACCTTCCAACAATCACAATCACACATGATATGAAACCAGGACACTTCAAAGTTCAATATAGACACCAAAAAACACAGAGAAATTATATAATCCGAGGGAATAACATAGCCTGCTTAGATGGATATAAAAACAGCAAACAAGGAACATATTGAAATTAGCAGCTACTAGCAAAATTAAACACAGGAAGAGAAAAAGTTTTTAACAAAAACATTGATTTGTTTCTTTTTTTTTTTACCTAATCACACCAACCTCCCCACAAAAGCATGCGGGGAAAGAAATCACAACAGATATTAATGCACAAGATTTGAGCCTCAGTTCAACGATATTATAAGAGAACCCAATTGCCACTTTAAACATACTCTGAGAAGGAAGGGGAGAGAGAGAGAGACCTTTCATGAAGGGGAGTGACAGGGGGCCCTTGTTGGCGGTGATTTCAGCGTCGCTTACAACACCCACAACCAATTGGTCCCCAAGAGCTCGAGCTTGGCGAAGAGCGTTGCAATGGCCGTAGTGCATCATATCGAAACACCCATCCATGTAAACGCGAATTGGCTTCTTCTTCTTCTTCCTGACCCACATTTCAAGGGATTCTGACACGCCCGAGGCATGAATTCCCCAAATTGATAACCCTAAAGCCACCCCTACCACCACGTATTTCGCCACAAACCTCAACCTGATTTCTGCATTCTCATCCGCTACCTGAGATCCCATTCTCTCGCTTCAGCTGGTCCACCTCACGACTGAAGCCCAGGGAGATGATCCCAGTACGATTCCTCTCTTTCTCTGTCGATCTGTCTCTGAAAAGCGGTTCTCTCTTGCTGTCCTGAGTTCGCCTTTGGTTGAAGCAATGGCACTTTGGTGCCCCCAAAACCGTTGATATTCGAATCTATCGTTGATTGATTGAATATTCAAGGGAAGGGTTTTTCGTTTTTCTTTTTCTTTTTCTTTTTTTTTTTTGGTATAGTGTATAGGAAGGTGCAAAAATTTAAGTCTGGCTTAATTTGAACTAGACCCGATAATTAGATCATTTAAGTAAGTCTCGATTAGGATTAGTTCAGGTCGTGTCATGTTTGGATCACTAAGTTCAATTGAGGTTGTTTGGGCTCGATTTAGGGTATGATTGACTTTAGGTTGATGTTTGATTCAATAAGTTTGTCTTATGTAGAAAAATACTTTGATAGAAAATATTCATGTCGGATTCAATTTGGGGGTTCGAGATCAAGTCATCTCAATTTAGCATTTTAAATATCGGGTTAGATTCAATTCAATTCAAGTCATTTATTTGAGTAACAAGTCTAATTTGAACTCACATAATTGGTAATAATTTATAAATATTTGATTATCTAATTAGTCATCAAAGAGGCAAATGTTAACTTAAAGCACTTTCTATGCAAGAGTTAATTTTAGATTTACCGAATGAGGACCTATAATGACATCTCGAGTAAAAGATGACTTTATTCTCTCTTCTAGATCTTTTACTTTACAAAATTTACCCTTCTTTTATATTAAATTAATTAGAAAAAATTATCAATATATCTAATACAACTTGCATGGATGAGACAGAAAGTACGTGGTTGTTAGTTACTAAAATACTCTCTTTCATGTCCCTCTCCCTTCTCACTTATTACTTCATTTCTCTCACGTTTTCACCTCTCACTATCTCTCCTCTATCTTCAATTTCGCAACCAACTATTGTTTCCCTAATTTCTCTCTCTCTCTCTCTCTCTCTCTCTCTCTCGGAAAATTATATAATATATCCGTATGTATATTATAATATACATACGGCGACTCACGTGACCTTTAATTAGTAAAAGACCACTGCTCTCTTCCTCCCGCTCTCGGCTTTCTCTCTCCTCTCATTTCTCTCTCCTCTCATTTCACTTTCTTCTTCGATCGGTGGAATGCTTCTCGTTGCTCTCCCCGGTAAGAATTGTGCCCTAACTTCTTCTACAATTCAGTCGGTGAGGATTGCTCGAGGTTTCGCGCACTCATTCCAACTCGATTTCTTGTTTATCTCTTTCGTAAGTTCCAATTTCTTGTATTTGGAGATGATTTTTCGGTTTTCGAAGGTTTAGTTTCGTTCATAGTTTTCGAGCTCAATTTTGCGATTGTTTTTCTTCTCTAATTTGTAGCTTCGTTGCTCTCAATGGATGTACCGGGCCTTCTTCTCAAAATGCTTTGAAATGAGGTAAAGGATGTTTGAATTTTTATAGTTGTTCGATTTCACTTTCATTGTTCTCTGTTTTCAATTTTATATTCTAGGGTTTACAACTGGTGAAAATATTACTAATTGAGTCTATGAAATTACTGTTGTGATTACGGGGTTCTAATTTGTTTGATTTTCATTTTTTTATTCTATTTCATTATCAAATTTGCCTACCATCGGGGATCACACTTCCTGTACACGGCACATGTATCTATTCATCAATTCAGCTATTTGATGTCATTTGAGGTCTATCTGTACTTGTGTGCCCTTGTATGCCCGAGAATAGGTATCACTATCGATAATGACCTTTTGCTAGGATTTGTGGAATCTTATTCACTCTACTCGTTACATTGAAGCTTTATTCACACTACTTTGTTACACCGAGCACTTGACTTAGGAGGTATACTTACACGATCAAGTATGCTTCTCAACAGAAAAAGTCTTTCAAAAACGAGGTACCACAATTAGTGTGCGGATATAGATAATAGATCTTCCTGCCTTTTTGGGTGTTTTTCTTGATGTTGTTGTGTGATACTTGCCCTTTTTACCAATTGATTGAAATATCATCTTCTTGCATTTTCTTGTGATTGTCGATTTCTATTATTTACTCAACTGGTCTAGCTTTCTTCTATCGTCTTGGTGTTTAGTATCCCATTGTGAGTTGTGTGCGACAATTGTTCCGTTCCAGTGATCGAAAAAATAGAGTAGTTTATCACAAATTGTATAATTACGTACATAATTTACGGTGTAGCATTGGGAAATTTCGAATGGCTTTTGGAGGAGGAACATGTGGTCCTCTAAAGTTTTGAAATATATGAAACCTAGAAGAGGTTGCTATGGCTGCAGATATTTGAACTTTTGTGAGTTTGAGTTATCCGGTGGATGCACTTGTCTAGAGATAGACTTTGGCAAAATTGATATGAGATGGAATTGCTACTAGCCAGGCTTGGAAGCATAATGTGTTGTCCTTATGTTTGGAAGAGTTTGCAACAACTTGAAGTGAACTGTCGCTAGTATTAGTGTTATTGTCATTAAGATGGGCTAGCAAAGCAATGAGTATAGTATTTGTTTACAAGCTGCAATTTTTGTGGTTGAGGACATTTTCAAAGTTTTGCTTCGAGTATCCTAAGTCCTAATGCATTTTTAGCAAGAATGCCTCTTGCATCCCTTAATCTAGAATGTGGATTGGCGCTTAGTTCACAAATTTGTTTTCATTCTCACTTTAGATTGCTTGTCCCTGGAATGCACCGAGGGGGTAGATTATGGCGCTTTCTTAGTAACTATGTCCTAAACCACTATCGTGTCAACTTTATAGCATTTGAAATGGTGGTAGGCTACAATGATAAACTATCAAGTCGATGGTAGAGTACGGAAATGAATATTTTGGGTAATCCAGGTATGGAATAATAGATTATTATTAGAGCTTATATCCCGCCCTCGATGTGTGCATGCGGTGGGGTATGGGTGGAATGATTCTGGTTGTATACATCGTTCTTTAGTGTGTCTCTGCGGACCTTGGTCGTCTAATTTAATTTGGAGTCCGCTTTCTGAGAAACCTCTCATCATATACCCTTTCTCTTGAAAACTAAAATAAATGTTCTCTGCTAGATACACACAACAATTGAAAGAGAAACTATGTGGGATTTGTTGTTAATGTTGCTCGAACAGGGAGATTTATTAACCTAATTCCATGGTGGATTACGATTGGTACGAATTTTTCTTTTTTTGCTCAAATAATGTTCTTCAAACAGGGAGATCTAGCATTATGGCTCCACTTTTTACTTGGGATAATTGTATTGCACTTCCTTCTTGGCTTGAAAACATAGTTCGAAACATAATTTCATGAAAAATTTATGCTCTTCAAAGATATTGAAGTCTCCCTCTAACTTGGATATTCGTTGAGTGCTTTGTAACTTGTGACTCACATTTTCTTGAGCCACCGAAAACGATGCACTCGGGTAAATTGGGATGGATAGAGCTTCTTAGTCTTTTTTCTCCTCTTAGAACTCACATGTGAGTTCTTTTTACTGAGCAATCATGGAGAGATTACAACATTATCATTTGTAAACTCTTGATGAGCCTAGGTAAATTTGTCAAGGAAAGATGGATATGTGTTTGCTATAAGGTAATTGTCCGAGTGCAATTAGTTCCAAGTTCCACTATGTGTTTGCTATCTAAGGTAGTACTAAGCTAGGAAACTAAGCAAAGAAAAATAGAAATACAACTTCCGAAGCCCGAGACCGAAACGGTGATGAAGTATGTTGAATTCCATGTAGAGTCTGTACTACTTGCAAATTGTTGTGTTTAGATGGTGCTCCTTCTTAACCCAACTTTCATACCCCACATCCATCTTTAATTTTCTATCCCTTTTGTTCTGCTATACTGCTGCAATTAGTAAGATGTAGTAGTGTGCGGGGTACCTTTTGTCTCGTGCGGGGTACCTTTTACGTTTTTCAGGAGTATCTTTTGTCCTGTGCGGGGTACCTTTTGTCACCTTGAAATGTTATTAAGTTTGATTGAGTCTTTATCGAAATTAAATTTGTCATTTGCGAGGTACCTTAATTTTGTCCAATGTACACTAGTTTGAACGCAACGATTGAGACCCGGGAAAAACTCTATTGTGATGCAAATGAATTATATAGTTAGAGTAGATTCACCTATTACCTTCAAAGGATGATCATCCCATTGATGGATTCGGATTAAATTTTACTTGCTTTGCTAATTGTGATGATCATCCATGTAGAGCTACACTGCTGCAAACTGCTGTGTTTAGATGGTGCTCCTTCTTAACCCAACTTTCATACCCCACATCCATCTTTTTAGTGTACTGCTTGCAATCGGTAAGATGTAGTAGTGTGCAGGGTACCTTTTGTCCTGTGCGGGGTACTTTTTCTGTTTTTAGGAGTATCTGTAGGGTACTTGTTTTGTTTTTCAGGAGTATCTTTTGTCCTGTGCGGGGTACCTTTTGTCACCTTGAAATGTTATTAAGTTTGATTGAGTCTTTATCGAAATTAAGTTGTGCGGGGTACCTTTTGTCATTTGCGGGGTACCTTTTCTATTTTTCGGGGTTATATATTTTCTGTTATCCTATTAGCTTATTAAAGGTTGTTGTGTTTCTTTTTTATGATAATAGCATGAGGAAAAAGCGAGTCAAGACTGTTGCACATAAGAAATATAAAAGAACTCGTTCAAAAGTTTCACCGCAAGAAACTAATAATCTTGGTACGTTTAATTGCTATTTAATTTAATTTACTCTTTTAAATACTTTTTTTATTAAGATTGTAATCAATCTTTATTGGTTGTTTAGGTGATAAAGATGTTTTTAGTACGGAACATGATCTTATCAAACTCAAGAGAAGAATGTCTCCTTCTTCTTTAGTTAGCTTTCTTTCAAATGTATTGGTGGAACATAAGAGAGACATTATTGAGTTGGGTTTTGGTTCTTTATTTAGTTTGAAAATTGAGGCAATCCCGTCAAGGCTATCTAGATGGCTTGTTGAAAACTTTAACACTTGTGGACGATCATTGAAGTTGGAAAATGATGAATTGATCATTAGAGAAGAAGATGTGTATTTGACATTAGGCTTTCAAAGGGGACCTAAAGACGTTGAAGAGGCGAAAAAGAATGAACCAACTTTTTATAAGGAATATGTTAATCAGTGGAAGAGTCAATGAGATGGGAAATTTCCATTAACGTATCAACTTCTTGAAAAATTGAAACATCAAAGGCAAGGGGGTGATGATTTTAAGAGGAACTTTGTTGTTTATGTGGTTACCTGCATTATTAAGGGACATCAAAGTCTAAAGGTTAATCATCTTGTGCTTGAAAAGTGTTTTCAATTTGCAAGAGGTGACCTGAATTGGTGTAAATATACATTGGATACTTTAGTTAAGTGTACGGACACATGGAAGCTGAAACCAAATGGAATATTTAGAGGCCCAATTCTATTCTTGATGGTAAATACTCTAATTCATATAAATTTTTAGAGTACAATGTGTTTTTTATTTGTGTTCTAATAATCTGTTTTCTTCTTTATTTTAAATTATAGCTTTGCTATGTGGATCGTGTCGTCTTCAAAACAAGAGTGATTGGAAGGAGATTTCCTATTTTATCAAATTGACTGGGAAAGATCTTTTGGACGAAAATAAATTATGAAATGAAATCTGTTGGGTGCTTTGGAAAAAGGGTTGTAGATGATAGAATTGTGGTACCGAATTTACGAGAATGTGACATTCAAGATGAAGTTGATGAAGAGGTTAGGTCGAAAAAGGTATTGACAATGTATCCTCTTTCATGTTATTTTTTGTCTTTTTTAGTGTACATTTTGTCATTTGCGAGGTACCTTTTCTCTTACGTAGGGTCTTTTCTTATTTTTTATTTTTTTGTAGGCATGCATTCATAAAGTTTCTACGTCCGTGAAGAACTTTTCGAATGCTTTAGTTGATGTTGTTCGGTCGGCTGGTGAGGCGCGTAGGATGTTTCCGAGTGAGTTCCGCCATGTCCAAAGTTGAAGTTACTTTGGCGGATGTATTAATTCGGTGCTCGAAATTGGAAGTTTTTAAGGACGTAGCTGGTCCATCTCGCGCAATGCGAAAATCTTCATGGTGGTGAGCGTGAAAATCTTGATAGAGGAAAACATGCACCTCCTTTAAGTCAAGATGACAACTTATTTGTAGATGATCAAGGATTTTGGGAGGCTTGCATTGAATTGGCCAAGACTTATGATCGGACTTCGGTCTAGGCAAATTTACACCTCCAAGCTTTGATTTAAGATTTGATTTCACCTCATCTCAGCCACAGCCTAATCAACCAAGTCATGCGGATGTAAAAGGTCATAATCAACCAAGTCCTGGGGATCTTGGGGTTGCTTGAAGGTCATAATCAACGAAGTGATGGTGATGAAGGAGATCCTCGAAGTGGATCGAGTACTCATATACAATGCAGCCCCGGTTGAGCCAAGATATCGGAAGTGTTCAACCACCAAGGAAAAATTACGAGGGCTTTATTTGAGGTCACCATACTTCCAAAGGCACATTGATGCCTTGAAGTCTTTGTCCGCCAAAGAGAAGCGCATTTCGATGGGAGTTTTCTTCCAATTGATGAAATTCATCTTGAGAGGTAATCCTGTAAGAAGTTTTTATTCGATAAATTTATTAGATGTTAATTTTTATTTTCAGTGAAATATTATTTGAGGTCACCATACATCCAATTTTTTTTTCAGTGAAATATTATTTGCCGATGTACATTTCAAAGTTCCTAGATCGATGATTAGAACTTTGGGGTGTGCGGATCATTTGGATCCTAATGTGATTGATTAATTCTCATACTTACTAAATTATTCGGAGAAATTGAAGGGTCCTCAATCACCGTCAAGGTTCTTTTTGGGTGTACTCCATATGTAAGTAATTTGTTGTTTTTATGATACTTTAGTTTGCGCTTGCTCTTTGTAGTCCATGTTCAATTAATTTAAATGTTATGACGTAGATAGAGCTTAAAGGTGGGAGTGACGATAGTGAATATTTCGTGGAGAAGTTTAAATCTTTTGAAAAAGTTATAGATGATGCGATTCAAATGACTTCCTGGCTTGACATTCTAAAGTCAAATCTGGTAAGATCTTTTTGTATTTGCATTTCGGTTGCTTGACTTGACGTTGCTTTCGTATGATGTTTAAAGTTGTGTTGATATGTGCGGATATTCTTTCCTATATTCCATAATAGGTGTTACTTTGTTGTGTGTTTCAATTTGTTGAGAAAGAAGGTGGAGATTATAAATAATGTTTCTCGAAAAGTGAGAAAAGTCATGGTGATTACACCATTGTTTACCTCTTGGTAATCTTCTATCTTAATTTTATCATTTGTTTTTTCCTTTTGAATTAGAACCACCTTATGACATTACGGTTAAAGATTATCTAAACTATAGTTAAATATTCACTGCATTAGAGAAAAGGTTCACTGCATTAGAGAAAAGGTTCACTGCATTACAAAAAAGATTCATCTGTAATAGAAAACATGTCGACTAAAGTTCTATGAAAATTATGCGAAAAATGTACCATAATGTTAAACCTCATTTTTGCCAATTTTTAAGGCACTATTTAACCCAACTCCATGATGATTTCAATGATATTTATTTAGTTTTGGGTTAGATCTTGCTCATTTTCTCTTTATCGTCACCTAAACTCATAAATCTCTTTATTATAGGTTTTTGGGCTTAAATTTTAGAGATTCAAGGTAAAATTAATGAAAAGCGATGAATAGAAGGGTCCGGGCCCAAGAGGAAGTAAGAAAGAAGCCTAAAACACATCAAGAGAAATCGCACGACGATATCGTGTGAAGCTGCACAGCCATGCGGATCATCGGGCGAAGGGCCCGAAGTCAAGAAAGGCCGCACGGCCCTCGTGCGCATCTCGCACAGCCGTGCAAGAAGTTACGAAGTTGAAGCCGTGCACGGTACCTCGTGCGAAGCTGCACGGCCGTGCGAATCGTCCGAGAGTTCAGAGTTTTCGCACGGCCGGGCGTGCGGGACCTGCACGGCCGTGCGAAATCGCCGCAGAAACCTACACGGTACCCGTGCGACCTTGCACAACCGTGCGACTACTTGTTTCCACGAATATTTAAGTTTCCAAATTGTAATTTTTAGGGATCTTTTCCGTAATTCTAAATTTTAGCTAGGGTTTTCGAGAGGCAGCCCCAAAGGAGACTCAAGAACACTCAATTCTACTTTTTACTTCAAGTTTTTATATGATTGAATCGCTTCAAGTTTTTATTCGGTAATCATAATTTCTTCTCTTTATCTTTTCTTCACAATTTCTCTTCGTTTCTCCATGGCTATGTTCCCTAAATTCAGTCAATTGTTTAGTATCACGTTTAGGGGCTAATTTCTCTACTTAGGTTGGGATTGATCCTTATTATGCCTTGATAATCATGAATTGAATGCCAATTGAATTGTTCTATGCTTGTTAGGTTAGAATTCACTTCGCTCATCACTTTTTCATTGATTACCTCGAAAGAGGACTCATATATTTTTATTAGGATTTTGTAAACATCGAAAGATGAAAACTTACCTAGAATGACGTTGTGAGCGATTAGAACTTCATTATGAAAATAATTAAGGTTTTAATTGGGGGTTGTGAGATTCATTCTTTATGATTTTGCTCTTTGTTAATCCTATGAAAATAGGTGATTAGATTGTGCAAGATTAGTCTTTGACCTTCGAAAGTAGGCGAAGATAGGTTTAATTTGGTGTCTCCCCTTTTAAACTGCCAGCATAGGCAAACCTCAAGCGATATTCGATTTTGGTTTCAGGTATAGTAGTGTGATTAATCCCAATCTAAGGCTTGTTATTCATTGATCTCTTATAGTTATTTTGTTTTTAGTTGAATCCAAAACCAAATCACCTGTCGAACCGAGTTTTTACCTAGATTAGAGTTTTTACGTGGATTTAGTATTTGAAAACGAGTTCCTTGTGGACACGACCCGTACTTGCCGGTTCCTAGCTACAGCTACGCCGTGAACTTGCGGTATAATATTTTTCCCAACACATAACTATACCATGCTTTTTTTTTTTTACCGAGTGTCGTTGCTTTTCGGAATACTATCATCTTTGTATAAATAGAATCCCAAGATCAACAAGGGGTAAAGTTGTTTCTTTGGCTAGTTTCCAACTTGAACATTTGAAATTGCCATGGACAACTATTGCTTCAGACGAATCATATCATGATTCGGGGATTTATGCAATGCGACACATGGAGACGTACAAGGGAGATCCCGACAAATGGGATGTTGGATTTAAGAAATGCAATGTAAGTTGAAATACTTTTTTGAGTTTATAAGATGTTATTGATTGAGTTTCTTATATTTCTTTTTTCCTTCTACAGGATGCATTGTTGAAGAAATTAAGGGCCAAATATTGCTACAATATCATCATCAATGATCAAAATGAACTTTCTTCTTTGAATGAAAATAAGTGTCAAAATTACCAAAATAAAATTATAAAAGAGTTGTCCTTCGAGTGGTTTTCAATTAGAGAATGAGCAAGAAGGTGCTCCTGCAAGAAGGAGAAGTGGGAGGCTACATGGTAACATCAAGGGTTAGGTTAATCTTTCGTTTAGATTTTTTTAGGGGTTGTTTTGTTTATTTTAGTAGGAATTAATCTTGTGTTTTCTATTGGAGCCCGCAATTTATAACATTCTCGCTATTCGTTGGTTTGAGCTATATTGTATATCATCGAAACATCTACATTAAGAGGTGATGTTCAACTTTAATTGTAGAAGGTATATATTTTGGTATATATGTTTTTCATGCTTGTAAAGATCGGTGTATGTGAACTTAAGTTTGATTATGAATGTAAAAGCTCTAAGTGAATACTCCGAGCGTGTGGCTCGTTGAGTTGTGTTGTGATACTCCGAGCGTGTGGCTCGTTGAGTTGTGTTGTGATACTCCGAGCGTGTGGCTCGTTGAGTTTATGATTGTGTTTCGTGCGGGGTTAGGGCTTTAAGCCTATGGGATTAGCCATATTACAAAGGAAACTTTGCCGAAATTTCCAAAACCTTCGAAAACCTAGAACCACACTTCCGCCAATCTAAGAAAGGGTTATTAACCCCAAGTTGAGAACTTAAGCAGCCTTAGGGGTCGAGGGCATCTTATAAAATTAGAAGATTATATAATAAATTTGAAAAAGGTTCACTATAGTAGTAGAGAAAAGATTCACTGTAATATGGAAAAGGTTCACTAAAATTTAAAAAAGGTTCCCTGCAATTTAGAAAAAGTCACGTCTCATGACCTTATAAATAGTAGTTAATGGTTCACTGCAATAGAGAAAAGGTTCACTGAAATAGAGAAAAAGTACACTAAAGTTCTATAAAAATTGAAACCATCAATGTGTCACAACTAATAAAAGTCAATAACAACCAATAATAATCACAATCTATTACCGTGTAAGTTTTTAATAATAACCAATAAATGTACCATATATGTTTTAATAATATAAAGGTGCTCAAAAAAGTTCTTCAATATCGACATCTTCAATGATCAATTTGCAATCATCAATGAATTCCATGTATATTCTTCAACATCCACAACATGTCTTCACTCAGTTCGCTGGAATGTTTGGGCTTATGTTAAGAGGGCTAATGCTATTTGTGGCTTGCTTTGAAGCATTCTTCTTTCTTGCCTTCACTTGATTGCTCATCTTTTTAGCTATGCTCACTTTTCTTTTATTTCTTTGCCCTTTCTCCCTTATCTTATTGGGATTTTGGACTATTCCTCTTGAGTTTACATTTTCCTCTTCTGATCCACAATGGTATATTGGGCCAATATCCTTTTCAAGAGCATCCTTAGCCTTTCCAAACAATTCGTCCCAAAAAGCTCTTGTTTTCTCATTTGTGGCAGATGCAATTATGAGGGTACTAAATTTTCGCAGATGCTTGCAACCGCCAAACCGATGACGAAGTGCCGGTAGATTTGTCTGAAACATCTTGCATTATTATCACCTTCCCAAGCCTTGATGTTTTTCCTCCATCTATCCAATATATATTTCTCAGGTATCTTCTTGACACAATACATGTTAAATATCCTCAAGATATGGAAGCACATGAATTCCCATTTCTTCAAATTTTTGCATGTACAAGAAGTCTGTTTCATTGACCCAATTGATGTTAACAATGTGGAAAAATTCATCAACTTGTTCCCTCCATACTCTATATATTAAACATGAAGCGGTCTCTTGAATTTTGGCCTATGCACAAGATACTCCTTTTTTGTACTCTTGCTGAAAAATATGATACACTTCAGCCGTATACACTTCCGTTGCGTGAATCAATAGATGTACATGGGCAAAACAGGTTTCTGGCCGTCCATCCCAACAATCATAGTCTTTTCCGTTCTCTTTACTTCTCCACTCAGCTACCACATCAAGAAAGTTATTATAAAATTCACAAAGATCAGTAGTTGCTTGAAGTCTGCAAGAAATTGAGCGATTGGTTGATTCGACCCTCTGGGAAGATAAGATGCCTCCGAGAAAAAAATCTTTACCAAAAGCCGGACACCAATGATGTCTACTTCTATGAAGCTTCTTGAGCCAATCATTTTCAGCACAATTGTATTCTCGTAGTCAACCTGGGAAAATCAAAAGAAAACAAAAGGATTCGGTGAGTGGTGATAAGGCAAATGTTTTTGTTGATCCTTTACTAACTTACGGGGTATCTTTACTCAAATTCAGGGAATCCTTTCTATATGAATGTGTTCTAAGGAATCATTTCAATATAGTATTGTATAGTGAACCTTTACTCTATTTACAGGGTATCAATTCTATTCTGCAGTGAACTTTTAGTCTTTTGTAGGGTATCTTTTTACATTAAGACAACAAAATTAATTAATTTGGAAAAGAAGCTACAATGAAGCTCTTACCTAGTCCAATAATGATTAAATTCTTCTTCGATATCACAACCCATGAGTACATGGTTGAATTTGTCTCGTGAAATTCTCCTGACATCTCAACATTCTTATATGATTCTTTGAATTTTCAATAATATGCTACACACATAGTCCGTGATGTGCTTGCGGAAATACCACTTTGATAGCAGCGAGTAATGGAAGGTGCTTGGTCTGTCATTATAGTCTTAGGATGCTTTCCACCCATTGATTCCAAGAAAGTTTGAAAAAGCCGGATAAATGACTCTATCATTTCATTCAAAATGAACCCACATCCAAGCATTATATTCTTATTGTGATGGTTTATTCCAACAAACGGTGCACATATTATGTCGTATTTGTTGGTCCTGTATGTGGTGTCAAATATAATCACATCTCCAAAGAGATCATAATCTTCTCTCATCATGCTATCCTTCCAAAAATGCTAGTGAGACTTGATCCTTCACCAAGTTCAAAGTTAAAGTAAAAGTTGACGTCCTCAACTTTCCTTTTCCTCAATATTCCCATTAAAGTGTTACTGTCAGTACCGTCCAAGTGCTTTCTTTTATCTACAGCAAGCATATTATATGCATCTCCGATGGTAAACACTAGGGCGGGTGAACCGCCTACCTCCTTCTAATAATTTCACGGTATCGAAACTTTTATTCTACATGATTTCATTAGTTTCGATAACTCTAATTCAACACTAGTCACTTTTCGTTGAGATTTCATAAAGTGATGTTTGTTCACATTGCAAAATGGATGATTGTGCAGTTTATTATGTCTCATGACAGTCCATACACCATTTACGTCTATTGAGAACTCGAACCATTGCTTTGCAACCAACTCGTGTGACTTTCTTGACGTATGCCCTTTTGTCACCTTCTTCTTCATTTTTTCCATTTTGTCTCTTACTTCCTTGTTTCGCACAACAATATCTCTTGATAGTTATACCAGTGCCATCTGTTCTAGGTCCGTTATTGTGGCGACGAATGTTGAATCCCACCATTAAACCATAATTGTTATACAAATCATATGCTTCTTGCTCGGAGTTGACCGTTTTCCCCATTAATTCAAATTCAACATTCTCTTCATATAATTTCTCAGTAAGATTTTGATTTTGAGGATATGCAATTTAGGTTAATAACTTATAAGAGAAATAAAATAGAACAACTTGAATAGGTAAATACTGTTATTAGTCGTTTATATTGTTTGTTAATCTAGTGTACCTTTAATGGTTCGAAGTGTATCTTTATCACCAAATTAGTGTACCTTTTGTGAAAATTATACAATCTTTTTATACCTCTTTATTTAGTTTTTAAGAATATTGTCTTTAAAGAATTTTATCAAACATGTAACGCGCAATAATATGAAAACTAACAAATTAACACAAGTTACACAGACAATATAACTTCAAGCATGTTTCTAATAACTCATATATTTAGCATAAATCATACGTACCTTCACATGTGGCTGGGATAAATTGTTGTAGTTCTCATTCTTCAATTTCTTCTTCCATTGCATCGAGTTCAGTCTGTTGTTCAACTTCTAATTCAGCGAGGTTCGAGTTCTTGTTGAACCTCTAATAATTGTAATTCTTCAATCGGTAATAGCTCGCTTCAAGCAATTTTATTATCTTCGAGAATCCATCAATTGCTACTCGATTAGGGTTTGGTTTGCAGCAATTAAGTGTGATTTGGAAACCAATTAGAGAAATATTTATCTTCGATGTAGTTGGGGGATTGGGCTTTGGAAAACATCGGTGAGGATTGCTTGGAGCATGGTATCAAGGAAAACATTAATAAGGATTGTGCTTTGGAAAATATCAGCGTGGCCCATTTATACTTTAGCTATATTAAATACCCTATGCACAGTGCAAGGTACACACGGTTGTACCTTGCACTCTCTCTGATCGGGGTTTTTTATGTACAACATTGTTGTATTATTAAATATGTCATCTCTAATATTAAGAAAAAAAGCAAATGAAAAAATCGTAGTTATAAACTTTTGTTTTAGCGCTTATTTGATGTATGGATAAGATATTTATATATATCAACAACATAAATGAAGGTTCCTCAAAATAATAAGTATCTCCCCTAAACAATTTAGTTGTTAAATTTTTTAGTATAATAAAATAATAGTATAAAGTCAAAAATTAATATATACAACAATGACATTTATATTTCACGAACCCAAAAATTAAAGGTAGAGTTTATTGTCTTTCTTATACAAGTCATTGTAACAACTACAATATTGACTTCAATTATGAGTATATAATTACAGAGATTTCATATGGCATCGCATATGTACATGGGTTGGTTGAGTGCATCAGTCCACCATATTCAGCCATGATGAAAACAAGGATGCCACATCAAAAAATGCAGGTCACGGTAGAAGTCCACAATATACACATCAAGTGATATAACTCTGTCCGCATGAACATCAACTAAAACCAAAAAGGTTGCAACACTTCATGATATTAAGCCCTCATCAAAACATACTATATCCAAAAACTAGAACAAGTGACATGCAACATTTCATTGCCATAAAATATTGAGCCCTCATCAAAACACACTACATCCAAAAAATTAGAACAAGTGACATGTAACATTTTATTGCCATAAGATATTGAGCCCTCATCAAAACATGCGACACCCAAAAACCGAGAACACATGACGGTGCAACAATTTATTGCCATAAATAAGTGACAATCTCTACACATGAAGTCTAACTAATACCAAAAGGATCACTATAAATGTACCTGTATGCCGCAGATCAACTAGTGGAGAATAACTGGTTGTAGAAGGGAATGACGTCACCGGGATGGTCGTTGTTGATGTCAAGACGGTCGTTTCTACACGACCATTGATTGTGACCCACTTTCCTACATTTGGAACACTTATAAGGCCTGTCACCTTGAACCCGCAACTCGATTCTCCTTTTAGGTGGTCTCCCGAAGGCCTTGACATTTTAGGGGGTAATGCATTGGTAAAACCTATTGTCAAGTTCATGTTCACCAACAACAACGTCATCACCTCCTACAAAGGGCATATCGTGGGTCTCTATGGGGTGTATGCATTGATTGTACACAAGAAGTTGAGATTCTTGCTTGTAGCATTGCCCAACATATTCATACAAGTTATGATTCAATTCGTTGATAACTCTAATAGCATGGGGGCAAGGCAAGGTCGTTATCTACACTCCTTACAAGTGCGGGACTTCGTCCAAGGTGTACGACTAGCCATTTACTATTACTCGGGAATACCTAGTACTCGCTGGTTGCTATAGGGAAGCACACCGCATACCGACGGGATACGAGCAACCCTATTCTTTAGTGTAACTTCTATTCTTAGGCCTACACCATTAGGCCACTTCAGCATGACTGGCCTTGTCAACCTGGATCTTCCTTGATCTGTTTATCCAAGGACAAAGTCGAGTAACCATGGTATGGGCAAGCCACGAGATGAACACATCCAACTGTTGAAACTTTCACCTACATTGTTGTTCATCCAACCCCACTTGTCCTTTGTGAATAAAGACACCGCCCATCGCTCGGGTTCATTTACTTTTATCCAAGCCACTAATGGGGCATTCAACTCGTTTAACTTATTGAAAAACATTTTGATAGTCTTCACAATTAGTCGCATAAGCAACCCTCATAAACATTTCTACAGACAAGCTCCTTGCTTTCCTTCTTTCGTAACCCATGCTTGTATACTTCATCGACAAAATTCTCGCAAAGGTGTCTAAGGCGGTAAGTGTTGTACTCATGACCGAAAACCTAATTCACGGCAGCAAGTAGACTATGATGCCTATCCGACATTATGACATGACGTACACCTGCAAGGATCTCGAGCAGCTTGTTCATAAACCACAACCAATTATCATAGTTTTCTACACCGACAATAGCAAAAGCGACATTGATGAAATGGTTATCCGCATCAACCTCACATATTGCTATGAGGGTTCCTCTATATGGCCCGCTAAGGTGACATGCATCTACGAATAATTTATTACGACATCCTAATTTGAACCCATTTACGCTAGCTTCCCGAGAAATGAATAGCCTACTCGAACATGTTATCTTCGACCTTGCACTCTACAAATGAATTTGGGTTTGCTCGTACAATTGCGAGTACATATCCAAGGTAGGAGCTTTTATTGGTTGTTTGGCTTGCCCAATACCATGTCTCTCACCAACTCCCACGCTCGCCACGCTTGATGGTATGTAATCTTCAACCTTAACTCTAGCTCCAGGTCATGCATTAACTATTTTGGGAAGTAATCGGGAATACCACGAACCTTGCCCTTAATTAGTTTTGCTAACAATGCGCCCAGTAAACCCCTGCTGAAAAGTTAGCACCATCACAATCATCGCCAGCGAGAATGTATATGGCCACTCTGTTAAACTCCTTCATAACAAGCCTAGTAAGATCCCTCCCACCTCCAACATAGAGATAAAATGGACATCCAATTGCACAACACTTAACTCCCACTCTCCTTGCCCCATTCCTGATGTATTTGTAATTGAACCCATGTGCTAGTGCGTACTTAAAAATAGTATCCCTACGAGTCTTAAACGCAACTAAATGTTTGACCAACTGCAACAATTTCTTTCTTCTATATGTTCAACCTTCTATTGTAATTCTATGCATTAACACAACCATAGTAGTTTGTTGGAAGATCCCAATCAAATGGCCCTCTTGTCTGCAACCTCGCCTCACCCATTTGTTATCTAAGATATACTCTTCTTCTCTTACAACATTTACACTTTTCACTCCATTCCCATCGTCCCTGATTCATGCATCATTATCATACATAAGTTGCGTCAAAGTCATGCTATTACACATTACAAACCATAAATTACACAATAAAGCTGTATTAACAATGGAGGCGTTTGTATTAAGAGCTCGGAAAATCGTATTAACAACTTACTGTATGCAAACCCCTTCCGAACCATGCCTTTTTCCCTTCAAAGAATGACATTCATGTACATTATTTACTTTCCCAACGTCGGTGACAACATTCAAATCCCGATCTCCTTCGCACCCCTTCAATTCGGACCACCTTCTCGATAACCACTTCACCTTTATTACTTTCACCGACATCAATTTTAGGACCATTTACCCGAGCCAACAAAACATATGGTTTCTGCTGTATACATTGCTTGGACTGCATCATCACAAGTTAATGACATATATGTCATCTGGTGCATACGGCATCGTAAACTATAACATGTTTGCCTTAGTACTTTCTCCCAATAGTTTCTCCAAAACGCTTGCCTTTACTGAGTATCATACGAAACTCCTTCTTTCACCACAACACAAGAGTGAATACCACCTTTTTAAATAATACTATTCCCTTTCAAACAACTCTTGCTCCTCGAGAACAAGTACAAAACTAACGACTTCCTCCGTTTCGAACTTCCTATAAAACATATACCACATTCTGTCAATTATTCCCAACAATAAAACAAATACAACCACCATAAATGTATTTCACTATATATCACAAACTCTAATGAAGTTTTCAATAAATTTATCTATTTATACATTTACTTCAATTAAAAACTTATAATTGAGGTGTGAAGCATGGTTTCTCTGTGTTTATTTATTATTAAATGAAGCCACAAATTTTAATAAGTATTTCAAATTTGAAAATGTCCAAGAATTATATATATAAGTTACAAAATGCAACAATCTCATATTGTTGTATTCGAATATTCATTTTCAAAGAAATATCGTATCCATATATTTACAATAAATTATACCATTTATTTCAACGAAATTTAACTTATCATATTCTTACATCTTTCATTTTATTCATATTTACACTATAACTAAGTAAAATTTTTTACTTTACAAACACATTAAACTTTTTCAAAGTAACTCATATATTGAACTTATGTTTACATGGAACAACACAAGTCCGGAGATACATGATTAACCCGCACCATTATCTATGCTAAAATAACCAAAAATACCTATTCATTAAATCATGTCTCCCAACCACAGCCCCTTCAAAAATTATGATTCATACCTATTAATTTTACTCACTATAGTTGTATAACTTATTGACGAGTATGAGTCTTGTCTCCCAACCTCTACCCCTCCAATGGATCCTTTAACTCGATAAGATACAAATATACGAGATACAAAGAAACTAACCAATTCCTTTAAATATTGACTTGGTTGAGGAGGTTATGGTCATCTCTACAAAGCAAAACTTATTGAGTGTTACACTCAAAGGCATGAGCAACCACCATGAAATTAAACAGACAAACGAAATGGAACCGAGTACAATCCCTACAAAATTAAGTCATTTCATACTAAATTTTAACATACCCATCCAATTTTTCCAATCTACAAAATTTTTTAAAAGATCAAAGTACCTTCACCAATTCAATCATTTCTCTCAACCCATTCAAAATTGGGGTTCATACATAGTAAATTCACTCCCTACAATTGCATAATCCCAACAAAATTAAACTCATTTCATACCAAATTTCACCATACACGTTCTATTTTCGCAACTTACATAAATTTTACAATAATATAAGTATCTCTAACACCTTCGAATAATCTTTTGACATTTTCCCTTTCCACCCGATGAAAGCAACACCACAATCAATTCATCTCTCGAGTCTTCTCTCTATCATTGCCGGTCCGAGTCTCTTCTCGATTCTTGTCGGTGCCTTCCACCACCATATGCTACTCTCAATCTCCATTTTTATTTGGTCGACTCTGCCGGTGCTTTTAGTCATCACGGGGCTCTCAAGGGTAAGTGTGAGTCATCCAACTAGCCCATATCTCGGGGACAATTCCAGTTGGGCTTGAAGAACTAAGGAGGATAGGGATTCCAAACTCAAGCTTAAAGGTCCACAATTAACCCCAACTTCTTTGTACAACTTGAAAGGAAATTATCACCCTCAAACGTTTGAATCCTGGAGGAGAGGGCGGAAGTGAGAAGTTTTTGCCACCAGGCCAAAACTTGCTTAGTGTCCTTTATGCTTCATACTTTACCTTATAAAGTGTTTTTTTCCTTGGGTCAAGCATCATTTGCCTAAGTTGATATGTCAAATTCAAATTTCATAGTTGTTTCAACTCTATTGGGATGTAATCATAAGGTGTATGCAATGCATGACAAAGGAAGGATTTTATCTAACACTATGGTTCTACATTGAGAAAAAGTAGAAAGAACGCAAGCAAGAGATTAACAGCCATGACAAATAGCACATCAATGGATCAAGTAATATAGGATATTAAAAACAAAATCAGCAACAAAAATTAGTTAGCTTGCTTTAAAATCCAAATCAAAGATTATTGCCAAACGAGAAGAAGAAAAAGAATACAATTGAATTAATATGCTTGCTCGCTAAGATATAAACAAGTCAAGGCCTCAAGTTGAATACCCATCTTCTCTAAGAAGCGAGAAAGAAAGCGGCCTAAAGCTTCAACTCATGCAAGACATACAGATTCAAAACCTCACATTAGCTAATCGACCACACTATCCCGGAGGAACACTAGGAATTGGGGATTCTCCTTTGCTTTACTCTACTCATTCAACACATTTCACTGCAACAGAATTGTGGAACGTGTTTTGTGAAATCCTTGAATAGAACAGTTTAGAATGTTCTCGGCTTTGATACTTGAAATCATCAAACAAAAACATACGAGTAGGCTAGATTCTCACTTCCAACTATCACATGGCAAATATTTTGAGGAAGGGGGGACACATGAGAGAGAGAGAGAGAGATTGAAGCATACCTCTGCTGAAACGTAAGCCATTCTTGGAAGAGTGTGACCTAATGCATCCTCCTGCGAGTATACAACTAAGATCGGGATAATAGGCATATATCTATGTCTAACATTGTAACGACCACGGCTTCTAAGAAAAAGTAGAACAATCAAGAACTTCTAACTATCGGAGTAAAGCTTGAGTCCATATACATACTCTTCGATTTATTTTTCCCTAATTTTCCACTAAATCTTTTACGCTTATTTCAATTGAACATCAAATATTACACACGAGGTTTAGTCTGCCTTTGAGAATTCGAGCTCAACATCTTGTTGATAAAGCGATATCTTTATGTGGGTTTCCATTTGTCCTCCATTCTGAAAATTTTGCGGATTTTGATTTGGAGGATAACGCAATAGCGAGAAAACAAATTGACGAAATTTCCATAACAACGAGATGATTTGATTATTGTTGTTACATATATTCTATCCATGAGCTTTCCATCGGAAAATCGGAAGAACTCGAGCTCAAAGCTTAAACCTTTGTATATAGACCAACTCCAATCCTACAAGCTAAGTAATACAACGTAAATGTTTTACGAGAGATAAAAGTAATATACTTCTCTAGTACTTGCACAACGAGATGAGAGCATATATAATTCAACACTATAGATTTTACCCACTATGCTAGATGACACCGACATTAGATCTTAAATGTAAAGCTGACACCATACTACTCAAAGACATCTAAACCTTTCCCCGATCCACGGTAATCATTGATATGTCAATGCACCCGAGTGTTAACTTCATCATTGTTCGGTGTCACGAAGGACATGGTTATTCTTTGCCTTGACAATCTTCCCTTTTCTTTAAACACTCTGCAATTCTTTTCGAAATGCGATAAGTCTGTCGATTCAATGGTAATCATAGGATTGACTCTGTAGCGATTGGAAGAACACTTGCATGACATACATATAACCCTTTGGCTTCCCAACTTTCCCGTTTTCGTCAAGCTGCGCCTTGTTCCTCGGTAGCCCCCATTCTGCAGTTGCTCATCGATGGGCGGACCCATACACCGCCCAATGCTCAACCCTTGATCTCGCTCCTCCAAGTGCGATAGCCGAGTCCAAAAACTCCTCCAAGTCCTCTTCTTTCACCCCTTTACATTTCATCCTTTGCCCATCACTTCTATATGTGCCAACTTCAACGGCTCCTGCTGCTACCGGAATCCTCGAGCACTTGCCTCGGACCGAGTTTCATATTTTCCTTGTCATAATCATTCAAGCGATATCTAATCCCGCCCTCTGCTTTTGTTTCACTCGAACTATTATCTCTAACCAACGAGAATAGATTAGTTGTTCTTGAATACTTTACCATACGTTCCTTCATGTCAAGCCACGAGACCCATGGTGTTAGTGAAGAAAAAGAAGCGGGTCCAAGTGATGGTGCTTCTATAATGGCATGGATATTAGATTTTTCGAAACCACCTTATGGAGTGAGGTAATGATTCCTCCCTCATAGGATTTTCCCTTAATACCCTCACGAAGATTACGGAAAGAAACCCCGGGTCATTAAGGTAGGATGCGAGATGGAGGTTTACGCCAATACTCGGGTTTTGCGGCCCACTAGAAATCAATAAAGGGGGTGTCGAGGAGAGAACCACATGCTTGAAATCGAGATATTGGCTTCAATTTGTAACTTTTTTGACACATTATTGCTCAATGGTATGGCTAGGACTCCCATGCATCTCTTGCTTCTCATCCCATTCTCTTCATCTTTCAAAATAAATCTCTACGCTTTGCATCCGAGTCAAAATTACAGACATTATTGTCAACGGCATCTACCGGCCACGTAGTATCGGTGCCTTTCTTTTCTCCGGTTCTACAACCATAACGAGCATGAACCACGGTAGTGATCCTCTGGTGAATTCCTACATACCTTCTCAACTTTCGGACCAAGATTATCACACCCTTTTCGAAGAACTTGGTTACGGAACCCTTCTTCCGTACAATCCTCGGTGACTCCAATCCTCTTCCACACCTCATTCATGGCGGATTTATAATCGGGGCTACCAAACATTGAGAGCTTGTGGTCAGTCGACCATTCTTGAAGGACGAGCATCCGGTGTTTTGATGCATGCTTGACCGGTTTATAGCGAGATCCTCCACCAGCTGTTGATCCTGTTAATATCGAAATTTTCCCATCTAAAGTTGTAAGCATCCCTCCGACATGTATAGCTCATCCATGGATGGACCCTCCAAAGACGAGTAATCTTCAGCAACATAGTAGTCCCCCTTTTCTATGACTATTACCTTACAACCATATTTCGCAAGAACAGCGAGCTGCAACTCCACCGCCACAACCGGAACCTACTATTACAACATCGCATTTTATCTTCAATAATGATGGATCAAGATCTTACGTAACATGTAGGCCCTTGTCTTTGAGAGCTTGGAGAAGTGTTGAGTCACTTGCATACTTGCATTCAACTACCCCCTTTTGAAGCGGCTTTCCTTCTTGGGATTTGTATGACTCTTTGGAGTCCACTTTGTAACCTATTGCTTCCCAAGCGGGATTTTACGAGTTTTCATCAGCTGCAATATAAACAAACAAAGTTTTTGTTCGAAGCTAAGTGGACAAATTGACAAGTCCTATGTAGCATACAAGAAATTACTCAATCAAGCACTGATTTGCAACAATGTGAACCAAACCAAAAAAACACCCTAGAGTGAAGGCATCTTGGTATCAATTAAAACCTAGATTCTCCAACGGAAACCTTCTTTACTCTGTTCTTTTCAGCCCGTCTTGAACCAAACTTCCTACCAGCATTGATCACTCTTTTGCTCACCATGCGCTCCCGATAATCCTTTGAGTTCTTCCTCAAATCAGAAGGTGACATCGGTCACATCACATATTTGTTCCACCAGCAAATGATTACGCCTCCTGGCACGAAAAACGAAGGCGACGTTGTCCTTTGTTTGACTTGGCTTTCACAGTTAACAAAACCCGGATAGGGGAATCATAAAATTGTCCCAGGTGCACATATTAAGGGGTCTTGTATGCACGATGTATTGAGAACGACCAAATAAAAATCAATAGTCGAAACTAAAGCTTATTACCCGGAGAAGAAGACGAAGAAAGTGACTACTTTTACGAGCAAAAATACAACTCTTAACGTAGTCCAGTAACTTTCCCGTGACCATCGCTGGAGCACTTTCTCCCTCTTGTCCAAACTCATTTCTGAAAATTTGTAAATAAATGGCCATTTCCAGCACAAACACAGACGCCCACACAGCAATAGTGTCCCTAATCTGCTTGATAATAGCATCAGCACTATCCTGATCAGAATTACTGCCTCTGGCAATGCTCTTTTACCAGTTTTTCTGCTGCCTACAAAACTCAGTTAAGAAAATTTGAGTTTAAAGAAAGGGAAACACTAAAATCCAATTCCACCTATTCAAATATGTAGTTCAAAAAATATAAGATGTATCTAGAATTACATAACAAACCTTGTCAATGAAATTGATGTACACTAGATATTATCGTTCTAGAGGTGCACCGCCAATTATGGTGCATGGACCCAACTAATGCTTTGTCTCCATTTCTACAGCCCTTTTTGCTGTATAGGTTACTGTTGCAACTTTTATCCACCTTTCCATGGGTTGAAAAATAAATTTTGGGCAACTTTTCCAACTCTAGACTATAATGATTTAAACCAGGTGGTTCATATGCCACTCTACTTCTGGTCACTGAGCGATAAACAATCAAGATGTTTAAAATATAGAGTCCAATAGACATGCCCTATCTTGTGCTTGGAACAAGGCTCATATCTCTGACCCTTTTAGGACCTTGCTTAGACAAGACTCCATGATATTGTTACGAATCTAAAATTTGGTTAGTAGTGTCAACTAGATCTAGCAAATAGGTAGTTTACAGTGGCTCATTAAGGCTCATATCATATTCTGACATAGTAAGGGCTTATCTGATAAGCTCATTCAAAGACCAACCACTATAGGTTTGGCGAAATCAGGCCAATTTGGTTCCGCAAATTTTACAATTGGGTTGCTCTAAGTTCAGGTCTATTTTCAATGCTAACTGCACAGGAACCACGAGTTACCCAACTCTTGATTGGCGTGCACGCCCTATAACATAAATGCTTCCATGGGCGTAATGATCTATATATGTCACTTTCAACCTTTCAGGAATGCAGCAAGTACAGAGGTAGTAAATTGCTTGTAACCAACTACCTTCATTGAAGTAAATGAAATAACAGGGTCTACATCTAATGCTAGTTGACAAAAAAAAAAGGTGCAACACAAAAGACTAAAACATTAACAATTCCCAGATTTGAATCACTGAAAAGATAGTAAATGACTTTCAAATTTGATCTGAACCCAGAATGACCAAACCCATACGCAATCTGAAATTTGTCCTACAAATGCTATCTGCATTGTCTGATGATTATATATATATATATATATATATATATAGTTTTACTAATTGTCGCGCCCTTAGGGCGATCGATATCTTATTTTGTAAAAAATCTTATCTAATTAATTTAGATATATGTTAAAAACTTATTCAATATTTTCCTTTTGTAATGCAATCATTTTAGTTGCCTAGTTAAAATTAAACTCTCTATTTAACACACTAAATCAAGTCAAAACATAATTATATTTTTTATTTTTAATTAAAATTTTCTAATTAAATCTTACTGTTAATTTGATATAATATCCTATCCCTTTTCGATCAAAACAAAATTAAATCCTTACTCAAAGAAAAAACCTACCTATGAAATCCTAACTCAAAAAAAAAAAAAAAACTCATGAAAAATCTAGTAAAGCATTAGAGCTACATAATCCTAACATGTATATCCACAATTGAAACGATATATGCAAATTTATGTTTCCAGAAACCTTAAGACACCAGAAGAAATCGATCAAATAAGAGGGTTGGAAAATTGACCTCATCAGGTATAGGAGGCTGAGAAGCGGAAGCTCCATAGAAGGAATTAATGGGTTCTTCCCGGTTCAACGTACGAATTTCGTTGGTGACAGCGGAAGGTGGCAACGGAGGGATGAAAGTCTCACAAATGGCGGCCAATGCCTGCATTTGGGAGGAGGAGAATCTATGGCTGTAACTACTACTACGACTACTAGTAGCACTAGACCCAGAAGTAGCTTCATTCTCTCTCGTCATGCCTCCTCTCAGCAGGGGATGGGCTTTGGCTTTCATGGCCGCTGGTTTCTCTCTCCTCGCTTTCTCTGTGTCTCCCTCACACATAGTTGCCGTTGCCGATGAATGGACTGACTGTCTCTCTCTATCTCTCTTCTGGGTAGGCACCGCCGGAATCCTAGTTCTGGGTTGGCACTGGCTTCCTTATCTTTGCCGGAATCCTAGTTCGTTAAATTGCGGAATTTATATAAACGGTGTCAACGGTTTACATTAAATATGCGGTTACATCATTAACTTACCTACCAAGGTATTATCAAACTAATTACCAAATTTGTTTTTTTCAGGTATAATCAACAAGAAAACTCTAAACATCCTTGTTAGATAGAAAGTTTATTGTATACACAATTATAATTTAAATATTTAATTTAATTATATATTTGGAATCATTTTTCTATAATTATATATGTTTATAGGGATAAGGCTGCATACATCTAAATCTCCTCAAACATTGCGTAAGAGGGACCTACAATGAAAGTTATTGTTATTATTATTGTAGTTGTTATATTTAATTACAAATCGACGAGAATTTGAATTTGCCTTTTAACTTAGATTATATCATTCTTATATTTTTTATATTTATATGCATTCGAACGTACAAGTTACGTTTTAATGTACATCTATTCTTTGAAAATTCTAGATGTGCTTTGTTAATATTGATTGTGAAAGGAATTGTTGTGAATACTTCTTTATATGGCAGTCCCTTTTAATCTATTAATAGTTTTTCTTATAAGAAATTTTTTTTTCATTTTAAAGCGTTTTCACCATTGCATGTGAACATTGACGTTTCTTCCTATGAATATTTTTTTGGTAAGCGGGCCCACTCATTGGATCCCCGATCTCGGGAGAAGCCCAATGGGCTTAACGAGTGCGGGAGATGGGGGATGTCAAGGCACAACATCCTCCACCACACAATATCCTCAAATTGAGGAAATTGCTCCCCAGATATATGATTAATTGAAATGTTCCTAAATTCCATGAAGTTATACTTTCATATCGGTGATTAATACGAGTTAGGTTTTTAGATATAATTTCTCATATTCAATATTAACCAAGATTTATTAACACCGATTAGCACCGATCAACAATCGAGTCAACAATAAATTATCCTTATTTATGTTAAGTTGAAAAGAATATACCTTACGATAAGGAATTCGAAGGAGGGGAAGGAGGTAAGGTGGTGGGAGGTGTGGTGGTGAGGAGAGCGGTATTGGAAGAGTGAACCGCCGCGAGTTGTTTAGCTTTTCGGGTTTCTTCAAGAATGAGGCGAGATCGGGCTTCATAGAAAGTGGGGAGAGGATTAGTTTGTTGAAGAATGGTAGCAATATTGTCATAATTTTCATTTAATCCCACAATAAGTTGGAGAACAAGCCTTTGTTGAGAGATCGGGACATCAACATTGGAGAGTTGGTCGGCAATCATTTTTAACTCTTGGCGGTAGGCGGATACATTAGAAAAATTATCAAGACGAACTTGACTAAATTGGTTTTCCAAGTACGGGGCTCGAGAAGACTTATTGTCTTGGAAAATATTGGCTAAGTGGTCCCGGGCGTTTTGAGCGATAGTATTGGGTTCAATAATGGTTGTGAGGAGATCATGAGATATGGTGCCATAAATCCATTGGAGAACTATGGCATCAAGACGAGACCATAGATTGGGTTCAAGAATGTTAGATTTGGCGGTGTCGGAGGTCGGGGAAGAGGAGGTAGGATCTGTAGTGGTGGTGTAGGGAAGGATATATATGATCAAGAACTTGGTAGACTCGACAGTGAATCTTAAATAATTCGGCCCAAGAAGAGTATTGCACTTTTTCAATTTCAAGAGTAATAGGGATGAAAATTTTGATGTTATTGACTGCAAGAGCGAGGGTGAAAGGAAGGAGGAGCCATGGGAGAATAAAAGAGAAGGGTGAGGCCGAAGGAGGGATGCGGCCGTGAGGGAGGGACACGGGAGGTGGGGGCTAAGCGAGGATCGTTAGGGTTTACGATACCATGATAGAATGTAATCCCTTGATCTTATTAATGATAATATAAGAATACTTATACCAAGTACAAGAGAGAGTTTAGGCTAAAATCAAGGAAAGGATATTTACAATATCATAAACTAAATACTAAAGGATAATACAAGAATCAAATTATTTCCATAATTATATCTAATAAGATTCATACAAAACTATTTTAGTATAGTGTTTACAATATATGGTATGGTGTTTACAATAAGATAGAGAGAACTCTTTTACAATATACAGTATGGTGTTTGTATAATACTTTGATGCACCTTATTTTTGGCTTTATAATGCATTAATTAGAAAAAAAAATTAGTATATGTCATATGGCTACAAATGGCACTCACTTTTAAATAATGATAGTAACTCTTTGGAAACATGCTATTTCAATTTTTTTGGATTGGGGAAGGGGTGTTTAAAAACCAATTTAAAATATTTTTTCTATTTTAACGAGAGGATATGGTCTTCTTACTCGTCTAATTTAACACCACCGGTATTTTTATAAAAAAGATTAATTTGTGAGAATATTATATATTTAAGCAAATTATGATGATGAAACAAGTTTTAATGCAAAATTGGTTCTATTAATCCCAACTTGTACAGCTTATCTTAACTTTTCAATGATATTTTTCAGTTGACTTAGGACCGACACATTCTCATTTAGCCTCTTTATCATAATTTGTTCAATATATCTGATTTCTTCTTCGCACTGTACATGAAGAAAATAAATTGATAAGGATTTTAAATATTTATTTAACATATAACAAAGTTGATGAAATCTTAACCAATCCAAGCACTAATTCATCTGACATATATAGGATTCAACCAGATAATCCATATACTAAATAACAGGTCAAATTTAATTTAATATATTGACTATGCTTGCTCAGGATAATTTTCTCTTACATAAATGATGTCACATGCAATATATGTGCATGTAACCCGCAGATAATGCTTAACTCAATATATGCTAGTAGTGTTGTAGAGATGCCCTTGAGATGGTAACACATATGGAATGTATCACATGTATGACAAGTACCACAATTACTCAATAATTGTAGGTAGAGCCATGCATTAATTAGTTTCCATTCGTACTTGTGGGTAAGTGGGAGCAACTTGAGGCCCCTCAGCTACTAAACTTGCAAGCAATATAGCATTGTCATGGGGAAGCACACCTAACAATATCTTGTATTTTTATCAGGCAATAGTGATTGATTTTGATTAAATTTATGGTGATGTGCCAAGTAAAGATGTTTGCCTTCATTTAGTTAGGGCGGGATCCACTACATACAAAAGACTCGCTTGATTCGGTAGATGTTTTACACCAACTTATATTTAATACTTATTTAAAAGTAGGATTGTTTATCATTTTGTCCAGGATTAGACCGAACAGAAGACCTGAATGAATTGGCCTAAACCACACTGGACTGAGTGAATTTGGTTTGTTCTTTGGTCCAGGAATTTTTCTTATTCGATTTTCCGTCGAGTTCGGTTCAATGTACTAATCCACCGGTTCGGACCAAGGACTGAATAAAATTCGATCCACCAAGGCCTTCAGTACACTTCAAATTCAGCAACAAATAGAGTACCAAAATTCACAAAAAACGAAAGTTGCGGTTGAAAATCGGTCCTAGTTTGGTCCAGTCCAAAATTTGTCCAATTTTCATCGGTTTGATTCGGTCCGGAACCGACTAATCACCGGTCCAATCCTCGGGTCCACATACTTGCTCTTATTTTGTCTTTACTACGAGTCCTGTCCTAAACTGATAAAAACTCCTATTTAAAAGTCTCTAGTATAACTTCATCTTTTATTTTAAAACCCTTTTATTTTTTTATCCTACAAGTAATTTAGTATCATTCAACATAGTTTAGCACTATTTAGGTACATTCAATACCTTATATATAGCTCCATTTAATATTTAGTGAAATTATCTTTTTATTTTATAACCTTACGTTCAGAAACGTTATCATGTACATTTTAGTAAAATTCAACAATATTCAATATCTTGTACTACCATTCAAATTCTTCCAACTCTAATCAATTGATGTAGTTCCACTATGCAAAAAGCTTTACACAACAGACTTTATATATTGTGTACACATGTAATTTTCTAGACAAAAATTAAATTTTTTTTTAAAAAGCTAATTTTTAGATATTGGGCTTATCAAGATGTGATCTGGTTAAGTAAGCATCTACTAATGAAATATTTTTTATCTGCTTTTTTAGTTATATTTGCTCCTAGTGAGATATTCATTTTGTTAATTACAAAGTGCATAAGATGCATATCTTTTAGGATGTTTTGATGCTTTTCGCTGGGAAATTGAGTTTTATGAGCTTTTTATGCCCATCTTCGATTTTATGCTTTTGTTTTGGTGTGTTTGAGATGAGTTGTGTACATTTGATCACTAACATTCAAGTATTCTCTAGATTAGTTGATGATTTTAGCTTTGTAAAGTCCAACCGGGACTACTACTATGGTGAGCACGACCGTGGTGCTTCCATCCACGAATTTTGCTTGATTTCGGCATCTCGGTACCCAACACGGCAGCCTTGTTCGGGACACGACCCATGTTGCCCATTTTCTTGCTCGACCTTTGTGATCATCCGCAGGAACCACAGCCGGCCGAGGGCCATCGAGTTTCTCCACTTGTGTCGAGTCTCTTTTTTAAAGATTGATTTTGAACATGGTTTTGACAGTCGATTTTGGAATGTGGCGATGAACTTTTTATTAAGATTTCCGAATTTTATTAAACCAAGTTAAAGATGAATTCAATCGGATTTGATTGGCGATTTTATTAATTATTTTATTTTAGTAATTATTTTCAAAGATCTCGAGATATTATCTCTTAATCAAAAAATAAAAATTATGGTTTACGTCGTGAGGCTCGAGGGCCAAATTGGTGTGAAAACATTGATTTGGATCCGAGCCCGCCTACTGATCACACGGTGCGGCGACGGCCGCACTAGTGGTGGCCGGCGCCGACCGGAGGCCATAGCTAATGAGATCGGCCTCGGCCTCTACCCTAGCTGGGCAAATCTAAATCCTATTTTTCACTATTCGATCAAAAAATAGTCGGGAAGCGATTTGAATAGAAATAAGCAAGAAGAGGAGTCGCTAGTCGGTTTTAAGAGAGAAAAACTAACAAAAACATTAAAGTAAAATTTTCTCTCTCGATCTTATTATGGGAAAACTATGACCGCAAAAAGGCTAAAAATGACTCCATCGGTCTTTGAACCGAGAATTGGATTCGGGCGCGAGGGTACGAAACGTAGGGATAAACCCTTCGGTTCCGCCCGTCCGAAACGACCATTACTAGTTCGAGTAGTGAATTAAAATAATGTAAAACAAGCAAGCAAGCAACAACATGCGATAAAGAATTAAAGCAACCAAAAAATAATTAAGGAAAACGATAAAGGCAGAAATAAAGAAAACAAAAAAGTGAAAAGAAAAGAAAAATAAAAACGAAAGAAAAGGCAAAGCAAAAAGAAAAGAAAGCGGAAAACCGAAAGATTACATCGGGCGGGGAGGAATTAAAAGTGAGACATCGTTTGTCCACAATACGGAAAGAAATAAAGAAAGCATAAAATAAAATAAATCGTTGTGAGGCTTGAATCCATGCCCTCGGGTTGTCCCACCTGTTGATCTAGATCTCGGATCCGGATCTCTTGATGCGACGGTGGTGAATTGAAAGGGGCTTTTTGTGATTTTTTGTGGAGATAGGTAGGCGGATGTGTGACTGATGGAGTTTATGGGTTCGAGATGTAGTGAGATTAGAGAGTAGAATGGGAATAGGCTGAAAAGAGACCAAGAGATTAGAATACCAAATAGAGTATTTAGTAGCTCTTAGGTAGATTTTAGTAGCGTGGTACTAAGGCAGGAAACCGTTCCAATTAGAATGCAGACAACGTGATGCTAAGACAGGAAGCCGTGTGGGAGTGAGAGCCAAATCTCTCTATTTATAGGGAGAAGTTAGGTCAAGGAAGTGCCCTAGGGTTAGCTCGACCAACTGTCCAAAATATGGTACAAAACCGGCAGGAATATCTTGAGATTGAACTGGATAGAACCGAGATAAAGAAGGGATAAAACCGGATAAGGTCCAGGTTCACGGTGTCCGACTACAAGAGGCTTTTCTAGAGTTTCGTTCCCTAGCATGCTTCCAAGGGAGTCTTCGGGGCAAAACGCAGCGTTCCACTTAACATTTTAGGGTGGCAGGCGTCGACCATAGCAGCTTTCCAAAAATGGAAAGTTTCTATTTTGGCGAGTTTTTATTTTTGGCGGGTTTCATTTTTCGTGCGGGATGCGTGCTCCGAGACTCTTCGAGCCAAAAAGCAAGCACTTTGATATTGGTGATCATGAAATGCGGCGTCGACGTCGTCTTGAAGTCTTCAACTCCTTGTCCGGTTGGACTGAAGTGAAATGCAATATTTTGAGCCTAGAATTGCCCTGTACGCAACATTGGACTCCGTTAACTCGAAGGCTTGGCCCGATTTTGGATCGTCCGAAAGGAAAAAGAGATTTTTGGATCGACCCAAGGCAAAAGGTTATTTATGTGGTGCTCGGGGTTCTTTGTGGTTTACTAGATTATGTCGCACCAATCAAATACAGATCAACCTGTATTGCCTTTGTGATTTTTAGATCGATACAAATTCTCAAACAGAATTCGGGATTTCATCATCGAGCCAACAAATAAAAAATAGAGAAAATGACGACACTTTATTGGTGTCTACATCATTAGAACGACATGGCCGTTTTCATTGGGTGCGGCCTGTTTCTAGAGTTCTCGTACAAGAAAGAGATTTCCAGCAGATCAACTTGTGTTGAGGGACACAACATGTATTACCCGCAATTTACGCTATCTTGGTTCATTTCTAACGGTTACATATGTTGAATGTAGATCATTTACTATTAAATTGTTGCGGTGCATCTGTTTTTTCCTTCATCCCACCCACCATATCCTAATTTAGCATCCATTCATCGGAGAGTTGAGAGATTGAAGAAGAGCTTTTGTTAGGTTGAAGGAAGGGTTTGAAGATCAAAAGATCGAGTTTGCCGAGCCGAGAGCTTCAAGCAATCGCGTACTAGAGACTAAAAATTTCTACTCTCCGTCTTTATCTCTTTTGTTTTCTAGATTCACAACATGTTAGTTTTAATTATCCATGAGTAGAATTTTTAATTTAGGGATTTACTAAACCGAATAATATTATGTATTTAGTAGTTGAACTATTGTATTTGAATTTCAGTTGAAATGATTTAATCCATCTTAGAGGTTTTACTCTCCCTCTTCTGTATACAATGATTGTATGCTAATTAAAGATCGAGGTAGCTTATATTTTAACTTAACTCTCCCTAAATCTATTGCTATAAACATACATCAAATGTGGTAGAGAAGGGTCAAAAGTTAATTCATTCTTAAATAAGCTACTACGCTAAACTTACCAAGCATAAGAATGTACACGTATATTTAGAAATATATGGCTATCATTTCTCTACGTGCATCCTATATGAGTTTGAAGATTTGGCTACGTTCAATAACCTTGAGTTTCCAATTCCCAATTTACATTAAATACACTAATGTACACCACTAGTTTCCAATGTCCAATCCCCTCCATCCCAAACCTTTATCTTCAATTTATACATGACCCAAGTAGCAAGTGAGGTTAATGAAAAATACCTATATTAAAAGGGAAAAGTTATTAAAACATGCAATATATATAGCCCTATCTGTTTTTTTTTTTTTGGATTATTATCAAGTTAATATAGTCTTAACTCAACAACAACGATGACGTGTAAGGTAATAATATCAAAGTCCCTCAATTAATTTGAACAAAAGAGAATGAATGAAGTTCCAATTTTGCAACCATAATATAGAATTAGGGTTCAGGTGTGAGAAAACAAATTTGTAATTAAACCGACAATTTAATCCATAAAACTTCAACTAAATATACAGAATTTTTCGGTCCAAATAATACGTTATTTATATCCTTATTTACTTAATCAAACCATGAACAATAAACAATAGGCCATACATTGCACTCACACACACACTTCGATTAAAGACCATAGTTTTGATGAAGGAATAATATCTTACTATTTGCACTTGGAAAATAACATGAAGGTAGCTCCAATGAACTCTAAGAACTATAGAATTTCACTCAAGATGATATTAGGGAGAAGAGTAGAGAAAAAGTAAAGACGTGGTAATAAGTGAGTACTTTGCCTAACAATTGGGTGGGGGGTATTTAGGGAGAAAACCCAATGGTTAATGGTCTACAAAGATTTCCATTCAAGTCCAAATTAAACTATTAATATGTGCCATGTAGAGTTCATTGAGCACACAATACCCAAATTATATTAGCCACGAGAAATTTTGCCCAAGTCCTAATCAATTAGTTTATGCAATATGTCAAACCTCGTTTTTGCTGGTTTTTAAGGCATTATCTAACCCAATTCCGAGATGATTTCAATGATATTTATTTAGTTTTGGGTTAGATTTTGCTCACTTTCTCTTTATCGTCACCTAAGCTCGTACATTTCTTTATTATAGGTTTTTGGGCTTAAATTTGAGAGATTCGAGGTAAATTTGATGAAAAGCGATGAAGAGAAGAGTTTGGGCCCAAGAGGAGGCAAGAAAGAAGCCTAAAACACATCAAGAGAAGTCGCACGACCCCCGTGCGAAGCTGCACGACCATGCGGATCATCGGGCGAAAGGCCGGAAGTGAAGGAAGGCCGCACGGCCCCTGTGCACATCTTGCACGGCCGTGCGACAAGCTATTACCCCACTGTGCATCTTTCACACAACCCTGCGAGAACATCCAGCGATTACCCGGTTCGCACGGTAACCAGTGCAGATTTCGCACAGCTGTGCGAATCGTCCGGAGAGCTAAAGAAATTCGCACGGTATCCTGTGCACATTTCGCACAACCGTGCGAAGCGACCGAGAGAGGAAAGCAATTTTGCACGGTAGACCGTGTGGAGCTCGCACAGCCAGTGCCACTTTTGAATTTTCGAACAAAAGCCCGATTCTCAACCGCTCTTCCTCACTCCCTCGCCTTTCCTCTCGCCGACCACCACTCACCCCTCACCCTCGCACCACCAACAAACCCATCCGTCGCCGACCACCCCCAGCCCACTGCCGTCGCCGCCACCACAGCCGCAATTCACCCCCGACCACCGCTCTTTCTTTCTCTCGCCCTAGCCATCTCGCACCAGACATCTCCTCTTTCCCTCTCAACTCCACAATTCGCCCTCCTCGCCACCACACCTCGCCATCGCCGACCACCACCTGCTGGTCGCCGCCACCACTGCAACCCCAGCCGCCACTGCTGCAATTGTTTCCTTCCCTTGTTCATCGCCCCATCTCTCGAAACTACCGAACTCTCGCCCTCATGTTCGCACGTCCGTGCGGTTCTACGAATCCCACTCCTTCAAGAGTGAAAATTGCTGTCTTTTCCCTCTTACCCACTGCCTTCCACCGAATTTTTGTGCTCCACGTTAATTTTGGGTTTTGGTGTCCGATTCCGGGGCCCTTGTGTTCGAATTTGAGTTTTTGAGGTTTGGTGTTATGAATTTTGTCTGTACTCTGCTGAATTGGGTGTCACTTGCTACTCGAATTGCTGTTTCACAATGCCGCCAAGGAAGAAATCCCGCACCACCCACACCACTGGCGCTTCCTCTTCGGCCGGGCCCCTGTGGCCCAAGGTAACTGTTCTCGATCCTCTCGCATTGACAATGTTTTTGGCATTGAGTTTGTGAATGCTTGCACAACGTGCTAAATTTGATGAAATAGTGTCTAGAGAGTTAAGTGCGCCCAAATTTTTCGATGTGGAATGGATGACAAACTTAGGAATGTGGGATGACCTTCGTGCTTTACTCGTTGAATTTGGGTTTTCTTAAATTGGTGACCCGTCAGCTCTGGGGTATATGCTAGGCTAGTCTATGAATTTTACGAGTTCCTTTAGACTTGACGCCAACCCATCCAAGTGACAAGCATTACTTTACAGTGCATTTCCGTTTAGGAAATCGGACTTTTGTGTTGAACTTGAGTGAATTCAATGATGCCCTTGGCCTTCCTCACCACGGCCTTACCTGTCGCCATAACAATTACTCTTCGAAGCCTTTTGGGAGTCTATTAGTTGTGACGCGAGGCCAACATATCCTTTGCGAGATGGGCGTTTCGATACTTCAACCCCCAAAGGAGCAAAGCCATGTTCATTTGCAACGCCATCCTTCGCTACCTCGAGCGCACTCGGCAAATTCCGTTTTCGCTCGTCATGATAGCCGAACACCGTTTGGAGCTCGGAACTCGTTTTTGCTTTGAGCCGCCCTTAATGAAATCCTCGTTAATCGTGGTGCTTTCTCTGTTAGAGCACATAAGGGATCGGTTGGTGACTAAGGCCACCTGTTTAGCTACCGGCGGTATTGTTACTTGCTTTAGCCGTGCGCCTTGAGGTTAGGGTTGATCTATCTTCGCTGCAGCTTGTTACACCCTGGTGGTTTGCTTAACTACGATGCTTGTACACTTATGAAACTGTTCGTGCTTCAAGATAACGCTTTCTTTGTCAACCACCATGGGGTAGCCTCGTTTCGACTCCCTAATCCCGCCAGGACCACCATTACCGATGAGCGCAATCGGTCTTATGGTCACTTTGCTGCACCGGGGCTGAACCCGGTCCCACCACATTTCATGCTCGGGCCATCCGAGCCATATGGGCATTGCGAGGAGCCAAATGCTTGGGCCATCCGGGTATTTCGAAGAACAAGCGGCTCAACAACGTGCCGGGGTTAACATTCCTCTTCTTACTGCCCCTCCCACCACTCGAGACAATGCTTCAGTCCATCCTTGATTATCTCCACCGCCTTCAAGTCGGTCGGGATGGTCTGCGCAATTTTGTACACCAGACATCCGACCGAGACACAGCAAGGTTTTGAGCGACTTGATACCCGCCTTGCTGGGGTGGAGCATCTTTCCTTACAGGCTTATGAGCAACTCCACTACCCTTATCCCCCACCCGGGTGGCAACCTCGTGGGCCACCTGGCCCTTATTGATGCACTCGTGAGTTTTGCCCCCTTCCCCTCTCTTTCTCGCTTATTTCATTCATTGGGGACAATGAATAGCTCAAGCATGGGGGGTTCTTCATTGGCATTTGATTTGATTGTCTGCATGAGTTGCGAGAAATTTGGTGATTGTTGGATTATTCGAGGGTAGTTTAGATGCATATAGTGAGCAATGCATTCATGTAGTCGCATTAGTTTTTGTTTTCCTTATTTCCTTCCTGTTTCTTGCATATAAGACTAAGCATGAGCATATTAGTTAGGATTTTGCATTGTATATTTTTTCTTTCTCTTGAGTCACTCACAAAAGCGACGCGAGGCGATGGGCATCTATAAGCATTTGAGGTAACCACTTTCCATCCTTCCTTCGCTTTCCTTTTTATTAGTTTCTTTTAGTTAGTTTTATTTTCTTTTTTAAAAAAACTATTTTCAAAACCCCTCTTATGATGATGATGTGAAGTGTGATAGTTGATTAATGGGCGTGATTGTGTATGATTTGATAGCCCATTCTCGGTGGAATCTTTGTGTGGAAACGAACTTGTGAATGAATTTGATTGTAATGTCTTGAGTTGCTTGCCGGTGTCTTTGAGAATTTCTTTACATGATTGGTCAAACTTGAGCATGTGGTAAATCTTTGAGCTAGTTGTTGACTCGTGGTGGATAAGCCCGTGAGACTTTGAACCTTATAGACTAATTCATCGGTTTAGTCTCATGTTCGTTCGTGTGTGACTCTTCCTTGATGCATACCTCTAGAACTTGCTTTGTTTCTCTATAAGACCACACTTGGCATGTGCATTGTGTAATATGGTAGAGGCATTCATTTGTTTTCAAGCTACATGAGCCAAAAAGCCGTCCCATTTATTTATACCCTTTTGCTACCCCTTTGAGCCTTAACCTATTTCTTGGTACACCTGCATCTACTTTACCCATGGCCTATATACATTTCCTATACCTAAGTCGGGTCTAGTGGAGCAATACTTCTTGGGTGGTTTTGGATTAAATGATGGAGTGTTGCATTCGGTTTGTAGTTTGACTTGGGGATATGTGTTGAAAAAAATTAAAAAATGATGGTTCCCCTTTTAGACTCTTTTGGAATTGAGTAGTGTTTATGATTCCCATGCCAATTATATCTATTCCTGAAAGTTTTGAATTTTTTGAAAGAAAAAGAAAAAAAAAGAAAAAAGTGAAGAAATAAGTGGTTGGCATGTGGAAAGTTCAAAAAATTGTATACTCATTCCATAAGTTGTCTTAAAGCGTGTTGTGTCCGAAGAGGTGAATTTGGAGAAAGTTCTTAGTCATGCTTGGGAAGTGTTTTTGCTCCTTAGCTATTAGGCCTCGATTATTTAGCTCCACATCCCCCAAAATTAATTCCCTTTTTACCAATGAACCTTGGCCATATTACAAGCTTTGAAAGACCTCTTGATTGCACTCGCGTGTTTGCCTCTATAGTGGTGGAGAATGAGAATATGACCAAGCCTATGGTAGGTTGTGTTTTTGGAAAGAGATTTTGAGAGAACCCTCAAAAATCTAAAATGAGATGGAGTGATCCACGATTCCTAAAGTGAGGTTCCACCGGTCAAGCTAGCTCGCCATTTGTTTGAGGGCGTCATGAATGTTAATGTGATTCAATATGAGACAGTCTTGCATTGTGACCAAGCATTGTAGTCACTGAAGTTTTCAGGCTAGTTTTCATGGAAGTGTGATACTTTGAATAAGCTGTCTTTGTGCATGGTCATCCCCATTGATTGAGCTGTTACTTGTCACTCGAAGAGGGTGAAAACGAGGTTTTAACCCGGGATCGTTAATTGACAGTCTTGCTTGGGGACAAGCAAGATCTAAGCATGGGGGAGTTGTTAAACCTTGTTTTTGCCGGTTTTTAAGACATTATTTAACCCAATTCGAGATGATTTCAATGATATTTATTTAGTTTTGGGTTAGATTTTGCTCACTTTCTCTTTATCGTCACCTAAGCTCATAAATCTCTTTATTACGAGGTTTTGGGCTTAAATTTGAGAGCTTCGAGGTAAATTTGATGAAAAGCGATGAAGAGAAGAGTTCGGGCCCAAGAGGAGGCAAGAAAGAAGCTTAAAACACATCAAGAGAAATCGCACGACCCCGTGCGAAGTTGCAAAGCCGTGCGGATAATTAGGCGAAAGGCCGGAAGTGAAGGAAGGCCGCACGGCCATCTCGTGCACATCTTGCACGGCTGTGCGACAAGTTACGGAAGTTGAAGACGCGCACGGCAGCCCGTGCGAGAATCTGCACGGCCGTGCAAAACGAGCAGAGAGCACGTAAGCTGCGACAGATTTTCGAACGGTACCCGTGCGACTCATTGTTTCGGCGGTTATTTAAGTTTCCTAATTGTAATTGTTTAGGGATTCTATTATATAATTTAGAGATTTTAGCTAGGGTTTCGAGAGCAGCTCCGAGAGGAGACTCAAGAACACTCATTATTGTTATTCTACTTGAAGTTTTTATGATTGAATCGCATCAAGCTTTTTATTCGGTAATCGTAATTTCTTCTCTTTGTGTTTTCTTCACAATTTCTCTTCGTTTCTCTATGGCTATTTTCCCCAATCTTTGTCAATTGTTTAGTATCATGTTTAGGGGCTAATTTCTCTACTTAGGTTGGGATTGATCCCTATTATGCCTTGATAATCATGAATTGAGTACCAATTGAGTTGTTCTATGCTTGTTAGGTTAGAATTCACTTCGTTCATCACTTTTTCATTGATTGCCTCGAGAGAGGATTCATATGCTTTTATTAGGGTTTTGTGAATATCAAAAGATGAGAACTTACCTAGAATGACGTTGTAAACGATTAGAACTTTGATATGAAAATAATTAAGGTTTTAATTGGGGGTTGTGAGATGTATTCATTGTAATTTTTCCCTTTATTAATCCCATGAAAATAGGTGATTGGATTGTTCAAGATTAGTCTTTGACCTTCGAAAGTAGGTGAAGATAGGCTTAATTGGTGTCTTCCTCCTCTAAACTACTAGTATAGGCAAATCTCAAACGGTATTCGATTCTAGTTTCAGGCATATTAGTGTGATTAATCCCAATCTAAGGCTTTTTATTCATCGGTTTCTCTCGGTTATTTTGTTATTAGTTGATCCAAAAACCAAATCATTGTCGAGCCGAGTTTTTACCTAGATTAGAGTTTTTAGGTAGATTTAGTATTTGAAAGCGAGTTCCTTGTGGACACGACCCGTACTTGCCGGATCCTAGCTACAGACTACACCGTGCACTTGCGGTATATATTTCTCTTAACAAAAGAGAAAGAGAAAATAGAAAATCTTTCAAATATATAAACAAAAAAAGTTTTAAAAACTTGTTGAGAGAAATATATACCGCAAGTGCACGGTGTAGTCGTAGCTAGGAACCGGCAAGTACGGGTCGTGCCCACAAGTAGGGGTGAGCAAAAATTCCGGTACCCGGTTCCGGACTTGGAACCGGTCCGGACCCGGCGGGTCCAAGCTCTTGGACCCGGTTGGACCAGGACCGGGACCGAGTCCAATTTGTAAGACCGGTTATAGCAGGATGCAGGGACCGGGTAGTAAAATCTTGGACCCGGTCCCGGACCCGACCCCGGTTACCCGGTTTTATTTAAAAAAAAAAATTCAAACCCTAACTAATCTTGGACCCGGCCTTGAGTCTTTGTTTGCTTTGCCTAAAAAAATCAAATAGTTAAAATATAAGATAATTATTGCCTAAAATTTTACCAAAAAAATTGTAAAAAGTATAAAAACAAAAATGATAATTGAAAAACTAAAAAAAAAAAAAAAGAAGGACGAGCAACCGGGTGCCGGTCCCGGAACCGGTTCCAACCGGGTCCGAGACCGGGTCCTGATTTTGGAACCGGTTGCAGCCGGGACCGGGACCAGGTCCAAAATCAGGACCGGTTGCAACCGGGACCGGGACCGGGTCCGGCCAAAACGACCGAGTACCGGTCCCGCTCAACCCTACCCACAAGGAACTCGCTTTCAAATACTAAATCTACCTAAAAACTCTAATCTAGGTAAAAACTCGGTTCGATAATGATTTGGTTTTGGATCAACTAATAACAAAATAATTGAGAGAAACCGATGAATAAAAAGCCTTAGATTGGGATTAATCGAGACTAATATGCCCGAAACCAGAATCGAATACCGTTTGAGATTTGCCTATACTAGTAGTTTAGAAGAGGGAGACACCAATTAAGTCTATCTTCGCCTACTTTCGAAGGTCAAAGACTAATCTTGCACAATCTAATCACCTATTTTCATGGGATTAATAAAGGGAAAAATTACAATGAATGCATCTCACAACCCCCAATTAAAACCTTAATTATTTTCATATCAAAGTTCTAATCGTTCACAACGTCATTCTACGTAAGTTCTCATCTTTCGATGTTCACAAAACCCTAATAAAAGCATATGAGTCCTCTCTCGAGGCAATCAATGAAAAAGTGATGAACAAAGTGAATTCTAACCTAACAAACATAGAACAACTCAATTGGTACTCAATTCATGATTATCAAGGCATAATAGGGATCAATCCCAACCTAAGTAGAGAAATTAGCCCCTAAACATGATACTAAACAATTGACAAAGATTGGGGAAAATAGCCATAGAGAAACGAAGAGAAATTGTGAAGAAAACACAAAGAGAAGAAATTACGATTACCGAATAAAAAGCTTGATGCGATTCAATCATAAAAACTTCAAGTAGAATAACAATAATGAGTGTTCTTGAGTCTCCTCTCGGAGCTGCTCTCGAAACCCTAGCTAAAATCTCTAAATTATATAATAGAATCCCTAAACAATTACAATTAGGAAACTTAAATAACCGCCGAAGCAGTAGTCGCACGGGTACCGTGCGAAAATCTGCCGCAGCTTCGTGCTCTCTGCCTGTTTTGCACACCGTGTAGATTCTGCACGGGGTGCCGTGCGTGGTCTTCAACTTCCGTAGCTTGTCGCATGGCCGTGCAAGATGTGCACGGGGGCCGTGTGGCCTTCCTTCACTTACGACCTTTCGCACGATGATCCGCATGGCTGTGCGGCTTCGCACGGGGGTCGTGCGACTTCTCTTGATGTGTTTTAGGCTTCTTTCTTGCCTCCTCTTGGGCCCGAACTCTTCTTTTCATCGCTTTTCATCAAATTTACCTTGAATCTCTCAAATTTAAGCCCAAAAACCTGTAATAAAGAGATTTACGAGCTTAGGTGACGATAAAGAGAAAGTGAGTAAAATCTAACCCAAAACTAAATAAATATCATTGAAATCATCTCAAAATTAGGTTAAATAATGCCTTAAAAGCTGGTAAAAACGAGGTTTAACAACTCCCTCATGCTTAGCTCTTGCTTGTCCCCAAGCAAGACTATCAATTAACGATCCGGGGTTAGAACCTCGTTTTCACCCTCTTCGAGTGACAAGTAACAGTTCAATCAATGGGGATGACCATGCACAAAGACAACCTATTCAAAGTATCACACTTCCATGAAAACTAGCCTGAAAACTTCAACGACTACAATGCTTGGTCACAATGCACGACTGTCTCATATTGAATCACATTAACATTCATGACGCCCTCAAACAAATGGCGAGCTAGCTTAACCAGGTGGAACCTCACTTTAGGAATCGTGGATCACTCCATCTCATTTTAGATTTTTGAGGGTTCTCTCAAAATCTCTTTCCAAAACAGAACCTACCATAGGCTTGGTCATATTTTCATTCTCCACCACTATAGAGGCAAACACGCAGGTGCAATCAAGAGGTCTTTCAAAGCTTGTAATGTGGCCAAGTTTCATTGGTAAAAAGGGGAATCAATTTTTGGGGGATGTGGAGCTAAATAGCCGAGGCCTAACAACTAAGGAGCAAAAACACTTCCAAGCATGACTAAGAACTTTCTCCTAATTCACCTCTTCGGACACAACACGCTTTAAGATAACTTATGGAATGAGTATACAACTTTTTGAACTTTCTACATGCCAACCATTTATTTCTTCACTTCTCCTCACGGTTATACCTACCATCTTAGGGTCTTCGGGTTTGAGACGTGGCTGTTTCCGGCGACTCTAGTAGCCAGTCGGATATACTTGTTGCAGGTGACACTGGTAGAACCGGACTTCGGATACAACCGGAGTTAAAGTGTTCGTGACGCGGAATTCATTTGTGGGCTATCGAATGGCAATCGATCCATTCGCTTCCGCAACTACTAAGGTTAGTCCTTATTTACATATATACCTACGAGTGGTATCGAGCCTTGGATTGCTAGTTCCTAGCCCCGACTAGTTATTAGCCCGATTAGTTTAGGCTGCATAATTTTTAAGTACAAATTTAAATCCCGTTTAACTAAAACCGCCCGATTAGTTTAGGCCGCATGATTTGTTTTGTACTAATTTGTTTTAATTCTCGTTTAAATTAAGATTATGTGACTTAGTTTAACTCCCCGACTCGACTCTCTGTCATTAACGAGCCATCGCCTCGTGGCGTCCCCCTCTCGACAACCACCACGTAAACCGCCAATCGCCTCGGTGGCGACGGCGGCGACGGCGGCATGGCCTTTAGTGGCCCAACGCTAAAACCAACCCGAACTGGCCTCTACGACCCAAAAGCGAAATAAAAAATAATAAAAAAGAGGTTAGGAAATCGGACTAACCCATCGGACCGCCGGTGAGAGGGTTGGCGCTTTCCTACACGCGCCGCCATCAAAGATCGGTTCTTCCTCTCATCTTGCTTCTTCTATGCCGAACTAACCCCACCGAGTCCTTTTTCGCAAAAACTACCCCGCGATGGCGCGTATGGGTCACGCACCACCACCTCGGCGCTTCCACCACTCGAGGCTCGGTATCAATCGGTTGCTTGGCGGCCGATCTACACCGTGGCGGTAGTATTTTCATCCAAAAAGGTGGGACGAGGCTTGTGGGTCTCGTTTTTATTCGGCTGAGAAGGGCGGGGATTAACATCATATGGGTATTTCTTTTGGTCGCCGGAAGACAAAGAAAGAGACCGTGGATTGGCAAGGTGTCGCCGAAAATCATGGAGTCGAGGCCAAGGCCTTCCTCCCGTAGCTATGGCTACTCACAGCGAAGAGAGGGAGAGAGGACGAGAGAGCCGAGAGGACAGAGAGAACGAGAGTTCTCCGAAAAAATAACAACGTGAGAATTAATGAGATGGGAGCGAGCTAGCGTGAGTAATCAAAGGCAAGCGTGCCTCCCTTTTTTTTTTTTTGTTCCCGAAGTTTTTTCATTTTTCCCGGTCCCTCTGTTTCCTTTCCGAGGCACACGTCCTCGGGACGTGGTGCACTTTATTAAATCAATTAGCATGCTGATAATCAAATACGTAATTTTTTTATGTAAATTTAAATTAATATTAATCTGATTTTGTAATTTTGTGTAAGTTATTAATCGAGTTAATTTTATTAATTAATATGAATCTGTTTCATATTATCTCAATTATATAATTGTGTTTTATGTAATTATTTGATTTTTGGCATGTTATTTGTTTAATATATGTAATTTCGTATTACATGTTTTAAATTGGAATATTAGCATGAACATTATATAAATATGTTTAATATAGTGTTATATAAATTAGTTTTATAAAAAGCAATATCTTTGCTCTACATGCTATGCATATATATGAATTTGTTTCATGAAATCATATTAATTATAAAATTCGTTTTTATATAATATGAGTTAAGTGATATTATCTATAAATTAGTTTTTAGAATTAATGTGAATATGTTTCATGTGAATTAATAATATCACGTACAAATTTTTTATGTAAATTAGTTTTACATCTTAACTACCTTTGTGGTATGTAAAGTTCAAAGTTAATTCGTTTAATATTAAAATTCATATGAATATGTTTTCTATGAAATTAAAACGTCAATTAAATTTTCTAGTTCATTCCATATGTGATGATTATGAGCTTAGCAAAATTTTCGATCATATGACTTGGATAATGAATTTTGTGAAAATTTTAATTGTTTTAAGATGTGCCTAAATATCCAAATTTTACTTGTAGATATGGCAACGAAACCTATGATTGATATGGCCTCTACTTGAAAAGTTGGTGGGGTCCAACTATGACATTTGGCATCGGAGGGTTCGGTTCCTTCGAATGAACGAGAACTGCTAGAGTTCTTGATCGCCAAAATGTATCCCCTGCTACTAAGGATAAAGATGACAAGGATGTTGATATTAGTTCCGCACGATATCGGAAGGATTTAAAAGCATAGCAGGAGTGGTTCAAAAGGACCGCTCGATGCGGTATGCCTTATCGAACCTTATGCATGATGACTTAATCGGTGAGTTCGAGAACTATCCCACAACTAAAGATATGTGGGATCAACTTAAGATCAAGTTTGGGCAAACTTCTGCTACTAAGCTCCGCCAATTGCATCTTAAGTGGATGCAATACACTTTTGGCCCGGAGCATAGTATAATCGAACATATACGAACATTGAGTGCAATGGTTCGTGATCTTAAGGCTGGAGGGATCGAGATCTCCGAGTGTGATCAAGTCACGAATGTGATTCGTGCTATCCCATCCGAGGATCCTTGGAAAACGTTCAAGACCCCGATGGTGCATAGTAATCACCTCCGGCATCGTAGACGATATTGTTCGTCATCTTGAGCTTGAAGAAGACCGCATGAAGTCACATGCTCCTACTCCCGTTCTCGCTGCATTAGTTGCTAAAGGAAACAAACCTAAGGGCAACAAGTTTAAACGAGGGAAGAAGAAAAGTTCTTATCCCTCTAAGAAACCTGGGCTGCAGGTAGAAATGCCAAGAAACAGACATAAGGCTAAGGGCAATAAAGAGAAAGTTATGGCACATGTGAAGTGTTATAATTGTGGAAAGAAGGGTCACTATGCTAGGGATTGTCCCGAGCCTCAAAAGGTGACCCCTCCATTAAAGTCTCTGAATTATTTGTTTGTTCCCATGCATTAGTTGCTAACTCTCTTCCTAATTGGATTGTAGACTCGGGAGCAAGCAAGCACATAGTTCAAGACCGAGCTGGGTTTGTAGAGTTTCACCCTTATCCGGTGGGCATACAAACCGTGACATTAGAGAATGCACAATTGAAGACGTTCTCGGTGTGGGAACGTATCGGCTTAAGCTACGTAGAGGAAATAAGTTACTCCTACTAAATGCTCTCTACGCGCCTGGGGTGCAATGTTCCCTCATTTCTTTTGTCTCCTTAGTTAAAGTAGGTTTTCAATTTGTTTCAAAAGAAGATGGTTTAGAGATTTATTATGGTGGCAATTTGTTTGGCCATGAAAGTTTTCAAAACAATTTCCCTGTTTTGGATTTAGACGTTTGCTATGATAATTCCGCATTAGTTTCATTTGTTGATTCCAATTCTGAATCTATTAAATGGCATGCAAGACTTGGTCATATTGGCCAAGATAGAATGACTAGACTAGCAAAAGAAGGTCTTCTAGACCGACTCACTAAGGTTAGGTTGTCTAGATGTGAGCCATGTTTAGTCGGTAAGGCGACCAAGAAGCCTTTTGGTAAGGCTTCTAGGGCGTTACATCCCTTAGAACTTATTCACTCCGACATACGTGGACCTATAAATGTCAAAGCACGTCACGGTGCTAGTTATTTTCTCACTTTGATAGACGACTATTCACGATATGGGTATGTGTACCTTTTATCACACCATTATCAAGCTTTAGATGTGTTCAAACGCTTCGTAGCGGAAGTAGAAAACAGATTGGAGCGTAGAGTGAAGTCTCTTTGCACCGATCGTGGTCGTGAATACCTTTCCGATATGTTCAAAGGGTTTTGTGAGGAAAAGGACATACGCAGGCAACTTACGATTCCAGGCACTCCTCAACAAAATGGAGTTGCCGAGCGACTGAATCGAACATTACTTGACATGGTCGGGACAATGATGGCCCAAGCTAATTTGCCAATTAGTTTTTGGGGGATACGTTGCTAACGGCAACTTACATCCTGAACCGAGTGCCTAGTAAGAGTGTTTCGATCACTCCATATGAGTTATGGAATAGTAGAAAGCCCATCTTGGACCATTTACGCCTGTGGGGTTCGGCTGGCTATGTGCACAACCCAACTCATCCACATGGGAAAATTGGTCCTAGAGCTACAAAAATGGTGTTCATCAGGTATCCGTAAAATTCAAAAGGGTATGTCATGTGTGGAGAACATCCAACTGGTGGCATGAAGGAAATAGAATCCCGAAATGTCGATTTTATTGAGGATGAGTTCTCAAGTATTGGTGAAATTAAGAAGGACTTAGAGTTGTATGAGTTACAACAATTATCTCTCGGTGAGGGGGAGGATTTGTACACTCATCGTGTCACCGAGGATAATAGTTTTCCACCGGACAATAGAGATAGTGGGAGAGGTCCTACCATCTCTAATGATGGAAATATGTCTACACAGGAGATCCAACAAGAGAATGAGGAACGTCCTCAATCTCCGAGTTCCTAATCACGAGGTCAATCCTCTTTCTCGGGAACCCTCATCCACATCCCAAGGGATTAGTGGGAGAGATTCTCCTATTACTCGAGTCCCACACCTCAAAGGAAAAGGGGGAGGGATCCCGAGCCTAGTCGAACAAAAGAACCAAGTCCTAAAATTATTCGAAGGAGCGAACGAGGAAAAGTTCCCCGACGATTTTTCCAAATCGAAGAGGATATCTTCTTTTGCATGCCTTTCGAAATAGAAGAGCCAACCTCTTATGAAGAGGCTGTAAACTCACCAAACCATACAGAATGGATGGAAGCCATGAGAGATGAGTTGGACTCAATGGCAAAGAATGAAGTTTGGGAACTGGTTGATCTTCCTCCCGGACGTAAGGCCATTGGAAACAAGTGGGTTTTCAAGGTTAAACGTCGAGCAGATGGATCAATTGATAAGTTTAAGGCCCGATTAGTGGCGAAAGGATTTACACAAGTTGAAGGTGTAGATTATGAAGAGACTTTTTCTCCTGTGGTGAGAATGACCTCTATTCGCCTACTTCTAGCCCCTGGTTGCTCATTTGGACTTGGAGTTAGTCCAGATGGATGTAAAGACTCGCCTTCCTCAATGGTAATCTGGAGGAGGAGATTTATATGGATCAACCTATTGGTTTTGTATCAAAAGGACAAGAGGGCAAAGTTTGTCATCTTCAAAGATCTATATATGGTCTTAAACAGTCTTCCGGATCATGGTACTTTAGATTCCATGAAGCTATTACTTCGTATGGCTTAACCATGGTTTCGAAGACCATTGTGTATATGTCAAGAGGACGACAGTAGGGATTATGTTCCTTACATTATACGTTGAGCTACTGAAAACAACCTCGGAAATGATCAACGCTACTAAGAAGTGGTTGTCTTCCGTCTTCGAGATGAAAGACATGGGTGAAGCCAAGTATGTCCTTGGTGTGGAAATAATCAAGAACCGTTCTAAAAGCTTCTTGGTTTATGTCGGAAGGTATATATCGAGAAAATCCTGGAACGTTTTCGGATGCAAAATTCCAAACCAGTTGACACTCCAGTCGATAAGGGTCTTACTTTAAGTCATGAGCAATGTCCTAAAACGAGATAAAGAAAAGCGAGAATATGAGTATTGTTCCCTACGCTAGTGCGATAGGAAGCTTAATGTATGCCATGTTATGTACACGGCCTGACATTTGCTTCGCGGTTGGATTGGTGAGTCGTTACCAATACAACCCGGGACTCGCTCACCGGCAAGCCGTCAAAAGAATAATGCGCTATCTTCGTGGAACTACCGACTTGGTACTTTGTTATCAAGGAGGGGACCTAAAACCGAGGGGATACTCGGATGCAGATTGGGGTGGTGACCTGAATGAGTCCAAGTCAACCTCAGGATACGTTTTCACTCTTGGTGGGGAGCCATATCTTGGTGCAAGAAGAAGCAAGGCTGCATAGCCTCGTCAACTATGGAAGCGGAATATGTCGCTAGTTGCCTTGCCTCTCAGTAGGCAATATGGCTAAGGAGTTTTCTCCAAGATGTCAACCTTTCTCCTAGAGTCGACGATCCTGTCGAGATGTGGTGCGATAACACTGCTGCCATTCAATATGCTAAGGATCCTAAGTTTCACAGGAAGGCTAAGCATACTAAAAGGCGTTATCACTTTGTGAGGAATGCTACAAAGTTGAAAGAGATTGTTGTCAAATACTTATCTACTAATAAGATGATCATTGATCCTTTGACTAAACCTACTCCTAGAGATGTGTTCAAAACTCATATGATGAGTTTAGGTCTTCGTAGAGTTTAGTCATTTGAAACATCTTATATTTTCTTTGGACGTATTTTTAGATGAACCTTTTTCATTGAAATAAAGATTGGTGTTTCTTTTTCTTTGAATGTTCATAACTTTTTTGGTTGCATGATTTGGCACATCTCGAATGTCACTAGGCTTCGATTATCTTATCACATAGATAATCAACACTAACGCTTGAGTAGCGGTTAGGATGAGACTAAAATCATATTGGCATTAGGTGTGCAATATTGATTAATTTTTCGTACTCGAGACAGTATAAAAAAATATACATGAATAGTCGCCTTAGTAAGTTTAAGATGAGATTTAAGAAAAATCGAATATAACACAACCTTATATTGAAGCCTTTTAGCTGAATTTAAGTGTTAGGATTACGTTGAGTATGCTAATCCAGTGACTCAAGTTAGTTTTGGGAAAAACTTGGACTTGTAATTCGTATGATATAAAAGTGACAGGCTCACCTTAGTGGGAGTTATATCATAACACACACTTCATACTGTGTGTGCTAAAAGACGACCTTGTGGAGTGACAATAGTTTCCCTTCCTTGTCATCGTGTGATCCCGAAACATTATTGTTTCAAAACACAATTCCCTTTGACTTAGGACTATGATGTGAAATCTAAGTTAGATGTTGCTACTTTAATGTACACACCAAGAGCTATAGAAATATACAGCTCAAGTGGAATACATTAGGAAAGCAATCTTACCAAGATGTAACATCATGAGTGGCTAAGGAAAACCATTTCGTATTCACCATATCAGCCGGGCGATTATATTCGGAATATAATCATATGATATATCAGTAGGCATAAAGGGATTATATATGCCACAGGTGATGTCTTGAATGGTTTGGGGAGTTGTCCTTACGAAAGTGTCATGTTAGTTAGATGGTGACTTAATATGACACTACTGGTTACTTTTTGGTCACACGCTTCATTCCGAGTATGAAACGTGAGGAGATATAAAGGATTAGGGATTTTGTTGTGCGGCCTATGTGGCCGAGTGGGAGCTGTTGGACGAGATTCATAAAACGGCCACTTAGGCCTGTTAACTCCCACTTAATCGGACTCCCTCCTTATCCAGGAAAGGTTCCTGGATAAGTGGGATAGCAAATGAAGTTGAGATTGACTCAACTTCTCAACAATAAGGATAGGAGCGGATGCTCCTATTTAATCTGTAATGGAAAACACAGATTGAGATGCGCGAATACGAGAGAAACGAATATACAACATAATTTGTACTACTAAACCGATGAAACCAGGCACGAGGAGCCTGTTTGAGCCATAGAGCGCCTTCTTAAGGCGACAAACATGGGTAGGGAAATCGGGATGAACAAACCCGGGAGGTTGTTTCATATGAACTGTCTCGATGAGATGGCCATGTAAAAGGCATTCTTGACATCAAGTTGGCGAATGGGCCAATGAAAGGAAACGAGCAAGAGTCGGAACCGGACGAATAGTAGCGAGGCTTAACGACAGTGGCTGAAAGTCTCATGGTAGTCAATACCGGTTGTTGGTAAAACCCACGTGCTACTGGTCGAGCTTTGTACCTCTCCACGGAACCATCATAACGATATTTAATCTTGTAAACCCATTTACTGCCAACCAAATTAAGATCCGGTTGAGATGGAACCAAATCCCATGTGTTATTGGCAATCAAAGCATTATACTCCTCGACCATGGCTTCCTTCCATTTGGAATGTCGGGAAGCTTGTGAAAAACATGTAGGTTCAAATATATACTTGCAACGGCGTCAAAAACTTGTTGGGGAAAATTAAGTTCTAAAATTGTAACCGTAGGTGCACGGCGTAGTTGTAGCTAGCCGGCAAGCACGGCTCGTGTCCACAGAGAGTTGTGTTTTAAATATCAAAGCTAACCTAAACTTCTTATCTAGGCGAATCAACACGGATGAGATAGGTATGGTGATTAAACTATCCTAGAAAGCAATAAAAATAAAATACTCAAGTTGTGATTTTACCACTTAATAAACTAATTAATCAAGTCAAGCCTAAACCTACCCAAGTTTATACAAGTATTTAGGAGTGGTCGGTTGCACCATCAAAACCTACTCATGCCACACTTTCAAGGGTCAAGAGCTAGTCTAATTATTCTAACCACCTACTTTCGTGGGGTTAGCCTAACTAGACTACAAAAATAGCAACCTAAAACCTAACTAGAATTTAGGCTATTTTCTCGCCAAAATCCTAACTATTCCGTTTACCCACACTAGCAAATTGACTCCACCTTTCGGTGATAGACCAACCGCCTAAAAATCAAGATGAAAAGACCCTTTCGGGCATCTTATTGAACCTATGTGGCAGGTATGAGAAACAATCCCAAAATATTAGCATAAACTAAGTAAGTAAAGGCCTAAACAAAATTAATTAGCCATCAAGGAGGCTAATCACAACCAAAGCGACTCAAATTAACAACTAATTAACATGAAACAAAATTAATGTAACAACTACTAACAAAAATTGGCTCGAAGAATGACATAAACTAACAAAATAAAATTAAACATGAGATTTAAACAATTAAACTAACTACTACTAACATTAAAATATAATAAAAATCGAACCTTTAAACTAAACGAAACATATTAGAAAGAAAAGAGAAACAAAAGCGAAGAAGTTACTAGGAACGAATCGAACTAAAATTGAAAACTGTCGGGACTAAATTCTAAATTATTTGAGATAAAATTTACAAGAGCAAAACTAAATTAAAACTAATAATAATCCTAAACCTAATACAAGCCTAATTGTCGCCAAAAGCTCCAGCGGCTGCCCATGCTTTTTCCATCGTCTCTCCGCTACCCTCCTTTTATACGCAGCATGAATTTCCAAATTTTGATTGCTGACGTCACGATGACGTCAGCGTCCAATTTCTTCCAAATTAATCCTGGCCTTTTCTTGATGATTGCTGCACCGCTGCTTCACTTTCCTTTTTTAATTTTTTTCTTTTTCTTTTTTTTTAATTTTTTTATTGTAAATCTTGAGTTTTAATGTCCAAGATCATACTTTCCTTGCCTTTGAGTCCAAATTTCCGATTCTTACTCGGTTGAACTTTATTACCTATAAAAGTAAATAAAATAAGTAAAAATTCTAAAAATTATATTATTTTACGAGACAAAAACTAAATAAATAGGGGTATAAATGATGTCGAACAAATACCCCACACCTAGCTTTTGCTCGTCCTCGATCAAAATAAAATAAAACCTAACTCACTTTCGCAGAATTGCGATTGCACTTAGCATGTGCAACAAGCCCTTTAAACCCTTGGCAGGCCAAGTGGACGAGTGAGTTCTCGTGAGGGTTTGTAGAAGATATACCCACAAAATCTTGAAAAAGAAAAACAAAAGAGAAAGAGAAAATAGAAAATCTTTTTGGGTTTTTCAAAAATTTTCACAAACATATATACAAAGTGGGAAGAAATTTTGCACATTCTAATCAACCATATCATCCTCGTACGTCGAATATTAATATGCATATAGAAACAATGCACACATCAAGACATTTGATCCTCCATTAATGACATCCAAATACCAATTTTTCACCCCATACGAGTAAATAATGAACAAGTTAGACTGGTAGAACCTCACTTTAAGGTAAAGTGGAACACTCACACTCATGTGTTTAGAATATATAATAATGGTTCACTCAAAACTCATTCCAATAACGCACCCTACCATAAGCTTGGCCATACTCTCAATTCTCCACCACTGTGTAGGCAAAATGCAAATGCAATCGGGAGGACTTTTTAAGGGTTGTAATGGGGCTAAGGTTCATGGGTAAGAAAGGGAATCAATTTAGGAAACGTGGAGCTAAATAGCCAAGGCCTAATGACTAAGGAGCAAAAAAACACTTCCAAATATGACTTAAAACTTCTCTCCCAATTCACCTTTTCAACTACAAACAAACCCGATAAAACCTAAGGAATGAGTATAATAACTTTTTTCCTCATGCTAATCACTTATTCTTATTTTTTTCTTTTTCTTTTTTTTCTTTTTTTATTTTTTCATTTTTTTTGTTTTTCATTTTTTTTTTTGAAAACAAATACTATTGGCATGAGAATCATGAACACAACTCAATTCCAAAGGGTTTATCAACCTCTAGGGGATACATCTAATTTTACATTAATATAAATCCCCCTTTCAAACCATAAAAACAAACAAAACACCATTTACATACAACCCAAAACTACCCATCTCAAAAGTGTTACTCCACTTGGACCTGGCTTAGGTATAGGAAATATATATGGCCAAGGGTAAAGTGGATATAGGTATAACAAAGAATAGGTTAAAGCTCAAAGGGATAGCAAAAATGGTATATATAGTAGGGTGGCTTTCGGCTCATGTAGTTTGAAAACAAATGAATGAATGCCTCTATCATATTACATAATGTAAATGCCAAATGTGATCTCAAAGAGAGATAAAGCAAGTTCTAGAGGAAATGCATCAAGGAAGAGTCACACATGAAATGAAATATGAGACTAAAATTGATGAATTAGTCTATAAGGCTCAAAATCTCACAGGTTCCTCTACCAAAGTCGAACTAACTCAATAATTAAATGTCGGGATTCAAAAGGAACATAGAATGACATATTTTGGATCAAAGTCTACTATATACATCATAAATACATACACACTAATAGCCAAGTAACAAGGGGTCAAAATTAATCAAAATGCTACAAACTCCCCAAAAACAATTTTTAAAAATTAAAAATCTTTTTGCAATTTTGAAAATTTTTTCTCTTTGTTTTTCTTTTCCAAAATATTGAAGTATGGCTTCTCCTCCCCCACACTTAGATCTCACAATGTCCTCATTGGGAGCTAAGGAGCAACCACACCAACAAAAAAGACTCAATTATATACAAAGACACTACCCAAAAAAAAACAAAGAGAAAAAAATATATATACAAAGAAAGAACGAAAGAAAAAAATAAAAGAAAAAGAGAAAGAGAGGGAACGAGTATACCAGGTTAGGTATTGGGTGCACCTAAACTAATGCCTCCTAAAATAGTACTAAGGAGGCTCGAGGAGCATCAGCCACTCCTCCTCATCTCAAGATCAAGCTCCAACTCGGATGTTGTCGAGCTCTAAGGAGCTTATCAAATTCCCGAGCACAAAACTCGGATGAATGTAAATAAGAGAACACAACGAAGCAAATATGTCGGTGATATTCAGTGATCTCTTAAATTTATCGAAGCCTTAGAAAAATAAAAAGAGTGATCAAAGAAGCTAGTCCACATGATTTTTCCTGGCATGTCCTCTAGGTAAACATGAAAAGGGTCAAAGGAAGGAATGTAACCTCCAAAGGTACCTAGGGACACAATATTGTCAACCACATCCGCCTCAAGTATGCTAGATGAGTAATTCACATTGCCCATATCTAAATCGGAATCACAAATCACATAGGTAGTGAGCTCGGAAAAATGATACTCGGGGGAGGGAAGGGTAGTGAACAAATAGGGAAACGAGGGATCAAAGTAAGTGGGTTGGGGGACACATGATCATCAACATCAAGACTAGTAGGCGATGCCTCGATCACAACCACCTCACATGACTCCTCTAAAGGAGTCTCCCGATCAAACACCTCAACGAAAACATCTTCGATTTACAATATAAATCACCCTCACCATCTAAACTAGCATCAATACCAAAGGCGGACTCAGTGTTGTCCCTATGTGTACTAGGTAAGGATGGAGCAACTATGGGTAATGTAGTAAAGGGAGGGTAAATCTCTTTCTCTAATCTGGATTCTAAAGAAAAGGAGGACTCATCATCGTAATTATCATAGAAAAATGCCTCAATTTTAGCGAGAACCAAGACTAAGATCGGTTTCATGTGATAAGTCGGGCTCCCTAATCTTAGTAAGACAAGCAAGTTGCTCAATTTGGTCATCCATAGCCCTTATCATTTTATAACAATTATCGTAGCATTCAGGAGATAAAGTATAATAATGAGGACAAGAACTAGTATCATGATCGGAAGAGTTACACTTTTCACACCAAAGAGGGGTAGGATCAGGAATACAAGGGGATTGAATGTAAGATCTAGCATGATAAGCACAAGGGTCGGGACATGAAAATCCGGAATTAGTACATGCCTTTTCAAATTCACAAGTATCCCAAGCAATCCATTTAAGTAAATCCCAAGCTTCATCAACACTTTTAGCACAAAAATCCCAATACTCTAAAAGAGCACGGGTTTCACTATTCACACCCTCATAGACAACATTTAATACTTTCCATTTCTCCAAACAGTTACCGTAAAGAGCAAGAAGAGCATTAAGTCGATCAAAGTACAAATAGAATAATTCATGCTCATACTTGCGGATAATGGTAAGTAGACATGCTTTCAAATTATTTTTTTTTGATTTTTTATTTTTTGAATTTTTTGGAATTTTCAATTAAATGCCTAATCTAGAATGTTCAAGTAAGCTCCAATACTGAAACGAAACAACTCCCCGACAACGGCGCCAAAAACTTGTTGAGAGAAATATATACCGCAAGTGCACGGTGTAGCTGTAGCTAGGAACCAGGCAAGTACGGGTCGTGTCCACAAGGAACTCGCTTTCAAATACTAAATCTACCTAAAAACTCTAATCTAGGTAAAAACTCGGTTCGACAATGATTTGGTTTTTGGATCAACTAATAACAAAATAACCGAGAGAAACCGATGAATAAAAAGCCTTAGATTGGGATTAATCACACTAATATGCCCGAAACCAGAATTGAATACCGTTTGAGATTTGCCTATACTAGTAGTTTAGAAGAGGGAGACACCAATTAAGCATATCTTCGCCTACTTTCGAAGGTCAAAGACTAATCTTGCACAATCCAATCACCTATTTTCATGGGATTAATAAAGGAAAAAATTACAATGAATGCATCTCACAACCCCCAATTAAAACCTTAATTATTTTCATATCAAAGTTCTAATCGTTAACAACGTCATTCTAGGTAAGTTCTCATCTTTCGATGTTCACAAAACCCTAATAAAAGCATATGAGTCCTCTCTCGAGGCAATCAATGAAAAAGTGATGAACGAAGTGAATTCTAACCTAACAAGCATAGAACAACTCAATTGGTACTCAATTCATGGTTATCAAAGCATAATAGGGATCAATCCCAACCTAAGTAGAGAAATTAGCCCCTAAACATGATACTAAACAATTGACAAAGATTGGGGAAAATAGCCATAGAGAAACGAAGAGAAATTGTGAAGAAAACACAAAGAGAAGAAATTACGATTACCAAATAAAAAGCTTGATGCGATTCAATCATAAAAACTTCAAGTAGAATAACAATAATGAGTGTTCTTGAGTCTCCTCTCGGAGCTGCTCTCGAAACCCTAGCTAAAATCTCTAAATTATGGAATAGAATCCCTAAACAATTACAATTAGGAAACTTAAATAACCGCCGAAATAGTAGTCGCACGGCAGTGCGAAACTATGCCGCAGCTTCAGTGCTCTCTGCTCGTTTTGCACAGCCAGTGCAGATTTTGCATGGGGTGCCGTGCGCGTATTCAACTTTCGTAACTTGTCACACGGCCGTGCAAGATGTGCACGAGGGCCGTGCGGCCTTCCTTCACTTCCGCCTTTCGCTCGATGATCTACACGGCTGTGCGGCTTCGCACGGGGGCCGTGCGACTTCTCTTGATGTGTTTTAGGCTTCTTTCTTGCCTCCTCTTGGGCCCGAACTCTTCTTTTCATCGCTTTTCATCAAATTTACCTCGAATCTCTCAAATTTAAGCCCAAAAACCTGTAATAAAGAGATTTATGAGCTTAGGTGACGATAAAGAGAAAGTGAGCAAAATCTAACCCAAAACTAAATAAATATCATTGAAATCATCTCAGAATTTGGTTAAATAATGCCTTAAAAACCGGCAAAAACGAGGTTTAACACAATACTAATTGTGCGAGTGAAGGGTAAGATTAATAGGCGCGATAAGTTGATTTGTATTACGAGTGTGATGTTTAGAATTCGAGTCTTTCGCACATAATAAGTTATTGGGTTTGGGCAAAAATACCTAGATATAGATCGATCTATAATTTGTGGGCTTGAACTCTTACGTAATCTAGATCTTTTAGGTAGCAAAACTTGGGTCTACATCCGTATTCTCTAGATTGCGGATCTAGTAGGTCCTAAATAGATATTAATTTTGACTATCTTCTAAGTTTGTGTTATTCTCAATAATAAGTCGGCTTTGGAGGCACTAACATCCCTATGCAGGAGACTTGATTGTTCTTGAAGTATAACACATACATTTCACCGATTGTTCTCCATCTTGAGCAATTAGCAACACTTGATGTCTTTCGTTATTCTCCATCTTGCAAATCTGAGAAACTTCGACACTTAAGAATATTGTTTCATCGTAAATACAAATAGGAATTGGGCATTGAGATGATGTAAAAGGTTTTCCATCTCCTTTAATGCGGACATTAAAATCATCTCATATTCGAAGGATGACTTTGAGCCGTAATCCATATTTCTCTTTTTTTAAAAGAAAAAAAAGAACGATATCACCATCCACGTGAGACCCGTTTTGACAAGCATTTGAGCGAAGTAAAACCAAACCTTGGTTAAAAAACTTATGAAGTCCTACATTGAGCATGAAAACCGCCAACTTCGGCTGGTTGATACATACATATTCTTAAACTCAAAATTAAATTTGAAATTGGATCTTAAATTGCCCCAACCTAAACTAAACTTGTCCTAAATTTTTAAGTAAAGTTACTTTTCTTTTCAAAACAAGTTTATTAAATAAAAAAAACTAAATTAGCAATCAATCCAACGTAAATCTAATTAAATTAAAATTTTATAATTAGAATTAATTTAATAGAAATAAAATTGAACTATCTATTCATCATAGGAAAATTTACAGATACATCATAGTTCAATTTATAATTACAAATTCGGTTATTTATTTTACCTACAAGTCATTGTTTACGTGGGGGCCACCTGAAGGTTGGTTTGGTCTGTGGCAAGATAAAAAGACCAAAAATCCCTTAATAATATTGGTTTGATGTTTGGTGCGGACAGAGGATCGGGGAAACGTGTTGTGGAAGGAGCTGAAACCGGTGAGGCGGAGAGCGGGAAGAGAAAGAAAGAAAGAGATATCAAAGCGGAAGAGGGAGAAGAAGAAAAGTGAGAAGAAGAAGAAAAAGAAGAAGAAGAGCGATAAGAAAAACTACACCGAAAAGAACGAGAAGGAGAGGGAGAAAAAGGCGAGAAGTACACCGAGAAGAAGATGGAGAAGAAGAGCTAGAGAAGTACACCGAGAAGAATAGCGAGAACAACTAGACCGAGAAGAAGAAGAAGAAGAAGAAGCACCATCACAAGAGAACGAGAGTTCATTGAAGAATGTGAGGAAGAAGATTGAAGTAGACTTTAACTAAATAAGTTGTGTATATTTGTGGGGTTTTCGTTCAAACGGTTTGTGTTGGTTAGGGGATATAATTTGTTTCAAAATGGGTTGAATTTGTTACAATTGAAATGAAATTTGATGTCAATTTCGAATTTTTTTGTGTTAGAAGGGAGCTACTATTTGTTTGAAAGTGGATTAAATTTCGTTGCATGGAACGAAATTGTTGTGAATGTTATTTTGTTGAGTGAGTTTGTTAGTTGTAAAGGTGTGACATATATGTTTGGGTTGGAATTGGGGAAGATAGGTTTCATGATTAGGGTATGTGTTATTTTGGAGGGGGTTCTAAAAAGTGGGTCCGCAATTGTGGGATATATGGTAGGACAGTTAATAATTCATAACCATGGTTGAAGGTTTTTAGTGAAAGTGAAATTGTGTTTGTGTTACTATCGTACTTGTAGTGTGCAGAAGGAAATCGACAATTTGGTTGGGACCATCCCCGTGTCGTCTGCTTTAAATAGTAAGGAACCATGCCAATTCATTAAATAAGGAAATTGACTATGTCCTTGGAACAATAAATGGCCTAACCATTCAATAATATGACATTAATAAATGTCTACAACAAACGTCAACCTACAAATATACAAAACAAAGTTTGTCATTGTAAATGAAATGACAGTTCTCAATATAGGGAACACATTGTTCATTGAAGTTTTTAATTAATTATTAACATCTATACAAAATCAAGTCTCCTTTCAAAGCATGTGGTCCACATAATTTCATACTTTATAAACCAATTTTGTTGCACACGTATCCATATATATATATATATATATATATATATATATATGGATGCATTGATTGTAGTGAGTACATTCATTGATGTCCCAATTAAGTCCTTATAGCAGGTGATGTGTATATAAATAAGCATTTGGTTAAGACCAAGTGTTGTGAATATACGCTAAAACACATTCTCGATCATTCACACTTAGTTGTGTATTTACGAATTTGTACGAATACAATCATGCCATAGAAGATCAAGCGCTTAAGACATCCGTGTTGACATAGGTGGAGGTCGAGATACTTGGAGTGACATCATTGATATTGGTTGGCATAATGGTGACATATTCACTCTCTCGACGAACTTGACCCTCCAATCTTTAATGGATTCCCAGTTAGATATTGGGATAATGACTTCAACTCAAGTGATCGCAAACGTCTACGGAACTTGAAGTGTCGACTCCCTGCGGCCGCATTATCCCGGGGCAAATCTATATCTTGAGGGAGTTTGTCGAGCATTGCCATTGGGCACCTAAATAGAGAGGCAGTGTATGGGAGGAGGACGGAAGACGAGTTTTATTTAGACCATATGAGTGAAGGTCCTAATTTGTTGGAAGTGTTTGACATTAATCTTATCCTAGCACCACGTATATTTACGTACACTATACGGTCCAATGTGATAGACATCCAAGCACGACAGTTGGACGGACAACGCATACATGTTTCTCATACCTAAAGGGTATGTTGGCGGAAAAATGGATATTCACATGAGGACCTTAGAAGAGTTGAAGGACGTCCTTTATGATGTGTAAGCTACAACAACAACGTCCGATGGTGGGGGACATCCACTCGTACCAAGGGTTATGCACGGTGACATTCTTATTTATGTGTGGAATTGTAGATGAATACCTAGGGCTTCATTCAGGCCAAACTTATACACTATCGGATCCATGACTTAATCCCCGTAGTGGTGTTGACAGAGACACATTGTGTTGGTAAGAATGCAAAGGCGCTGCTAGCCGAAGTATATGGTATGGAGTCCTTTACTTGTGACACATTTGGGTTCGTTTGAGGAGTCGCTGTGTTGTGGGACCTGTCCATAGTCCATGTCGAGTATCATAATTGCTAACGCCAACTAGGTCTCATTTGTCGTCAATGTAAGTTGTAATTTTCAATCCTCCACTTGTTTCACATATACGAACAATTTGTTCCGCCCATTTGTAATGACATGTTATATTTACAATACTTGTGTCGGGGATTTAGTGAGTGATGTCTGTTGTAGCAACACCCCAGCAAGCGGAAAATAAAAGGAAGTCTTTGAAGTATGAAGTTATAAGATGTGTACTCCCTCTCGCTTTTTACGTAACTTTGTATTGGTTTATTCTACATCGTGGGCTTTGTACGTTGTTTGGGTTTGGGTGTGCTAATGAAAAATGTGTTGCACATTTTCTTGTACTACTTGTGAGCTTCTTGGTTTCAATTGTGTGAAGTACTTGCATAGGATTAAGAACCACGGGCCGTGGTTGTCCGCCTCCGCCCTTAGGTAATTGTGAATCACAATAATTGTTTTCGTAATGAATAGTGGATGTCATCAAATTCACCATTCATTACCTATTACACTTGTTATATATATTTCATAATTTCTTCATAGTGGCCCAACTCAACTCTTGAAAGGCTTAACTCGCTTCGAAGATAACACGGACGTGTGAGGAGTTCCTTTGCAGTAGCCTACACCTTGTGGGGGTCAATTCCCTACCCTCTAGCCCACCACTACTCACCCCACGGGCCATAGGGGATTGTTACGTGTGTTGCTGCCATCCACTGCGTACCCCACTAGCCGTGGTGGGTGGTGTACGTGGCTTTTTCACTTCTGTTGCCCACTATAGTCCGTGTCACGCCTGTGGGGAACCCATGGTGGGTGGCAGTGGGGTGGGAATGATTTCTCCTTGTTTCGTGTAGTTACTACCTTACCTTTTTATACCTCATAATCTTCATGATTTCACAAATATAGTGTCATGTTGCAAACTTAAGTCTAATTCATGTGTGAATTGCAAACCATACTAAAAGGTTATCTAGGGTACACATTGTAATCACGGGGTAATGCATAACGGGGATCAATATGTATTTCACTAGTATAATACCGAAAGTAGTTACAAATATGATACACATGACATCATTTTATGAGAATGTTCCCACACCACTTCACACTACGAAAAAAGGGTTACAAAAATTACAAACCCATTTGTGCCACCTAACAATAGCAAAAACAACAATTACAAGATGACACACGGTGGTAATGATACGTGTTAACATTTCACGTATCAACCAATAAATGCTTACAAAAATTTTAGGGCCCAAAAATTTACATGTCCCAAATATTTACAAGGTTCAAATATTACATCCACGAGTGTTTCAATAATTCCTCCAAATGCTACCGTAATATGAAAAACATGTCACATGGTGATTGAACACATCATCATTTCGGACATTCACTCCAAGCAAGTCCTCCACAGCCACAAAATCACCTGGATAATGAGCGTTAAAGTCATCTCGTAGGTTTTTGCCGGTGTTCTTATAATGCCCCGTTTCTCCACACTTAGAACACCTCGTAGCTCATACACTTTGATGTTGGGACTCTATCCTCCTCTTTCGTGATCTTCTAAACAGTTGTTGATTTGTAGGGGGCAATATGCGCCGGTTGAAGTTATCATCGAGCTTGTACACTTCTGGCTTTTTCAACATTGAATTGCAGCTATATTTGTTTTCTAAAGGTTATAACATTCTAGTCATCTAAAAGGGAATGAGAAAATTCATTAAAGAATAAATTTACTGGTTGTAAACATTCAGATGCAATGATAAAAGTATGGTGAGAAAAAATTATTTTGTAAGCTTACCCAAAAATTATATAGGCATTAAAATCATTTAAGATAGAAATGTGGTGAGAACGAATGACAACTTCACTTTTGCATAAATTAGCAAGTGAAGCATATAAAATTCAACTTTGTAATTATATAGGCATTAAAATCATAAGCCAATTGCCATTATTCAACATTTGTTTCAATATATGAAGAAGAAAAAAAATACTAATGAGATCTGTTATCACACAAAAAAAAAAAAAAAAAGAGGAGGAGAGTCCACTTATAAAACGAAATTTTTTTATTTGGGTAAATTATATTATTTATTTAATTAATTATTTACATCGATGACTCATATTTAATGGACAAATAATTTTTATGGTTAAGATTACCCTAAACTCCTACAATCAAGCCCATTGGAATATTTGACCAATTCGAAAATACTACTACTACTATTGTTATTATTATTATTATTATTATTATTATTATTATTATTATTATTATTATTATTATTATTATTGTGGCATAGAATAAAAAAGAGTCCATGCATGAGTGGAAACCTATTTTTTTAATGATAAATTTTTTTATTGGACGAAACTCCTAAATTCACTCTCATGCCGCCATTTCATCTTTTTGAAAAGATTGCTATTATATATGGTATAGATGTAGGCATCCAATTGTTCCAACTCTCAATGGGGTTGTTCAATTTCCTCCACCTATCCTTCTTGAACTTCGATAGTGCCCACCATTCTAGGTCATTTTGCTCTAAGCACAAAGCCAACTCATGCTTAAACATCCTCATTTCCTCCATCGTTAACTTATACTCGACATTAGTTGGAGTGTACACGACCTGATCGAACATTTCCTAAATAAGTATCTTTGTCGCTTCTTTGCAATATCCAAGTTTCGTTGTTGCTTTTACAAAGTTCTCCCAAACATGCCGTATACGAGTATGCATGATTATCTACCTCGAACACTTTAGGAACACTAGAGAGAAACAACTGGTGCCAATATGTCATTATCACAGGCTTCAAACCTCCTAAAGAATTATACAATTTTGTCAAGAACCACAACCAATCGTAGTCTTTCTCTCCTGACACAACTGCATAGGCAGACATCGAATAAATGGTTATCTCGTATCCAATGCCACTCGCAGCCAACGAGGTCCCCTCATACGGTTGGCTTAGATGAGTGTCGTCAACAACATCTTCCTACAGACCTATTATGAAACCATTCACCATTCACCAATGACTCTGTATGCAGCGAACATTTGCTGGAACCTACAACCATCAACCTTGCAGAATGTAATCGAGTTAGGATTTGATCTAACAATTACAGACAGCACACCACGACAATAACTTATATTGATCATGTGGTTCACCCATTAATATTTTTCGAACGTACTCTCTTGCCCTCCAAGACCGCATGTACGACACATTCATTCCAAATTCTAGCTGCACGTCTTTCAATAACTCGGCCGGTGAATAATTAGCGGACAATTTGATCTTCCCATCTACCAAATGCGCAAGCAAGTTTGCTCTAATTCTTTTCCTCCTCCCTTCTCCCATTTGACATCGATCCCTCACGCTATACAAGAGTACTTGCTTTGAACACTTTCACAACCATGCCACCCACTTTTCCGGGCCTAGTTAAACGTATGTAAAAAGAGCAGCTTGCTGCACTCCATATCAATGCACTCCCTTCAATTCCTTTTGAACCTATACTCAAACTCGTGAGCTACTTAATATTTCCACATGTTAAACCTAAATAATTCGAGTTGAAGAAAATACATGCCCCACTCCTTTAATTTTGTTTTTCCATATGGACATCTTCTTACGGTACACTTCGGACCGCACCCCGGATCAACGCCACACAACCCCATCATTGGGAGAACGACACTTAGAGAGGGAATCGATTCAAAACCCGATCGCCCTGAATTGTCATGCGGTATGTCCACATCTTCTCTAATCATCATGACCTCAACACCCGATCGCTACCCGATTATTTCTTCCTCGTATCCGATTTTGCAACCTCCACCGACGTAGGCACACAAATAATCACTATAATTACCATAACCCCAAAGCAAAAATTAAGACACATACATAACATAACAACATACAATAGAAATACCGAGGTTACATGTTCAACGGACAATACCTTGAATGACTTACTCCACATCTACGTCCATCACCATCCACTGGCAAAACCACATCACTCGGGTTACCACGTCCATTTCCATGACCACATCCCTTCTTTTTACAATCAACCATTTCCCCCATTCGTGATAAGGGTACACACTTGGAACCTCATCCCCACATACAAATATATGTGCAAAATCCACGTTCTGTTTCAACAATTTCTTTACATAATCCTCGGATCATGCTTGAAACTGTACCATAACTTATAGTCCCCTAAAGAACCCCCATCACGTCCTCAACCAACACACATACATCACCCACCCCTATATTCTCCTTCAACCAAACACAATCTATATTGCTACCCACATACATCGCACCTCCACTATGTGCCTCCTCCAACTGGCCCCCAACACACATACAAAACAACCTTTATGTCACCAACTACTACTCCACCAACCGATCGCATCTCTATCTTTCACACCGGTCAATCGCTCCGCACAATAACAATAACCCACACGTGGGAGAGCCCATATATCCTCAATTATAATTTACATACATAACATATTAATAAATTACTGATTACCATTCTTATTAACATATTAATACAATCCATCTATATATATACGATTATCCCGATATGATACACTCATACAACCGAGTATAATAGAACTCAAGTTACCCATACAATATCTACACAATAAATTACAAATTACATTAACACAACTACACAAAACGTCCACACCCACCTTATCAATTATACATAAACTTTTACAAACTTAACCACTTAAACATTAACGGTAATCCCACGATGACATGCTATAACATCCCCAAATCCCATAATCACCAGTTTAGTTTAAACGACTAACTAACAAGTAATTAGCGCAGTGAAAAAGAGAATTAGAGGCATTATCATCAATCCTCAACAAAGAGTAAGGAAACTCCTAAGTTAAAATACGAACATCACTTGCCAAGTTGAGGTTCACAATAATCACAATGTCTAACGCATAACAACATAACGGAAACATTTTAACGAGCATCATCATAATTACAACTTATTTAACCATAACATACATGACTCCCAAATATTGTGTTCCCGACTACCACTGTGAGCCTCTAAATCTCGTTGACCAAAATGAATACGTTTGTTTTCCTCTGCCTTAGTCTTACCTAAAACAAAACAGAGAAAACATTTTGAAATAATGAGTCAAAGCTCGGGACGTCTATCCATGTATTGTAAATTGCTATGTAAAGATATTTTTGAGCACGTGCATTTCAATTCATTTATAAATTAGATAGGAAAAATGCAGTAAAATAGTTGTTCATTTATTATCCGAGCGGCTCCTTATGATCATCGGCTTCCAAGTATGCACACACCCAAAACGATCGGAAAGTCCGGTTGATAATGGCCAAATATATATATATATATATATATATCATAATATGACATGATTGATATGGGGTGAGCCGAATAATTAGGTGACAAATAATATTTGAAATGATTCATTTTTCATTGAGCAAACTATTTTGGTATCTATAATATATAAACATGCGAATTTTCGTAAGGTACAAGTAATAAACGTACATTAATATTTAATATTTCCTTCCCTTGATTCTTTTTGAAATTACGACTCAAACGAACGACGTTGATGACCTTAACAATCATATTAAAATAAAATATTTTATTACTAAGGTCAATACTTCAAGTAATTTAATTTTAATTATTATTATTATTATTATTATTATTATTATTATTATTATTATTATTGTTATTGTTATTATTATTATTATTATTATTATTATTATTATTATTATTATTATTATTATTATTATTATTATTATTATTATTATTATTATTATTATTATTGTTATTATTATTATTTCTTGTGTAACTAGGTGAATTTTATTTAGGTAAGACATTTCTTAACTTGTTAACGTCATGAAGTGTTTATTTTAATTGATTGTAAATTATGTAAAAACAACGTCCACAACTTTAATAAATCTCCCTTATCGCGTATTATTTCCCAAAATTCAATTATCTTTTTTCTTAAATCCACTCCAAAGGCTTTAATCCATTCCTTTTTAGTTTATGCATCCGACCTACTTAATTTACTTAAGTCACAAAAATTGTTTAAGTCTTTCGAATCACTTGAATCTCTCCAATCACTTAAACTACTTAATTTCCTTAAAATACTAAAATCACTTAATTTACTTAAATTGCTAATATTACTTAATTTACTTAAATCACTTAATTTGCTTAAATCGCTGAAATTACTTAATTTGCTTAAATTACTTAAATCATGTAATTTACTCCAAATAATCTTCAACCTTCTCATTCATAATCCATAAGTTCCTCAAAATATTATTTCATCCCAAAATTGCTTATGCATGCTCATTTTCTTTCTTCTTTAATTGAAAATTCCTTCCCTAAGTTCATAAACACCATCATCAACCACAATTTGACATCAATTTACACAACCCATAAAGATTAATATATACTCCAAGCATCCATTGGCCCAAACAACTTATATATGCTTATTTTAATATCCAATTTCACAAGGCCTCCTCATTCAAATTTTCATAACAACTTTAGGTTTTTTTATCAATATTAATATCTCACTTTTCATTTAAAAACTTAAATATACAAAATCATCCTTTGCATGCAACATTTAAACAATTATCTTTAAAAATTGGGGATAAATTAACGGAGGATTTGAGATTTTTGTGGATTATATCCAAGAATCACAAGGAGTAAAGAAGTTCTTTGGTGTGATGGGTGGTGGTGGTTGCGGGTCTTCCCTCCGACGACAGGCAACGACGGCTCTATGGTGCCGAGCAGAAGTAGGGCCGGCGATCCGGTGGCCGGCGGTGTGCAGCAAGCAACGGCTGTCGTCCAAGTTCAGCCGCAGATGGCGACACTTGTGTAACACCGAGTTGCCGATTCCGGTGAACGGCGGTGGGCCGACAGTGGCAGCGACCGGTAGGCAGGCGGCGGGGTCGCCAGCGGCAGCAGGGCGGCAGTAGGTGGGTTGAGTGTGGTGGTGTTTTTGGGGAAGAGGAAGAAATGATGATTGTGAGTTTTGAGAGTTAATTTCATTTAAATACCAAACCATCCCTAATATTTCTCTCTACTCTTTCATGTTGAAAAATTCCAACTTTCAAACGCTCAATTGTTTCTCTTATTTGGGCCTCTAGCTCTCTCCCAAGCCCAATTGAATAATTTATAAAATCCATGTTCACAAAATCGATTTGTGAATTTTTCGTTTTTTGGATAATTATATATATTTTTGCATATAAATTAAACTTGTAATGATTTCAACAATTTTTTTTTCAAATTCCTCGAAATATCGTGGAACATAATTTTTAAAATTTTTTATAACACCCCAAAACCCATCTTAGGAGTATTACATCGCCGAGTTCCTCAAAATGAACTCCCGAGGCTCATTTAGGTGTCGATTTGGCTTTCTAATTCCAACTTAAAGTAATAGAGTTAATTTTTCAAAAGAGTTTGAAAAAAATTTCTAAAAATTTCAGCAGAGTTCCGTTTATAATATAGTCTATCCCCTAGGCTTAAAGCCTTAAAAACCTGCATAAAAAATCATTACATAACTCAACGAGCCACATGCTCGGAGTACACAACTCAACAGACCACACGCTGGAGTCCAACCAATATGCATTACGGCTTAAAACAATCTAAATGGTTTATAATACATCCGATACAAACTATATGAACTTAATTACAAGCTACGACACCTAGAAATGTATAAAATGCACGTCCGCATCTTGAGTCATTCAACAATTAGCAATCAACAAACAACATGCGTAAGTCCATAACGAGCTAATGCACAAGGCACACTTTCCAAGAAGGTATCCGCAACACTCGGGAGGGGAATTTGTGGGGGTGAGCACTAATCTTCTCATCGGAGGGTCTTACACTCTTAAAACGAAAATTCTTTACACATACTATTGACAATAATGAAATCGGTGAAAGTATAATAACATAATACAATCTAGATTCTTTTCAATGAAATCCTAAAATCCTTTGCAACATAAAGGTCATAACACTTCAATCATTTAAAGACACCGCTCGCAAACATTAGCAACTCTTTTGGGATTGAATCAACTTTAAATAAGGTGGTGTAACCACCTACACTTTCTTTCAAATACTTTCGGTTAGAAACTGAATATTCTTTCGGAACTTTAGATGATTAAAACTAGCACTAGACGGTTTTCTCGGGAGCGTGACCCCTTGACTCGGGTTCCGGGACCTATCTCTAGTCAAACTCTTGGAAGGCTCTGTTTTCCTCGTCAGGAAAGAATCAACCTCTCCGGTTGGTGGGCATCCCGATACACAAGGACCCCATGGCCCGATACGCACAACCACCTCCTTCCTCTGGTCTAAACAATCCTTAGCCCAAAATTCGTTTAAAACCGAAGTGATCACAATCACTTATCAAACTTGGTTTTTAAACCATGATCTCAAACCAGTTTATCATCGTAGAAGGCATAGCACCACATGCCATCCCTCTAAATTCACTTTCTCAAATTAGTTTCACTTCTTTAGAACACATTTCAAGTTTAAAAAACAGTTATCAAGAATCATACTTAAGCATTATTTTGCACAAACATTTGAATTCAAAACTAACTTTTGAGCGTTATTTAGAATCAAGTCACTTCACGCATCAAGCATCTCTATACTAAGACTTAGCATTCCAAGCCAGTACATTAACTCAAATATTAACCCAAGTATCTAGCATTAACTCATATTCGTCCATATCCTACTCAAGCAAGAATCTCCTATTCCCATATGCGTAATTCTCGTCCCACTCGCTTTCAAAACCACAATTAATCAACATAGATACATACTTCCTTGATACTCCAATTTTCCGCTCCTCTTCTATACTCCAACATCCGTTTCCCTTAACTTAATTCATTTTCAAGCCTAATGAGTTCAGGAACTTAAGCTTCTCTAAGCCATAATAACCACAAGTAGTTACCACTTAACCCAAAAGTCTCAACTCCTCACAATTGCCATTTTTGCCTCAAATTCTCATATTACGTCTCCATATTACTAATCAACTCTCTTTCTTGCCCATTCTCCGTCATATGACTCTTAATTTCACTTTACTACTCAAATTCCTCTAGCCCCACTTATCTTCAAGTTTAATTCACTCTCAATGATTTGGATATGTTTTAAACTCAGTTTGACCTAACAATGACCTATTCTCCACTTCCCTACCTCAATTGTGCATTACTCAAGATAAACTCACACTCCCTTTTTATACTCCAAATCATTGTTTCCCCAATATCGGTTGCCTTCCAACACACGGAATTTAGGAAGTCCCTATGGCTTAAGTGACTCATAATTCTCACCCAAATTACTTCTTCTTCATTCCTAATTGCTAACTTAAATTCCCATATTACTCCTTAGACCTAAACCACCTAACTCCATCAAATTTCTTAGGTTCCCAATTTAGCCTTAGTATTCCATCGATTCTCTCGGGTTCTAATTCAACCCTAACTACTTCTTAAATTCATTCTATAGCACAACCATTCAATATTTATAGCAAACATTCAATATTCACAATAAAATTCAATTGGATTTCGAAATTACTATTAATTTAAAGTAGAAGCTCACCCACCTCGAATTCTAGGGTTTGGGCAATTGATTGAATGAAGTCGATTTGTGGTTTTGTTGCTATCCTCTTCTCGGTCTCGATCTCGGTCTCTCTCGCTGGTCCTTGCTTGGTCTCTCACTTTCCCTTTCTCTTTGCTCTGCTCGGGCCTCCCGAGCCCTTACTCTCCTTCCGTCCTCTCGTGCTCGGTGTCCGGTTTAGTCTTTCACCCTTCGCTTCTTGTTCTTACACTCAGTCCCTCTCGTCCTCTCTCTCTCTCTCTCTCTCTCTCTCTCTCTCTTTCTCTCTCCCCTACTCTGTTTGGCTCGGTCTCGCCAGTTCCTCACTGTTGGTGGTTGTTCCTCTTCCTTTTGTTACTCCCAATCCCCCTTAGTCTCTCCCTTCTGCCGTTCATGCTCTAGTTCTCGCTGTGCTCTCTGTTTTGGGTTCTCCTTCCTCCTCTCGCTCTGTCCCAATCCCTCGCTCTTTCCTTCGCTCGCTGCCTACCCGCATAGCCGGTTGTTGTCCTCGGGTCCGCCGGCTATCAGTGCTTGTCGGCCTCCTCGGCCTCTTCTCTATCTCTCTTTGGCCATCGCTTTCGCTCCCTCTCCTCTTTCTTTCTGCTTTACTCTTTCTCTCTCCTTCCTGTGACCTTACCGGGTCATGACACCAAAAACCTCCTCTCCCCCTCCTTTCCACAATTCTCTTCCTAATGCTGCCACCTAGCTCCTCTTTACACTAATCACCCATCTAAGGTTAACAACCCACTTGCCTATTAAATCTCTTTTCTTCTCCCCCCACTTTTTTTGTTAAGCAATACTTAGGTTAAACTCAAGTAAGTGGTATAAGTGGTCTCGGGTTCTATTTAGCTAGTCCGGGGGAAAATTTAGAGGAATGAATTAATACGCTTCACTAATTATATTTACGCGAACTAATAATAATTCGTTGAAATAAATTCACAAGTATCCACGTAAATAATTTAGTTATTCAACCTACTTTATTTAATTAAAACTAAATAATTAATTTAACTCATATAACTACCTAACCCAAAATTACGGGCATTATATTTTGGGCCATGCATCGTTATCATCATTTGAGTCTTCCAAACACATAACATAATGGTTTCTACATGTACGTAACATATGTATATATGAAATGAAAATTTGAATTGAAGTGCACGCGCTCATTGAAAAATTCTTAATTTTTTAATTAATGTGTTAGATTAGGGTCCGGGTGTTACACATACTACTACAACAAGTATGACAAAAACCAAATTTCCGCTTATTTCCAATACATATGACAACATACATGACAAAAGCACAACCAACTTATTAACACCCTATTGCACGATTAAATTTACAAACCAAACATTGTAATCATAATTAAACCACACATTCCATTTTGGCAATTTCAAATATGATCACTTCGAGTACATTACAAATGTAAAATATAAGCAAATCTTTCTCCTAACTCATTTACTCACATATAACCAACAAATAATGCTCATAACAATATCACAAAAGTCAATCCATACAATCAAACTAAAAGCCCAAAAACTCTATTGAAACCCAACTATTACATGAATAAATGTATACAAAAACCTAATTTCAAAATAAAAATAAATTGTAGCCCCTAATTGTTTAAAATTCCCACACTCAATCTACAATTAAGCTTATAAAGCTTATATTGTACCCAAATAATAACAAATCCCAAACCAAAACCCATTTTCCCCTTCCAAAATTGAATATAATACACAATTGAACTTACTTACCCAACCAATTCCACTTCCCAAATGCCTTCGACTTCACCTTCGTCGTCACCGGCATCAAAAACCATCCATCGTCGACAACCTTCACATTGAAAACCCGAGTGTCACGGGTCGCTCCGGAATATACCAAAATTTTCTAGATTTCTCTCTACTATTTTATAATGTTCCACAATTTTCCCTAATGTTCTACAATTGTATGGAAACTTAGACAAGTAGTGTAGAATATTCTAGAGGATAGATCTATACCGTTGGATTAGATACATCTCCACCGTCCATTGAGGAGGTGGGCAAGTGTAAATACCCCTAACGGGGCTCATTTGTCATCATCCAACCATCTATTCCAAGAGTTCAATATAAAGCATTCTCCCAAACTCTCTCTCTCTCTAAGTGTCTTTGCCTACTTAGCTCTCTCAAGCTTAAGTCAAGCATCGTTAAGGCTTACTCGGCAAGCTTAGAAAAGGGTCTCGGGTCTAGTTTGCTAGCGCCGCACGGTACTAAGTTTGAGTAAATTATCGTCCCGTGACAGTTGGTATCGAGTCGAAGTTTGGGAAAGAATGTCGAGCGTCCCCGAAGGGAGCCAACAACCACAAGGTGGTAAGAAGGGCCGAGAGAAGTTAAGGGATGTGATCACCGCATTCAAGGAAAGGGTTACCCAACTACATAACGCCGTCGTCGACTTAAAGGATCTAGTCGGCACCTTGGCCAGGCGTGTCGAGGAGCTAGAGTCAAATGAGGAGGACTCGGAGCTCAAGGTGGAGATGCAGGGGGCCTTGAATGCGGTGGCCACGGACTTCGCCAAGGAGGTGGTAGCCCTCAAACCATGGTTGTGGCTACGGATGGGGAACTTAAGGCCGCTCTAAAGGACCAACAAGAGCAAATGGGCGAACTCAAGATTGCTCTCAAGGACCAACAAGAACAAATAGGTGAACTCAAGGCCGCTCTTGGTGAACAAATGGAGGAGTTCAAAACACAACCTAAGTTGTGCACGGCCGCGGTGGTCAACGGTGGGTCGGTCTAGGTAGCGACTACTCTAAAGGCGAATGTGTCCAAACCTCTAGACTTCGAGGGAGCCGAAGTGTGAGGGAAATTGATAACTTTTGTGGGGACTTGAGGCTTACTTCAAAGCCTCGGGCGTTAAGGAAGATGATCTCAAGGTGAGTATTGCTTCCCTCTTCCTTAACTCGCTCTTGTATGGTGGCGACATTGGTATGGCGACGTCAACAGAGGATCCGAACCCGTCACCACCTAGGAGGCATTCAAGGGAGAGCTCAAGAGGCGGTTCTACCCTACGGATGCCCAACGAGAAGCTATAATCAAGCTTCGACACCTCCAACACAAGGAGGGTTATATTCGGGAATATGTGAAGGAATTCCAAGCGCTACTCTCGGAAATTCCTAGCATGGGAGATCAAGATGCCTTATTTTGGTTCCTCGATGGCTTATGCGGGTGGGTTAGGATGGAGTTGGAAAGACGGGGGTGCAAGACCTCACATTCGCTATCGCCGTTGCGGAATCCTTATATGAGTTCAAGCCCTCCAAAGAAAGAGACAAAGAGTCGGATGGCGACGACGAGAGATGGGGGAGGACGGGATCGGTCCCCAAAGAAAGACAAGCCATACGCCTACAAGGAAAAGGAAAAGTCTCTGGAAGAGGCACCATCTAAGAAGAAGATATCTTGCTTTCGTGTGACGGTCCACATCGAGCATTCGAGTGTCCGAGCGAAGCAAGCTGTCGGCTCTTGTCATGAAGTACGAGAAGCAAGAGACGAGAAAAAGCTCGGTTCCTTAAGTCTCCTCAACAACAATCACATATTTGAGGACGAGAAGGCGACGAGGGCGTCGCTCGATTAGGTGGGGGAGAATGTCACGGGTCGCTCCGGAGTATACCAGAATTTTTAGATTTCTCTCTACTATTCTATAATGTTTCACAATTTTCCCTAATGTTCTACAATTGTATAGAAACTTAGATAGTAATGTAGAACGTTCTAGAGGATAGATCTAGACCGTAGGATTAGATAGATCTCCACCGTCCATTGAGGAGGTGGGCAAGTATAAATACCCCCAAGGGGGTTCATTTGTAATCATCCAACCATCCATTCCAAGAGTTCAATACAAAGCATTCTCCCAAACTCACTCTCTCTCTCTCTAAGTGTCTTTGCTTACTTAGCTCTCTCAAGCTTAAGTCAAGCATCATTAAGGCTTACTAGCAAGCTTAGAAAATGGTCTCGGGTCTAATTTGTTAGCACCGCACGGTACTAAGTTCGAGTAAATTATCGTCCCGTGACACCAGGCAGACTCCCACAACTCCTCTCTCCTCTCTCTCTCGCGTCAATGGTGATTTGAAAATGATGTCAAACTTTTGAAAATATTTAGCTTTTATCACTTCCTTCTCACCTCATTTCATTAAGGGCCTTTTAGACATTTCAACCATCATCCTAACCTCAAACTAAACCAATATTTTTAAAGACATGTTGATTTTTTCTCGTCACAATAAAATCAACCTCCAATCATGTCTCGCGTAAATTATAACTTTTAGATAAATTTAATAACTAAGGTTATAATTATTAATTGAGGTATGTTTTCTGTGTAAATTTTCCTTCATCATATGTATCTTTGTATTCTCGAATCCCCATCATGGCATTGATACCCCATGTGCCTTGGGTTTACAAATCGCCCAAGGGCCGAAGTTTCCCAACGTAACGAGCCGGGAGTGAAGCCATTTTTACCCGCTGAGTGAGAGTGAGTGCGTCGATCAAACTTAGCGAAGCTGAAGTAGCGGCATATGACACCAGCCTACGCGGCAGCCCCTCCATCATATGCATTTTCCCCTGCTCCACTTTTCTCTCTCTTCTCAACATTAATTTATTTCCTACTCCTCAAGTAACGAACGAACTGCCCAGAAGGCTATCATCACTGCCTCCCTCATTCTTTGCCCTTCTCCTTCTTCACCATGTCTCGCTTGATCCAGGCTCAACGTTCTCTTTCTCTCTCCAAGTTTCAGTAAGATCATCATCGCTTGCTCTCTCAACAACCCCCGTTTTTTTTTTTTTTTTTTAATTTCACGTTTGGCTATCGTCGATTGTTTCTTCAATTATGTGCTGCAATGTAGTACCTTTGTTGGATCACATTGTATTCTCACTGTTCGACACAATTTTTCATGGAGTTATGTTGATTGTAAGTATGTAATTATTGGGTTTATACAATTGGGGCGAATTGTTTGAGGTGGGCATGGGGCGGCATTGGTTTTCCTAACTTGTGGCTTATTTCATCTGCAAAACTATTTCATTTTTTCTGGGTAATTACATTGATGAATTTCTTCTGGGCAGCATTTGTCTGGGCATAAACCACCTGAAGTGAGGATTTTGTATAACCCTTTTGCGCTGAATTGCTCCATATATTTATATGGTTTACTGTGTGGGGAAGGCTTTCTGAGTGTCGTTAGGTTCACATAATCAAAATAAAAGTTGCATCACTCTGAAAATGTCCTGCTGTTATGATATTATGGTGCCAAATATTCACTAATACGTCATTGCTGACAAGTTATATCAACATTTGGAATTAAGTATCTGAGGAGGCTTGGTATTGAGGCCGGTAATATATGTGTTGACATTGATTACCATGTGAAGGATGATTGTTAAGATTCTTATAGGAACATATTTTCAGAGTCGCTATATAATGTTGGTGGTATTCAACAATGAGGGTAACATGTTTTTCCTTGGTAGTTTCTGTATGAAATGGATCTGACATGCTGTTTGCTAGGAAAATATTTTTTTTTTTTTTTGGGGGAGGGGGATAAGTATTATGTGGTCGGACCATTTAACGTGATGGCATGGTCATCTGACTTAAATGGTTAGAATTTTTCCAGTTTGCTACCTGCTATTGGAACTTGGAGGCAAAAAGTAGAGTTCAAGTTAAAGGCTTTATGTTTTGGGATGGTTTCTGGATTATGGAGGAAAGTCCATAGTGGACTATAAGTCCAAAAGGAGGAAATAAAATTGTCGAGAATAGATGAGAATTGAGAAATGGATTAAGGAGGGGTTTGATGAACTGTTCTTTTCTGTTTTGACTCACTTTTTCCTCTTCTTTTGACTAGTACACTGGCCATGTTTGGAAATGGTAGATTTTTATCTACAGAATCTACAAAGGCTGATGCAGGCCCAAAAGTTGAGGAAGCTGAGACAGTCCGCATGCCTCCTCCTCCTTCTGAAAAGGTATCTCCTAATTTTCACCTGCTTTTAAGTTTTTATTGTGCTCAATTTTTTTGTTTTGGTTGAAGAATTCCCTTGCCTTTAGGCATTCTTTTGTTCATTTAACTCATGTTTTCCCTGTTTTTGTTAATGAAGCTGCTTGTGTTGGGAGGCAATGGATTTGTTGGTTCTCATGTGTGCCAAGAAGCTCTAAATAATGGTTTGTCAGTTGCTAGCCTAAGCAGGTAACAATTAACGTGTTACACCATGACTCTACGTATTGAACATAATTGCACTAACCAAGCTGCACTTGGATCTAAATAGAGTCCAGCTACCAGAGTTTGTGCTCTGTCAGAGTATGTTTCCGAGTTTTTCATCTTGTGAGCTTTAACGAAAATGGACGGCCTGCTGCCCTGTGGCTATGATCCTTGCAATTCTAATTCCTTTGGGCATGCATTGAGTGGAAGCTGACTTCATGAATTTTATGAGCTTCTGGAATGTTTTGTGACTAGGCATGAACCATGTTGTTTTCTGTGTCAAAACTTGTTGCATGATTTGTTTATTGCAAGTATGAATCCCCTTGTTTGATAGTAGAGTAGGGACCTAGTCTGACCATGTCAATTTGGTTCACATCTGATGTTTGCTGAAAGGTGGGGTGCCGTTGAAGATTCTACAATACAAAATTAAATACCCAAACCGCATAGCTCACGAGTAGTACAATTGGATCGGCGAGTCTAGGTTGTTTCCACCGGATTGGGGAGAGAAACCACTAATAACGTTCAATATGCCCTAAAGTATCTCAATTAGACCATATTGTGATCTTGATTCCATTAAGAGAGTAAAATGTCAAACAGGCAAGTTCTTTTGCTACTCAATCCACCATCTAAGTCAGACAAAATTACATGACACATAATAATAATGGAACAAAGAGCACAACACAAGTAGCCAATATTCATATAAAAAGTAGGAGAAAACAAAAATCCATTCTACTTAAAACAGATCAAGAATCTCAAAATGAGCTAAGATGATTAATAATTATCAAATTAAATTGACAAAAGGTTGCTAAATATACGAAAATGAGAGAAAAGAGGGAATAAATTAACCACTCGGAACAAAACTCAGATGGACTATTCATCTATGTCTTTATCTCCATCACACTCAGTATTTGCTAAGCATCAAAACAATGTATAAATCCAATGAGATTCATGACAGCAGTAGTCAAGGCAGACACTAAGAGTTGCAAATTGACTTTCAGCGTGATGTGGTTGGTTGTCCCTCTTTCAAAAGGACAAATGAACCTGTTTGTTTGTTTTTTTTTTAAAGAAAAAAGCAACAATTAAAAAAGAGAGGAGGGGGAGAACGGAAGATTGTGGCATCCCAGTGATTAAAATCAGTCTTTCACCTAGTAGATATCACTAATTTCATTGTCATAGAGTGTAAAAACACAGTGTGGATGTCTCGTAAGCTTCTACTTGCTTTACGGAATCAACGTAGAGGCTAATGATATTAACTCAAGAGCTCTTATTAAAAAAGGGTCCACTTTTCATAAAAAAGGTCTACTTTTCATGTCAAGTTGCCATAAATGTGAGCAGGTTGTTGGAGGCCGGAGATGGGTTTTAAGTGGTATTATATCATGTAAAACACATAACCACAGTAGAAATAAAAAAATTTCACTGCAGTTTTTCTGGTGCATTACATCACGACGATTCCTCTTTTCAGATAGTTTAAAAACCAATTTTGCCATTTTTTGGAGCTTGGATTATAGTTAGACTCTTAGACTAGAGGAAAATGTCTCCCAAACTTTCGCGTGCATCCTTTCAATGTAGCAGTAGGCAGTTGGTGGCTTTGATCTAGGGTCTAATGGAGCCATACTCTCTACAAATTAAGGGTAAGACTATTCTTTTGAATCCCCCCCAAAAAAAAGGGTATCTTGTGTAGGTAGAACTCTCATGTTATGATGCGGTATTATTTCATCATGATGGTTTGATGCCCCTACAGATATCCAGTGGACTAAGCAACAGTTGGTTTGGTCTTGTTAGTTAGACATTTTTACTGTCTGTTTTGAGAGTAGGCAAGTTGGAGGCTCTGTTTACATTCTTTGATATGTGCATTTCTCCCATTGAATGATTGTTGGGTGCTTTTATATCACTAGCTGTTGATTGAGGAAGTAAAATGGATCATCCATATTCAGCAATTCGAATCTGTAGCATATTTTTATTTATTTACAGTAATTTTTATTTGTTGGTTTTAGGTCTGGAAGGTCATCCATTAATGAAGTTTGGGCTGACAAGGTGGAATGGCGTCAAGGTTTGTTATCTTATAGGCGATGTGTTTAGACCAATGGGAAGATTCAATGAGATTTACTTACATTTATTGGCTTTCCTGCAGGAAATCTCCTTCAACCAGAAACGATTAAGGATGCAATGGATGGAGTGACTTCTGTTGTAAGTCTCCTAATATGTTGCATACTTGACTGAGCCATACATTAGGTTGTGTCCCGTTATAATTGCTCACTGATATGAAACAATGATCCCTGTGTTGGTGCTCCGGCATACAGTATTAGTAGTCAATGATCACTCCTTAGTCAGTCCATACTAGTCCGTAACTGAAGTATGGCCCTTTCTAATTTACTGTAGTTCTTTCACCTCAAGTACCCTGTTAGTGTATTGTCCGACATAGAAGTGGACTATTAACAAATTGTTTTATGTCCAAAAAGAAATACTAGAGCATTTTGAGAAGTTGGCTGAAGTCCAATGCTGAGACTCTTATCCATATTTGATACTTGTTGCCAAGTCTGAGTTGCACAGAAGCCTTCTGACAGACACATCCGATGCAATTTTGATTGATTTAACTTAGTTGCATAGTTTCTTACTGACATGAGCTCTAAGATCTTTTCACTACTTTATTGGTGGACCGGGGTCCTTAATTTAATTAATGGTATCTTGCAGATATCCTGTGTTGGGGGCTTTGGGTCGAATTCGTATATGTATAAAATCAATGGTACTGCAAACATCAATGCAATTAGAGCTTCTGCAGAGAAAGGTAAGCAGTTTGATTATGTGCGTAAACTATTCTGGTTTTTACCTCCAAATTAACTTGAGTGCTGGATGTGATCGTTGCCTTTTCTTTTCGGGATTTTCACCAATTAATGTGTATGATCAATTCCTAAATAAATCCAGTGCTTCAAAATGTAATTCACCTTTCAAAGACTGATGCGGAACTTACTGAAGCTTGGGTCAAATACGACAAGTCTGATATGATATGAACAACTTTCAATGACTTTGCATCTTTCTTCTTCTTAGACAGCACGCATCCTGTGCTGTGCTACAGTGAGATATGAAAGAACATTCAATTCATCTATTCCAATTACTGATCGAACTTGCCAAAGCGGAGAGACAAAGGTTTCCTTTGGAAGGGATGCCACAAAACAATTGTAGATGAAGAGGATAATGACTTCATAAGGGGAAATATAAACCAACTAAATAGCATACTAAATGAAGAAATTGAAACTTAGCATAGGCTAAAGTGGTTTCTTTGTGTGTATGTTGTCTCTTTCTTTTGGGGGGCATCTTCCCAAGAAATTGAAACTTAGCATTAGGACTGATGTTATAGCTCTATATTATTGGTCTTGTCTTCTTGAGTTACATTCTTATACTAAAGCATGAAATCATCCATCCCTATTCAAGTATTGTACTTGACCATCTTATCAGCATATATTTGAATGGTCACGAGTGTCATTTCATTCAGCCAACATATGTCCCTTGGACAAGATCATCTATGATTTTTGCTCCCGCAGCCATAACAAAAGTTTGTTGCCTAACTATACAATTTGCAACATGATCTCCTCTCTTCCTAACATTAGACAAAAAGTGCAAGGCGCAAAAAGCGCACGAGGTCCCGGAGCCCGGGTGTGGGCTTCGAGGCGAAGGTGCGGGCTTTTTGGAGCGAGGCGCACTTTTTATATAAAAATACTTGAAATTCATTCCCAACCTATATTTTTTGATAAATAAGTACGATAGCACATCAAAACAGTGTTTAGACCACATTTTACCTACTAAAAGCACCACATAGTCTTAAGAACCGGAATCGACATTCAAATATCCGAAAACATACACTTGAAAGTCTAAAAAACAAAACAAGCAATAGTCATAGAAAACAACACACAAAGCATAGTTTGTAAGCCCCCTCCCCATAGGTGAACTAAGCATCATCATTATCATCTAACACCACATGCTCCGTCTCCACATCATCATTATCATCGTCATCATCATCTAATTCCAAATCCAACTCCTCTTCATTTTCATCCTCTTCCTATTGAAATTCCTCTTCCTCATCTTCATCAATCAATTCTAATCGAACTCGAGAAGATTTAGAACCACAGAGCTTTGGGCAGGAGCTTTCCCTTTGTCCTTCGCCGATGCTCTAATGGTACTAGATGATCCTCTACACCTCCTCGTGCCATAACGAGGCTCATTTGCCCGAAGCTTGAGCAAGCGAAGTCAAAGCATCCCCTCAAATACAAAATCATCACCATCCGAATCATCTTCCATCCTTCCCAACAACCATTCATTGCTCTCATCAATTTCTCTCAAGAGAATGGGATCTTTGGAATTTTCTTAGTGTCTCGCGCTTCACGGTACGATTTGATTTGACAAATACCAAATCATTCAATTGGGATTGTGCCGATCTATTTCTCTTCTTGGTGTGAAGTTGTTAACAAAGTAAGTAGGTATATTATTCACTAATAAACTAATTTATTTAATAGCCTAATATAAAAATTTGAAAGTTTTAACTTACGTGCTGAAAAACACCCCAATTCCTCTCGCAACCCGTTGCACACTACAAGTGAGGCTAAGAATCCTAATGGCAAAATTCCTCAAATTTGGTGTCGATGATCCATATTGAGTCCACCATTCACCTATTCACAAAAACCTTAGTTTATTAACAACTTTATAAGGTTGATTCGTTGTGAAGATTAGCTTTGGCAATAAAATTTCTTACCGGGAGGTATTGTTCCTTTGCCTTATAGCCAATGGATTTTCAAAGAGACCCTCCGAGGCATTTCGTATGATTGCAATTCCGAAGTCCCCTTATCTTGGATTGCGATATCCGGAATCATCCTTAAAATGGAATCAAACAAACCATCTTTCACTTCATGGCTCTCTTCAATAGCACTTGCATTTACATAATATATCTCCGGATTCAAATAGGGCGTGGCGCATGTAAAGGTTGATGAAGTTGATATTCCCATCTTTTATCAATATACTTGAATGCCTCCTCATAGTTCTCTTCCTTGTGTTGAAAGCTATTAGCAATAACCTCCTTAGCTCTATCCATAGCCTCATATATATAACCCATGGATGGTTTTTTCTATCCATCAATCATGTGAAGAACCTTGACAAGAGGCCCCGCCAATTTAAGAGCATAAAGGACATTCTTCCAATAGTTATCTTGCAAGATATAACTTGCTATCTTCTTTCCTCCACCATCCTTTGCCCATTTGCTTATGCTCCACTTTTGAGAAGTTACCATCTTCCTCAAATTGTTTTTTTGTTTGTGAATAGAGGCAAGAGTGATAAATGATGTTGCAAATCTAATCACACCAGCAGGCCTATGCAAGTTCCCTTGATTAGTGAATCGCCTCATCAAGTTTACAAGGGCAACAGAGCTATGGATATAGGCATTGATGGTCATACTTTTCTTTAGAGCACTCTTGACTTTTCCAATATCTTCCAACATTAGATCAATGCAATGTGCGACGCATGGAGTCCAAAAGAGATGTTTCCTCTAAGCCATCAACAATATTCTTAAAATAAAATTATAATAGAAATTATAATTTTAGAAATTTATGTTAAGTAGCTAAGTAATAGAAATTATATATTATAACATTGGGGAACAATTTTTCTTACATGCCTTAACATAATTGGATGCATTGTCGGTCACCACTTGGACCACATTCTCCTCTCCAATCTCTTCCGCCATCCGATCAAGAATGTTGAACAAAAGATTTGAATGTTTTACAACTTTAGAAACATCCATTGATCTAATGAAGACCGACCCTTTTAGAGAGTTCACAAGAAAGTTGATAATATCCTTTTGGACGGTGGTATCACGCTATCCATTGGATAAGATAGAACAACCTACTTCTACCTATTCTTTCTTATGCTCATTCATTACATTACGGGTGTCCTCCACTTCTTTCTTAAGGAATAGAACTCTCAACTCATACATAGATTGGTTTTAATCTAGGACCAAATTGACCAACTAATTCCATGGCAATAGCAAAGCTATCAAGTGTACCCGCATGGAAAGGAATGCCAACATTATAAAACCACCTACCTAAGTCTCTGCAAGCCTTTTCTCTCATCTCTTTCTTGCATAGCTCATTAAGTGTTCTTTGCCTCCCTTGATCCTTTTTTCCCTTCACATTGGTCGGCTTAGGAGTAAAGTACATATCCATTGGACCTTTTGCTTTGGTGTCTTATGAGGCATGCTATTACTTCCCTTCTTTGCCCCATTCTCACCACTTCTAGGATTCATCTCAATGCATTCATCATCATCAACATCGTAGCATTTTCCTTGACATTTCAAAACTCTCTTTCAATAATTTCTTTTTATCCATGAATTCTTGAATTTCTTCCCTAACATGCTCGGGGACCTACTTACTACCTAATGTATTTCGATATCCACCAACCAAATGTTGTTTAAGTGGAAACACTCCCCCACGGTCTTAACTCCACAAAAGTTGCAAAAGAAACTATTTTTATTACTCTCATCTTGTGTGCCATACTTTCTTCCGGGTCTAACGATCTAGAGGAGATTGAACCCGAACCCGTACCGAGTCGATCCTCCATTCAAATGACAATAATGAACACAATTCACTCACTACAAACAATTATAACAATGAAAGCAATTAAAATATAAAACAAAAACACCTAGGATTATAAGGCTGAAAAAAATGAAAATAATATAACAATGAAAAAAATGGAGTCGGGTCGGTGACCCGCCTTATAATATAAGGCTGGGAAAAAGCAAAAAAAAAAAAAACAGAGCGGAATTGAAACCGAGAGGAAGAAAGAGCAGAAGCGGAAGGAAGAGGAAAAACGGAGGAAGAGGAAACGGAACCGTAAGAAGAGAAGAAGGAAAAGGAAAGAAGAAGGAAAAGGAAAAAGGAAGAAGAAGAAGAAGGAAGAGGGAAGAAGAAGAAGGAAAAGGAAGAAGGAAAAAGAAGAAGAAGAAGTACCGGTAGTCGGCGACGGTGGGTGCCTGAAAACATCAAGCTTGGCGTCGGAAATGTCCAAGAAGTCGCTGGAAGAAGCCGCTGGAAGAAGCCGCTGGAAGGGCGGAGCAGAGGAGGGAGGGTGAAAGAAGTCTCGCGAGAGCCGGAGAGCTAGGGTTTTTGCTCTTCACTTCGCAAGGAACTATTGGGTCTTTAGTTTGCACGCGGTTCCTCGGGTAAGTGAACGAATTTTTTTTTTTAAAAAAAAGGCAAACGATCACCAAGTCCGGAAGCGGGTGCCCCGGAAAAAGTGTAGAAGGGGCACGCTTTTTGGGCTTTTGGAGGATCGCGCCCGACCCTCCCCAAAAGCCGAGAAGGGTGCGCCCGGGCTTTTATGCGCCTAGTCGTGCCTGTGGCACGCTTTTTAAACTAAGGCTCATGGAGATTGTATCATTGTAACACTCGATTGGAGTTCGAAATTGGGAGGGCGTGGGTTGAGGAGTTGGATGCGGCCGAGGTAGCTATTGACTTCTTCAACTACCTTTCTATCATCGAAATTGCGTAGGATTGAGAAAGTTGTTGTTGGAATCAAAGAGAGACACCAAAAATGGAGACTTCACAATGATGCCTTTCACTTTTAATGCAATCTATTCAACTCTTCCTTAAATGCATACCTACACTATAAATCTCTTACATCGTATGGTTTTACTTTTTTCTCTATCAAAAGTTTGATGTATGCAACTTTGTCCTCCATATTTGAGATTCATGTTCTATCCCCCTCAAATTTGAATCACACTAATATAGTCCTCTATCCGACAAAAAGACGAGCAAGAGTCTATGAGCAACTTTAGACGCATTTCTACATTTGATATTGTATAAAATATAGTATGTAGAGTCCTCTCAAACATAGTCAACAAGTCCTTTCTTAAACATTTCTTCAAAAGAAAGTGCTTATCTTCCCTAGTTAATTAATTTATGATAATGTTATCATGGCCTTTAAAATCCTCCATGCTTTGAGACCTCGAAGGTGTACCGCAACTATCAAACTTGATATGGAAAAAACTTATGACCAAGTAGAATGACCATTTTAATGTCAAGTCCTTAGTTTAAAAAAGCACAAGGCGCAAAGGCTCCCAGAGAGCAAGGCACATGCCATCGGTGAATGCGCGTGCTTCACAAACATGTCTTTCTTTACTCGAAAAATGCTTTAAAAATTTTAGGGATTTGATTTTGCAAGTTACACAAGGTTAGGGGAAAACTCAACGCTATTTCATGCAAATAACTAAGTGGTCCTACTCAAAAAGCCTTTATATCTCCGACATAAGTGTTAACCTAAAGAAATCCGAGCGGTGTCGCGTGCCGTAGATCGCTTTTGGGATCATGAGGTGCAAGCACCTCTCACCTAGGTGCGCCTAGTGTCACAGGATGTAATTCACTCAAACCGTGGCGCGAACTACACTCGAAACTCTTCTCGGAGGAAGTCTCTTCGGTAATTATGTGGCATCACATCCTAGAGCTCGTCAAACACCTCTTAAGACGACTTTTGGTGCTTGGATGTCCTTAGCCCTTTCTTCCACATCGAGGGTGGTGAAGAAGGTTGGCTCCTTATCCTTAATCCCCTTCGAGAATTGAAGAGGAGAGAGAATTTTCCCTTCGTTAATCTCCCTCTTCCGGGGAACAACACAAAACCCTCGTGTTAGAGGCGTCGAAACTTGGCCCTGGAAACATCCTCGGGATTTTTCAGTTCACCCTTGAATGCCTCCCAAGTAGTGATGGGATTGGATCCCCTTTGACGTCGTCGCAATGACATCGCCACCATATAAGAACAATGTCTTTAAGAAACAGAAAAGCATTGCTCACCTTTAGGGCGTCCTCAATGCTCAAAGCTCCGAAATAAGCCTCGAGTCCCCATATGAAATTGTCACCCATCTTCCATATGAAATTGTTACCCATCTTCCTTGCGCTGCTAGCTCCGTTGCAGACAGTAGACTTTGGTACATTTACCTTTGAGGTAGTCGTCACTTGGATTGACCCACCGTTGGCCGGTGTGACTATGCAAAATTTTACTTATGCCTTGAGTTCCTCCATTTGCTTCCATTGGTGATCCACAACGGCCTTGTCAGGCCTCAAGTTCACCATATTTCAAGTTCACCATCTTTCACCTACTTTGAGGGCTGCCATCTCCCCGGCAAAGTTTGTGGCCTCCCCATTCAAGGCTCCTCGCATCTTCTCCTTGTATCTTCTCCGGTCTTGACTAATTCCTTTAAGTCGATCATGGGGGCATCCAGCAAGCCATTCCTTTCCTCGAATGCAATGATCACCTCCGGGGACTTCACACGGCCTTCTTGCCACCTTGTTGTTAGCTTGCTTTGGCGACGCTCGACATCATTTCCCAAACCTTAGCTCGATACCAACCATCACGAGATGATAATTCACTCAAACTTAACACTTGTGTGGCTTTAACAAACTACACTCGAAACCCTTCTTTATGTACATGTCCTAGTAGGTTGCTTAATTTAAGCTTGGAAGAAGTTAAGTAAGCAAGAGAACACTTAGAGAGAGTTTCGAGAGAATACTTGCGTATTACTTTGCTCGGAAGCTTTCATGGATGGTTTACCAATGAGCCCCTTAGAGGGCATATGTACATGTCCACCTCCTTAATAGACGGCAGAGATCGATTCAATCCAACGGTTTAGATTCGCTATCTAGAATTCTTTATACAAATATCTAAGATTCTATACAAGTATAGAACATTGGGGAACTTGGTGGAAGCTTGTGGAACAACGAAGAAAATTCTACGGAATTACGAGTTGTTTCGAAACGTTCTATGACTCATGAGTAAAGGATACAATTGGGTCCTTGTTGTGGTGGATCGATACTCAAAGTATGTTACCTTCATTCCTACAAGAAGGAATGTTATGCCGAGCAAGCCGCCCAACTATTCTTCAAGCACGAAGCATTGGGGCTTGCCTCGTTCAATAGTTAGAGCATGGGATACTCACTTTCCAGATCCGTTTTGGACGGAATTGTTTAAGCTCATGGGATCCGAGCTTAACTTCTCCATCAACTTTCACCCTCAAAGTGATGGGCAAACCGAGTGGGTGAACACACTTTTGGAGCTACACTTCGAGGCACTATGTGTGTGCCGATCAAAGAGATTGGCCGAAGCTCCTTGACGTAGCCTAGTTCTAAAGAACTTGCAAAGAATGAATCCACATGCCGAGGTCCATTTGAGATCGTCACGGGTAAACAACCCTTGACACCAAGCACGATTGCCACATGCTAACGTGTTCAAGTTCAATAAGGATTGCAATGACCAAACCGACATGGGACGAGCTTACTTGGAGAAAGCCTCCAAGAAGATGAAGTGGGCCGACAAGAAGAGAAGCCCAAGAGAGTTCCAAGTTAGGGACGTTGTCCTCATCTAGATGTACAACCATGCGACATTAAGTGGTCGTCATCAAGGACTTATTCGGAGGTGCGAAGGACCCTTCCCAATCCTTAAAAAGGTCGGGTTCAAGCTTACACGAGAAAGTTGCCTCCAAAAATCAAGTATCACCCCATCTTCCACGTAAGATTACTCAAGCCTTATTAGAAGGACCACATAGATCTAAGTATAGGAATCTCTCATCGGGCACCGCTGGGCATAACAGATCCAACACGACAAAGACGAAGTAAAGGAGGTCCTCGCAAATCGATTGGTGTGACATTCCAGCCTCTAACACATGAGTTGCTTATCAAATGGAAAGGACTTATGGGAGCCGATCTAGAATATGTGGCAATTCAAGGAACAAATTCAAGCATTCAAGGAAGCAAAGGCTACGAGGACGTCACTCGATTAGGTGGGGAGGATGTTACGGAATACTCCAAAACAATCCCAAAATTCTCTAGAATTTTCTTCATTGTTCCACAAGTTTCGACCAAGTTCCAATATGTTCTATACTTGTATAGAATCTTACATATTTGTATAGAGAATTCTAGATAACAAATCTACACCATTGAATTGAATCGAACTCCACCGTCCATTGAGGAGTGGGCATGTATATATACCCCTTAAGGGGACTCATCTATAAACCATCCACAAAAGCTTCTAAACAAAGTAATACACAAGAATTCTCCCAAACTCTCTCTAAGTGTTATCTTGCTTACTTAGATTCTTCCAAGCTTAAGTCAGCAACCTCTTGCTTACTAGCAAACTAAAGAAGGGTTTTAAGTGCGGTTTGCTACGCACCGCACGAGTGTTAAGTTTGAATGACTTATCATCCTGTGACACTAGGCACGTGAGGAGGGCTTTCTTTAAACTAAGATTAAGTCTTGAAAAGGCCAGATTTTTGGGTATTGGACGGACATGATTATGATGTGTGCCGAAATGGTTTCCTATCTATCTACGACAAACTGGTTAGGGTCGTTTCTTATTAAAAGGGGGCCGCCAATGGGATTTGTTATCTCATCATTTATTCTGGTCGTGGCTGAATGCATTTCTAGTCTCATTACTAAATGAGAGTTTGCAAAGGAACACCAAGCGACTTCTCACTTACTATTTTGGATAACGAGTCTTTCTTTTTAAGAGTCCCGAGGGAGGGAAGTATGAAAGTCAAGGAAATTCTCAAGGTGTATGAATAAGTTCGGACAAGAAGCTAATTTCAAATAGTTTACAAAGGTTTCTTCGGTTTACCCACAACAAATGGAGAATGCCAAGTGCCAAGCAGGGCAAAAGAGGACTTGGTGAAACTACAAAACATATGGGGTGCCAGCTTGCTTGGTAGATCCGTTTCATCCATACTCAAGATGGTAAAGAACAGGATTTGGCACAAGCTCTAATGGTTGAAAAACGTCTTCTCTCAAGACAGGGATGTCCTTCTCGAGTGGTGGTGGGAACAAATCCCTACATATTTCATGGGTTTCTTCTTCTTCCCCGTTTACATGTTGCATGATATTACAATAATGATGGCATAATTTCCCACGGTGTAATATGATGACAGAAGAAAAATTCATTGGCTTTCTTAGAAAAAGCCAAGCTTAAGGAAGAAGGATAGAAGGGTTTTTGGCACCTAAGGCCCATCAATATCACCCTTCTAGCTAAGAATGTGCTCGTGGCTCATGGGAGATGCAAATTCTAGCTAAGAATGTCAATAGCTACCTAGGCTGCATCCAACTCCTCAACCCACGCCCTCCCAATTGCGAACTCCAAGTATGAAATTCCTCCTACATTCATTAGATGCCTTAACATGATGAACTTGAGTGTTACAATGATACAATCTCCATGAGCCTTAGTTTAAAAAGCGCGCCTCGAGGCGCACCTATCTGGGCTTTTGGAGGGTTAGGGACAGATCCCTCGAAAAGCCCGAAAAGCGCGCGCCTTCGCCCTTTTTCCAGGCGCGCGCTTTCGGATTTGGTGACCGTTTGCCTTTTTTAAAAAAATAAAATAAAATCCGTTCTACCCGAGGAACCGCGTGCGAATTGAAGACCCTATAGTTCCTTGCGAAGTGAAGAGAAAAACCCTAGCTCTCCGGCTCTTGCGAGACTTCTTTCACCCTCCCTCCTCTCGCTCCGCCCTTCCAGCGGCTTCTTCTAGCGACTTCTTGGACGTTTCCGACGCCAAGCTTTGTGTTTTCAGGTGGGTGCAGGTACTTCTTCTTCGCTTTTTCCTTCTTCCTTTTCCTTCTTCTTCTTCTTTCCTCTTCCTTCTTCTTCTTCTTCCTTTTTCCTTTTCCTTCCTCTTCTTTCCTTTTCCTTCTTCTCTTCTTCCGGTTCCGTTTTCCTCTTCCTCCGTTTTTCCTCTTCCTTCTGCCCTACTCTTTCTTCCTCTCGGTTTCAGTTTTGCTCTCTGTTTTTTTCCTTTTTCCTAGCCTTATAATATAAGGCAGACTCCATTTTTTCATTGTTATATTATTTTCTTTTTTTCAGCCTTATAATCCTAGATGTTTTTGTGTTATATTTTAATTGCTTTCATTGTTATAATTGTTTGTAGTGAGTGAATTGTGTTCATTATTGTCATTTGAATGGAGGATCGACCGTGCACGAGTTCGGGTTCAATCTCCTCTAGATCGTTAAACCCCGGAAGAAAGTATGGCACACAAGATGAGAGCAATAAAAATAGTTTCTTTTGCAACTTTTGTGGAGTTAAGACCATGGGGGAGTGTTTCCACTTAAACAACATTTGGTTGGTGGATATCGAAATACATTAGGTAGTAAGAAGGTCCCCGAGCATGTTAGGGAAGAAATTCAAGAATTCATGGATAAAAAGAAATCATTGAAAGAGAGTTTTGAAATGTCGAGGAAAATGCTACAATGTCGATGATGATTAATGTATTGAGATGAATCCTAAAAGTGGTGAGAATGGGGCAAAGAAGGGAAGTAATAGCATGCCTCATAAGACACCAAGGCAAAAAGGTCTAATGGATATGTACTTGACTCCTAAGCCGACCAATGTGAAGGGAAAAAAGGATCAAGGGAGGCAAAGAACACTTAATGAGCTATGCAAGAAAGAGATGAGAGAAAAGGCTTGCAGAGACTTAGGTAGGTGGTTTTATGATGTCTGGCATTCCTTTCCATGCGGCCACACTTGATAGCTTTGCTATTGCCATGGAATTAGTTGGTCAATTTGGTCCTAGATTAAAACCACCTTCTATGTATGAGTTGAGAGTTCCATTCCTTAAGAAAGAAGTGGAGGACACCCGTAATGTAATGAATGAGCATAAGAAAGAATAGGCGAAGTAGGTTGTTCTATCTTATCCGATGGATGGCGTGATACCACCGTCCAAAAGGATATTATCAACTTTCTTGTGAACTCTCCAAAAGGGTCGGTCTTCATTATATCAATGGATGTTTCGAAGTTGTAAAACATTCAAATCTTTTGTTCAACGTCCTTGATCGGATGGCGGAAGAGATTGGAGAGGAGAATGTGGTCCGGTGGTGACCGACAATGCATCCAATTATGTTAAGGCAGGTAAGAAAAATTGTTCCCTAATGTTATAATATATAATTTCTATTACTTAGCTACTTAACATAAATTTCTAAAATTATAATTTCTATTATAATTTTATTTTAAGAATATTGTTGATGGCTTAGAGGAAACATCTCTTTTGGACTCCATGCGCCGCACATTGCATTGATCCGATGTTGGAAGATATTGAAAAAGTCAAGAGTGCTTTAAAGAAAAGTATGACCATCAATGCCTATATCCATAGCTCGTTACCTTTGTAAACTTGATGAGGCGATTCACTAATCAAGGGAGCTATGCAAGAAAGAGTTGAGAGAAAAGAGTTAGAGAGAAAAGGCTTGGAGAAACTTAGGTAGGTGGTTTTATGATCGTTGGCATTCACAAACAAAAAACAATAACTTCTCAAGAGTGGAGCATAAGCAAATGGGCAAAGGATGGTGGAGGAAAGAAGATAGCGAGTTATATCTTGCAAGATAACCATTGGAAGAATGTCCTTTATGCTCTTAAATTAGCGGGCCTCTTGTCGAGGTTCTTCGCATGGTTGATGGAGAGATAAAACCACCCATGGGTTATACATATGAGGCTAAAGATAGAGCTAAGGAGGTTATTGCTAATAGCTTTCAACACAAGGAGGAGAATTATGAGGAGGCATTCAAGTATATTGATAAAAGGTGGGAATGTCAACTTCATCAACCTTTACATGCGCCAGGCAACTATTTGAATCGGAGATCTTATCCAAATGCGAGTTGAAGAGAGTCATGAAGTGAAAGATGGTTTGTTTGATTGCATTTTAAGGATGATTCCGGATATCACAATCCAAGACAAGGTGACTTCGGAATTGCAATCATGTAGAAATGCGAGAGGGTCTCTTTAGAAAGCCATTGGCTATAAGGCAAAGGAATACAATACCTCCTCGGTAAGAAATTTTATTGCCAAAGCTAATCTTCACAACGAATCAACCTTACAAAGTTCTTAATTAAACTAAGGTTTTTGTGAATAGGTGAATGGTGGACTCAATATGGATCATCGACACCAAATTTGAGGAAGTTTGCCATTAGGATTCTTAGTCTCACTTGTTGTGTAACGAGATGCGAGAGGAATTGGGGTGTTTTTGAGCACGTAAGTTAAAACTTTCAAAATTTTTATATTAGGCTATTAAATAAATTAGTTTATTAGTGAATAATTATGCCTACTTTGTTAACGACTTCACACCAAGAAGAGAAATAGATTGGCACAATCCCGATTGAATGATTTGGTATTTGTCATATCAAATCGTGCTCTCGAAGCTACGTGACGCTAAGAAAATTCCAAAGATCTCATTCTCTTGAGAGAAATTGATAAGAGCAATGAATGGTTGTTGGGAAGGATGGAAGATGATTAAGATGGTGATGATTTTGTATTTGAGGGGATACTTTGTATAATGAATGGTTGTTGGGAAGGATGGAAGATGATTAGGATGGTGATGATTTTGTATTTGAGGGGATACTTTGTATTTGAAGGGGATATTTTGACTTTGGCAGTTGTTGCTCATGCTTCTAGGCAAATGAGCCTCGTTATGGCACGAGGAGGGGTAGAGGATCATCTAGTACCATTACGGCATCGGCGAAGGACAAAGGGAAAACTCCTGTCCAAGCCTCCGGTTCTAAATCTTCTCAAGTTTGATTGGAATTGATTGATGAAGATGAGGAAGAGGAATTTCAAGAAGAAGAGGGTGAAGATGATGATGATGATGATGATGATAATGATGATGTAGAGGTGGAGCATGTGGTGTTAGATGATAATGCTGATGCTTAGTACACCTATGGGGAGGGGGCTTACAAACTATGCTTTATGTGTTGTTTTCTATGACTATGCTTGCTTGTTTTGTTTTTTAGACTTTTAAGTGTGTGTTTTGAGATATTTGAATGTCGATTCCGGTTCTTAAGACTATGTGGTGCTTTTAGTGGGTAAAATGTCGGTGTTTTGATGTGCTATCTTACTTATTTATCAAAAAATATAAGTTGGGAATGAATTTCAAGTATTTTTATGTAAAAGTGCGCCTCACTCCAAAAAGCCCGCGCCTTCGCCTCGAAGCCCGCGCCCGGGCTCTAGGACCCTGTGTGCTTTTTTGTGCCTTGCGCTGTTTTAATCTAAGCCATGAGCCGACTATTTCATATTAGTTTGAGCCTAGCAATTAGTTTCACATTAGGCTTCTAGCCGCTTAATTTCCTTGTGCTTTTTCATCATTTCCTTATTTTTATCTATGGTTTTGTGCTTGTCACTACTATAGGAACCACTTTTAACTACGATTCCGAGAAACATTTTACTACGGTTATCTAGCGTCGTATATGTGGCCGTAATGGTAGATGGGCATCTTTTACTAGAGTTTGAGATCGTAGTAAAAGACAACCTATTATTATGGTTCGTTTGTAGAACCATAGTAATAGGTAGCTATTACTAGTAATAAGTACATCTATTACTACGGTTCTTTCTTCAGAACCATAGTAATAGTTACAATTAGTTTTTAAAAAATCAGCGAAAGAGAGAGAGAGACAAAGACGTGGGCATTGATGGAAGAACACTTGATGAATTCGAGTACAAATGAATGAGATTAATGGGTTTTCTTACTTGTGACTTGTAGTATAAATCGGTGGTATTCTAATCCAAGAAGAACACCATGAACCCTCCAAATCATTAGAATAAAATGCAAGGACCCTAAAAATTTAAAATCGCCCAATTTTATTACTAGTCATTACCGATGTGCCATAGGATGAAGGAGGAAGCTTCTCTCGAGGGTGGGACAAAACGAAAAAATCGAGAGATTGAGAGCGGAAAAAACAAGAGGAAAGATAAAACGAAGGGCAATGGAGTGGGAAAAAAATATGGTACCTTTCAAGATAGTCACGAAGGAGAGAGAAGTGTCGGAGAGAATTGAAGGGTTTGATTTGCAGAGTTTGACGAATTGCTTCAATTGATTCAAATTGGATTCCTCCATCTTCGAGTTTGAAGCTTTGCGACAAAAAAATGGATGGCCTTGTGATTATAAGAATTCGTAGGTGAACCATTTTTGAGATCAAATTTGCCGACAAACAACCAAAATCGAAGAACGCCAAAGCAATCGAATACATCGAAGAATAGGAAGGATCTCGGGCATCGGAGCTTCAGCCCCAAGTGAAGTGAGGAGAGAGAGAAAGATAGAGAGAGAGAGAGTTTTACCGGAGCTTCGGAGATCCGGACTTGAGAATCGATGGCTTGGTGATTATAAGAATTTGTAGGTGAACCATTTTTGGAGATCAAATTGAAATCAAAGAACGCCAAAGCAATCGAATAAACCGAAGAACGGGAAGGATCTCGAGCACCGGAGAAGCTCCGCCCCAAGTGAAGTGAGGAGAGAGAGAGAGAGAGAGAGAGAGATTCACCGGAGCTACGAGAGATCTAGATCTAAGAATCGATGGCTTGGTGATTATAAGAATTTGTATGTGAACCATTTTTGGAGATCAAATCTGCTGACAAACAACCAAAATCAGATCGAAATCGAAGAACGCCAAAGCAATCAAAGGCACCTGGCGCTGGAGCTTCAGCAGTCGTCCCCAAGTGAGAGCGGGAGAAATCCATGTATGAGAAATGAGTGGGATTTTAGAGAGAGAAAAATCAGATTTGAGAAATGAATGTGTGCTAAAAGGAACGCAGATTTTTTTCTACGGTTTAATGAAAGGACCGTAGTAAAAAGTCACTCTTTTATTACGGTTCTTTCATTGAACTATAGTAAAAAGTCGGGACGTGACTTTTTATTACGGTTCTTTCAAAGAACCATAGTAATAGGTGAATTTTATTTACAAAAATGTCACTACCTCATTTTTTAGTACGGTTTTTATTTTAACCATCGCTAAAGGCTCGTTGTTAAAAGTCGTTTATGTAGTAGTGTGCATTCGTTGTGCTCCAGTTTCCTATGATGTGATTCTAAGTTCTTCAATAAACACTTGTTCTCTTTCATATTGCATTTCATCAATGATTGCGGCACATATCAAGCTTGCCCATAGTGTCTCTCCTGTTGCTACTTGATTTTGCATCCAACCACTTTTGGCAATATTCCCACATTTACCACTGAAGGTCCAACCAAATTCACCTACGAATTTGCAACATATGCTCCTGTTTTCCTCTGCTTCAAAAAATTGGTAGATGTTGAACCATGGAATTTAGAAATTGCTTGAGCTAAGACAAGTAGCTACCTAACTATCTAGTCTATACTTCACACTTTCAGTTTTGATCTCTTTCTTCTATAGAAAAGCATATGTCAGCCTGCTGAATGTAAGGTCGATGAGCTCTCAGAAAAACAATGCCACCTTAAACCTTCTATACAACTCCATTCTCTATCATTCCCACCCTATTTTTCCTCATTCAAGATAATTCGTTAGAATTCCCAACACAAAGCCAGAGGATGAACGATTCTTGATCCATCCACGGAGACCCTACAACCGGTAGCTCTGCGCTTATTTTGCCACCCACAAAACCCAATGATCACAAACAGTTTGTAGACGTGGCTCCTTCCTCCGTGCATTCTATATGATGCAAGCCCATAGAGATTAAACCACCAGCCAGTGATTTATGCCGTTTGAAATGGTTTTCGGTTGAGGTACCCAGTTGGAAAAATTATTAGCCAAAACCGGCTTGAAATTATAGCTTACCTGGATTTTCGAGTTGGGTATTGGATACCCAAACTTTAAAACAAAAAGGAGCAAAGCTTTTGACCAGCATGTTTAGAGAGAGGGAGGGGCGGGGGTGGGGGAAGGGGATTTGGGAGAGAGGCTCTGGGATTAAACCAGAAAACATTAATGTGCAAATGTGGTTGGATCATGTCAAATCCACTAAATGACCTAAGCCTAATCAACATTGGCCCATTATTCTTTGTATTTGAGCGAAGAAACAGAGACCCAGGAAGAAGCGATTGAAGAATCAGATTCCAAACTTGAAAGTCTCTGATGATTTTGATGAATCAACCTAGATAACAAAAACAAAAAGAAAAGAGGGAATGGAACAAAATTCCAAAATCACTATAGAAGTGAATTGAAGTGATTTGGATAATTACATGAAAGCAGCAACTTAACTTTTTCTTCCTGGTAGATGGGCTAGCTGAGTTGAGACAGAGATAGGATTGGTCTACTGCCGATCCCATGTTGTCGGCACCAGTCAAGTGAGGAACGAGCAAGAGAGAACAGGATGCAACACAATAAAGAGCTTGAGTATGACCATCTATAGATGCTTTAGGGTTTTTGGCAAATTCAGTTTGGCACTGTCCTTTTCAATTTTGAATTACCAAAAAGTAATCCAATAAGCTATTCTGGTACATGGAGCCACAAAACCTCTAATCCATACCCAAATGGATTACCCTAAAAGGACCGCTGTTCAGGTACCTTCCAGATCTTCCTTGAAGAAATCAGATCAGATACCCAAAATTTTGGGTCTGGTTGCAGGTTTTTGGATTCAATATTTTTAAACACCCCTACCTCGCAGCAGTTTCCGCTAAAGTGCCAAAATATTCTCAGTTTTTTAAATGAGAAACTTCATTTCATAACTGACAAACTCTGTTAGACATGAGAAAATTATGAGCGGTCGCTCCCTGGCCACCAACCAATGAAGGTCATTGACTAATCACAGGTTGCCAAGTCCAGGGTAGTCGGTGTTTGAATACCCGAATATTACGTTTTCCAATTCACCACCTCCTCGCATATTAGGTTTCCTTTTAGTTCCCTCATAGAGTAAAAATCTGGAAGCTTCTCAATATCAGAATGTAATCTTTCACATTTACAATTAGGAAATTAAGGCACTCTGTACTATTGAAATTGAGACACTAGTGACCTGATATATGCATGGAAGAAAAGGAAGAAAACATAACCGTCCAATGTTCCTGAGTATAAGGTTGGAAGAAAAGGAAGAAAACATAACCGTCCAATGTACCTGAGTATAAGGTTACAGTTGTATTCACTGGTTTTACAGTTTCCTTTCAGAAAAGGAGGGGCATAAAATTTAAAAGGAGTCACTGGATGATCTTTGGCTGCATTGATGACCTCACCAGAAAGAGTCAACCACCAGCCAGACCTATTATCCCAGAATTTGAGAGGTGTCTGTCAGTATGGGATACATGTACTGGTCCACATAAGTTTTATGCCCTGTTTGATTTTATGAAAATTTGATGGAAAGGAAATAAAATTAGGAAAGTAGTTTTCTTTCCTATGTTTGGTATAAGGAAAATTGTAAAGAAAAAAATGGAGAAAATTCGGTGGAAAAAAGGACTTAATTTAAGCTATAAAATTTTCTTCCAAAATCAAGAGAACACTTTTGGGAATGTTTCTGATTTGTGACACTCACTCGACCCTTACATCAGAGAACTTGCAATCTCACTTATGACCAATCTCCATCACCGTTACCTCTACCACCACCGTGACCAACAGTGAAATTTCCGCTGATGACTCCATCTCAATCAGCCCCAGAGAAAATGGAGGGAGACGAAATTGAAAAGCAGATTGTATTTGGAGGAAGGGAGAGAAAATGGAGATCAATAGCCTATGGTGGAGACGAGGTTTAAGGCAGGGAGAATAACCAGAATTGCAATCCCAATGTAATTGTGTTCAATTGAAGTCCTTTGAAAAAGAAATGGAAGAGAGGGAAATGGAAAGAAGAGAGAAGGGATCAGGAGATGGAAAAGGAGGATAGCGAAGAGCGAGAGAGGATTTTGTTGCATAGTGTTTCTAATGTGTATATTTTTTTGAAATATTGACATATATCCCCTCCACCTATTTGGAAATCTTTTATACACCTTTTTGAATTCATTCTTACCTTACCTGATCTATGCTAGTTATAATTTTAGCATTCCTATTCTGGTGAAAAGGGACATTTGGCAAAAAAAAAAAATGGTGTGGATTTCCAGAATAGCCCTTTGAGTTTAAAATGATGTTTATTTTTCTTAAAAAAGGAAAACAAAGGCTTTTTATCTTGAAAAAACCTCCCCTTGAATCATCAAATTTGTGATTTGAAGATCCATCAATGCTTCTCATTGTACTCTAGCTGGAATGATTTTAAGTTCCCAGCAAATTAAACATTTTAGGGCTCCAAATCTGGAATTCAATAAAAAGTTCCAGGATTTAATCTACGTAGACTTACAAATAGAATGCTCACTAAAGAATTAAACAATACAAAAAATTACCAACGAATTTGGAGCCTGAACTTTGAGCTGACCTTCACACCTTGGCTATAGCGATGGCTTTTCATGGATGAGAAGAACATAAAAGAGGACTGTGAAATTAGGGGAGGCTGTTTCTAAATAAGAATCCTTTGTTTTTTCCTCCAATTTTTTACCAATAAACAACATCATTTTAGATTGAACGGGATATTATGAAAAATCCGCACCATTTTTTTTGCCAGGTGTCACTTTTCACTGGAATAGGAATGCTAAAATTATAATTAGTAGGTAAGGTAAAAATGAATTTGAAAAGGTGAAGGTCTATGAAAAGATTTCTAAAAGAGGTGGAGGGGTTATATGCCAATATTTTCATTTTTTGGCCTTCCTAATTGTTCTTTAATTCAAACAAAAAAAAATCCACTTTCCTTCCACTTTTTTTCCTCAAATTTTTCCTTGAAAATTTTTCTTCTGTCATATTTTTTAGAATCAAATAAAACCTTAGAGCTCAGATCAATGAGGTTGTTCTCTACTAGACAATGGCCAAATCTTGGTGCATGCATAGATACTCGTGCCCTCTTACGTAAATATGCTTTGGATCATCTAAGCTGAGATGATGAACAGAAATCCTAACAAATCAGACTGTACATAGTCAGAGCAAGGCAACTGGAAGACAAATACAAGTGGCCAAATACTACTGCATCAGTCTGTCATCACTCTCAGAGAGAGAGTAGTGGCCTTGCCTAATGTTACTGTTTTTACTATTCACTACCCATAGATACCCTGTCAATTTGTATAATTAGGAAGCTGATTGTTCGAGAGAATTGTATTGTTTATGTCTCATACTTGCCTTCAGTTAGCTAAGAGTGAGAGATCTGTGTCGTACTTCCCTAGGATTTCACATTACTGATCTTTGTGACTAGTTTTCCCTCTTTCAGGATGATTTTCACACTGTTTCTGTTTACATCACTCACTTTCATCACTTTCTTTTGTTGTTTTCCTGCTTGATAATCACTCACGCAAGTTTTATACAGAATAGATACTACAAGCTCGATGTGAGAGTTTTGAATCTTATCCTGGCATTCAATTTACTTGTTTCTCTTTCCTGATCAAAAATTGAATTAGTTGCTTCTTTTATTTTACAATTGTTCTACTCTGGTTTAACATAACCTGTCGATTTACAGGGGTTAAAAGATTTGTTTACATCTCTGCTGCTGATTTTGGCTTGGTCAACTATATACTACAAGGATATTATGAGGGAAAGGTATTTTCAGCTTTTTCTTAGCTTCACATTCTTTAGAGGTCATGATAGTTCCAAATGCAGATGCATCATGTCTCTATTTGTTTTTCAGTGAATTGTCCTACTTATGAGTAAATTACCTAATTAAAAGTTTGTTATTGTTCTACACAGCTTGCCATCTGCAACTCTGCTATTTGTTATGACAAGTTTTTCGCCTTTCACAGCCTCATGAATCTTCTTGTTTTAACCTCTTTCCTTATTTACATTGGTATGCATGTATTTCTGCAGCAACGTGCGCACCGTATGTGGTATCCCTGACATTTCTTTCTTTCTTTCTTTTTTTATTTTTTTGTTGGGTCCTGGCATTTCTTTCTGAAAATTAGTTTCCAATAAGACCCAAATCCCCTAATGCCCTGCTATATGCAGCCCAAAATCCTCAATTATTGTAACTACTAGGAAAAACACGTTATTATTCTGCTTTCACGTCCTGCGCAATCCAAGCAACTATGTCTGAAGACCGGATGTAATTTTTCTGTGGGAGGCTTGTCTTCATAGTGCCATTTTAGGTTCTGCATCTCAGTCACAATTTTAATATGTCAAAAGTCTTTTACGATATCAATCTTCAAGAGCGTTTTCTGTTGCAACTGTAGCTCAATGAGGTCAAAATTAATGAAGTTCTGACATCATGTGTCCTGCTTCTGTCTTTGGAACAGAATGACATGACTACCTTGTTATAGCTTGTACTTCTTTGGTCTAGATTTGAAGGATCATCTACCATATTCTTTCTTGATTTTTTGCCTTTGTGCTTCCTATTTTGAACACTCTTAACTTTTCAGTCGATATCATGGAAAGTATATATATATATATATATATATATATATATATATATATATATATATATACAGCTCTTTCGAAATTCTGGGTTTTATGTATAAATCTAGACAATGTATGCAATTGCGTTTAGTGATTCTCATGTCTAAAATGCAAATATTGTAAGAAAAGTGGTTGTTGTAATACTTTACCATCTTTTTCCCCCTGGCCCAGCCTTTTTCTTTCCCCCTTTCTCTTTTGTCTTGACAAGAAGTTTTATTTGTTTTATGTTTGATTTCAGAGAGCTGCTGAAACAGAGCTATTGACTAGATTTCCTTATGGAGGTATGTTTTCAAACACTTTCTGTATCTTACAGGTGTTTAAAGTGAACACTTTTGGCCAATTCTAAATTTGCATATGATGGCATGACCTCATGGACTTATCTAATAATGATTAACTATATATAGTTTTTCCTGGGACCTGTCTAATAACCACTAACTGTTTAAAGACCATAAACTTTCTTGGAATTCGCTGATTCTTTGATCTTGTTCTTGGTTGTTGTCACAACTGCTTTGTTGGGCTTCAGTCATGAGCTGGAAAAGCATGTCAATTACTAAATATCTTTGTCCCATGCAGTATTTCATAGTTTTGCATTCCTCCACCTTGTATTTATTTACTTACATATTTATTTTTTGCAGCTACTAATTATCAAATATTTTTGTCTCAGGTGTCATTCTGAGACCTGGTTTTATCTATGGTACTCGCCGGGTTGGTAGCATGAAGCTGCCACTGGGAGTCATTGGATCTCCATTAGAGATGGTATGGTCTACAGTTTCCCACATTTGAATGTTTTTGTGTTTTCATCTTTACTTGGGGTTTCTATGAGTAGCAAATAGCAAGCAGCAACTTGCTAATTGTGTTTAGCACAGAGATGAGATGGAAATTTTTCTGCTCCGTTGCTTTTACAAAATGGAAAAGGGTAGCGTATGCTAATTCTCAAATGAAATGTTCTTACAGTTTGTTTTACTAAACTGGCAAAGCATATGCTAATTCTCGAATGAAATGTTCTTACAGTTTGTTTTACTAGACCATAATTGTTTTCGTTTCTTTATAGGCTCTTGCATAGCCAAAATACCTTTTATTTACATCTAACGACTTTGTTCATGTGATATCTCACCTGCTCTTCAAAGCATGCTTTTGATGTTTTCATGAAATGAGTTATGTTATTTGCAGAATAGTAGGAAATCAAAAGGTTTTTCATATAGGTTCCAAAGAAACCTACCTCTTTATAAATGAGTATGTTATTTGCAGAATAGTAGGAAATCAAAAGGTTTTTCATATTGGTTCCAAAGAAACCTACCTCTTTATAAATGAGTGATATTGCAACTTCTGCCCCCTTACATATAGGTTCCAAAGAAACCCAACTCTTTACAAATGAGTGATATTGCAACTTCTGCCCCCCTCCTTCCTGCTTAGTCTGGACTCTGGGGTGTGGGTTTTGATTTGAATGTAATGGGTAGATATGTGCTCAGCGTGCATTCTTGCAGTCACATCCTGGTACTTCCTGATTTGGAATATGGAGAAACAGTGGGATTTGTGCCTGATGCTGAGTTTGGAATATTGTGCAGATTCTACAACATGCTAAGCCATTAACGCAAGTTCCACTCGTGGGTCCACTGCTCACTCCTCCAGTAAGTGTAGAAGCCGTGGCAAAGGTTTCTGTTCGAGCTGCAACAGATCCTGTGTTCCCACCTGGCATTGTAGATGTTCATGGAATATTACGATACAGTGGCCAGAAGAAGAAGAAATAGAAGTAGGAAACATAGTCTTGAATAGAAAATTTTCTGCTTTGCTTGGCTTTGTCGCCTTGGGTGAGTTTTGTGCTTCATAGTTCGTTCACAGTGTTGATGCAATTAGATTATAAGTTAAGAACAAAGGGTTTCTTTGATCTTCCCTGGCCTCTGCGCAGGCATATAATAATCTCATTGCAGGTTTTTTCGGTTTATGAAGATTACTTATGCACAACTACCTCAGCAACCTCTTCAATTTCGGCAGGAAGCTATAACGATTTCCAACCGTGTCCTTCATTGAGGAAGGCAAGAATTTCACTAATTAATTTGATCTGTATGAACTTCTTCAGCGTTTTTTATTTTTATTTTTGGGCTGGCCATTATTCTAGACAAAGGTATAGGTATGTTTTTCTTTTGTTATTAGTTGGAGGAGAAAAGAAGAATGTAAGTGGAGAAAAATGAAAGAAATATAGAATTCTCCAATGTTTTATCAGTTGAAGTTCCCTGAGCATAAAGCTCCTTCAGAAAGTGGCAAACAATTTCTGTTTGCTACTGCCATGAATAACAGAATAAGTACTTGTGGATAATTTGAGATTGAAAGGTTACATTTGTTCATAAAGTTTGATACAGAAAAGCAAATTTGATCGTTCTATTTGTGATCTTCATTAGTTCTGGTTTTCAATTGAGTGTGTGCAAATTTGTTCAAACTTCAAAAATACTGTCTTATTTCAGGTAAATAATTTTTCGCCTCGAATGCTTTGGAGGCATTACCATTTGTCATGAACTGATCTGTTCTTTCTGGTCCACACAAACATCAAAAAGTTACACAAAAGTATCCTATACTTTAGTGTTGTGGACTAATCGGAGTTGTGAAATGCCTAAAATGGCCTTGATGAAGCACGTGAAAGAAAAACCAAAAATAATAAAATTGCAATTGAATTTTTTAAAAAATTTAAAAGAAAACAATTAATCTAATACCAAACAAAACACTCCCGCTCAGTTTCATTCTCATGTATTCTCTGTCTCCCCCTACCTCCCTTCATTTCTCTCATATACCTTTGTTTATGATGCCCTTCATTCCTCTCGCATATATCTTTGTTCATCATCATCAATATCGAAGAACTTGAGAAAGTTGTTTTTGAAATGAAGAACGGATTAAAATACTTGCTATATACACTTCCAACTCTACGTTGAGGAGGAGGAAGTATGGATCAAAATAAATCGAGGTCTTCAAGAAGTTGCAGCAATGGAGTTTGGGGGAGGAGGAAAAAGAAATGAAAAGAAGATGAGGAGGGGGTCCATTTATAATTCCAAGTGGGTCACGTCTCACAAAGTAATGGCTAAATAGACATAAAATTGGCTCTTGGAGGGAGTTAATGCACGCAAGGGCAATTTGGGAATGCTAACTCCATTATTTTGAATCTTCCGCCTATTTTATTGGAATAATGTTCGTCATCATCCGTAAATGGACGTCATACATAGTTATATCTGACTAAGTTTTGAAAATCAGAGTTCTTACACCAGTTATACCAAATTATATGATAACTTTGTGTAACCTTTTGATACAAACATCACCTTTACGAGGTTATTCTCTTTTCCTTTTGCGAGACAAAAGCCAACTTATAAGAGGGAAAGGGGCTAGGGAATACTTGTAAGTAGGGGTTTAACCAAGCCGAGCCCGAGCTTCGCTAGCTCATCTCTGCTCAGTAACCAAGCCAAGACTAAGTCCAAGCTGAGCTCGGTCAAACATAATTCTAGCAGAGCCTAAGCTTTCATAGTAAATTTTCTTTTATTATATAATTAAGTGTTCACGCAAATTCAATTTGAAATTTATCGAAAAACCATAACTTAATACAACTCCACCTCAAAGAAAAGTTATTAAATATATGCTTTAGTATTAAATTTTGGACATTCAAGCTGATACAAAATCTAGCATACCATGGAAAATTTCCCATACAAAATACCTACATGATCTCAACTGAGCTTAGCCAAACTGAACCTTAGCAGCTGAGCTCGACTCAATAGGCATCTAAGCCAAGTCGTGCTGAACCTTGGTCAAACCAGGCTCTGAGCAGAGCTTTGACTCATAAGTAGCAGATTTCAACCTTCAATTTGTCCTTTGGAATGATGTTACTATACTCTCTCCATCCCATATTTTCCTTCCTAAGATCAGAAAATCCTTTTATCCCAAATGAGCTTTCGACTAAACTCATCCATATTGGTTAAACATTTTTTAAAGTGTGTGTTTTTATCATTTGGTGCATGTTCATTTCAGCATATGCACAACATTTCAATGCTCTACGTACTCCAAAATGTTCTGACATGTTGCAAATGCTATCTGCTCACTAAAAATGCTGCTACTACCCAAGCTGCTCCAAAATGAGACAACTGTTTTGTTAAGATTCATATGCCTCATAAGCCTTGGTGAGGAAATTTTTGCCCTTTCTACGAGTTTTTACTATTAATACAAAATAATAAAAATCAAATCAAACATGCAAAAGACTAAAACTAAGATGAGGCCAAATTTGGAGATGGGAAAATATGTATTTATACCTTACCATGTTCATGACATAACATTGAAAAGTGGTAATTAAGGACAAGGGATTGCAGAGATGGGCGGCGGTAAGAACAGTATGGTGGAAACGAAATAATATTAGCATCTTAAGGTTTGGTACACAATGGATAATAAGTTAATTAAGTGATAAAATACATACATTCTTGTCTTGATTTATAGAGCATACAAATTAAATCATGCCGCTATAAGACACCCCTGTGTGAGCCTCTCAAGGCTACTAAGACCAGTTTCTTTTTGGTTAGTTCTGCTCATTTGTAGCTTGGCTTATTTGTACCATGAGCTCGATCCCAAGCTTGTTCAATCTTGTTTGGAACCAACGAAACTAACGAGCACTCACAAGTTATCTCAGGTCATTTCCACCCCTAATTGTACGGGTGCAATAATAAAAACACATAATGTGAAATTAATCAGTCTAATGCCAGCCTTATAATGTGATTCATTTGCATGTTTTTCTCTGTTTTTCGTCTTTTGGTTTTTCATTTTTCAACTGCCTCTTGACAGATATAAGGAATCTGTCAATCTTGGCTTCAGCAATAATTGAGGCTTGAGTACAGTTTCTGCCCTGAATTTACAGCATTCATACATGGGTTTTTCCTGGTTAAAAGGTTATTCCTATACTAGTCAATTAGCTAAGAGCCAAGCTTGAAAGTATGATAGTTGAGGTAAAATAAATCTATCATTCCGACATGCCAACGGGAGCCAATGCTCATATCATCCATTCTAAGTAGGAGTAGCTCCCTGTATCAAGACCTTCAATGAATGCAAACAAGTAAGAGCAATATTTTCATTCATCAGGTAGATTCTAATTTTTTTGGAAACTACACGGGACTCAACCAAGGACTATTTCATCTCCTTCAAGCCAATGCTGAAAATTCTGTATCATAAAAGAACAGACAAATGCCATTATGGTTAATAATAAAGACAGAATTCTCATGCACAATTTTGTTTTCTTTTGGGGGAGGGTTGGGATGCAGTCACCAAACAAAAACAGAAATTATTTCTATTCCATGGCTTTAGTGATGATGATGATGCCAGGTCCGAGCGATTCTCATTTAGCTTTTCTACAAAGCAATGGCATTCAGATCTCTTTGACAAAAGATTCTGAAAACCTCCTGATCCGACTCCAAATTGGAGTGGTATGATCAGTCCATACGTGCTTGTGTTCAGGAAGGAAGCGAGTCACGTGTATGATAGCAGCTTACGCAACTGCAGCTCCTGCAATTGTAATTATCACCCAAAACCTATTGTGGCCTAGTCTAATTGAAGATACTGATTATTTGCTTGAACCTAGACAGCTTTTCTGCTGCTTAAACAATTTATTCTCAATCTAAATGGTCAGCAGAGTTGTAGGAATTAAGTTGTTTGTCACTGATACTCATCTGCTTTAGAAGTTCCTTGACAAAGGAGCCTTCTTGATGACCCACCGCTTCACATCTCTTTATCAGCTCCTTTATGCTTGTGAATGTGGACTGGAGTTATTCCACTGTTAGTAGGAAGCCAAGTTGGCCATGTAGCTTTGTCTTTGTATGAGAACGAGCACCACGAATATCCATACAGTTCCCACAAATCTTGTTAGATTTTTTAGCACCTTAAAATCTGAAAATTGCACAAGAAAAAAGGCACAGCTTCAGCTTCATTCATTGTTTGCGACAGGAAGCAACCACCTTCTCCTTTCAAATTTCTTTAAGAGATCGATAATCATTTAGCATTAGAAGTCTTTGATTTGGGGTACTGTGGAAGTAGATACAACACTATGTGAGAAAACCACAATTGAGACCAAATGATAAAGATTTGTTCAAACTTGATGCCATGGTGGTCCCTTAAAATCTTCATTTATTCGATGCTCGAGCAGCCAAATCATGAGCACAATGAAAATGAAGCAACAAAAGGTTGTAGACCACAAACTTGGAGTCAGGGGTTTGACAAAGAGCAATCCCCATACTCACTTCTCATCTTTCAAAGGCATGATCATCACAATACCACATTCAGAATAAGTGTAAAATCCACAAGCTTTGCATGATTGACCAGTTTCAAATCGATGAATAAGGAAATAAGAATGAATATTGTTTAGAAATGAGATTAACGCAAGTTTAAAACAGGAGCACGACTGACTAGTTTCAAATTGATGCATGCGAACAAAAAAGGCTGAGTGCCACTATTACCTATAGATAGATTGATAGATCAATTCATCAGAGTTACCAGCGGGTCCACTATTGAACATTCCACAAGGCACATACTCGATGGGCATTGAGTAGGTTAGTTTTGCAATTACAGCATTATAAACATCAATGCAAAATCCTTGGACTTCTGTTTTGTTGGTGGCTGGATCTTGAATGACCTTAACGAATTCACTGAAACCATCCTTCACAGGAACACCAATTAGCAACTTTTTTCCATTTGGAGAAATCTGGGGACGGATGTGTCATCATCTGGCCTTACGATGGCCCCAAGGTTGGCCTTTGTAGTAGAATATTTGGTGGCATTTGTCGGAGTAAGGTTTCTAATAAGTCCGCCATGTGGTGTCCGAAAACCGATTTCTTTCTCTCCACTACCCATTACATTTGTAAGTTGAAACATAGACGATTGCAGCTGCCCATCAATTCGAACAAAAATTGCACCCCTAAACTTGGTGCCTGATATTGCTCCAAGTAAACTAGCGCCAACCTGTTACACTCCAAATGTGGAAAGATCAGTCGACAAATCAGCTGAATTTCTTGCTCGGAGAAAGCTGATGTTAGTTAAACTGACTTTTTCCACAGCTTAAGCCAAAGCAGTGGTAAAACCATAAGCCTGAAGTCCATAAACATTCATTTGTGCATTCAATGCTGTGGGGTTTTGTTGCTGGAATTTTATTTTCCAACTAATAGTGAACCTCTTCAGCTCCTTTGTCCTTGGTACATAAGACTTGACCCCAAGAACTCCCTGCATGCACTGAATTGCTCGACGATTCAATTAGTTGAAGACATTGGCCACCAAGTTGTTGGTAATCTGAACAGTCCTGACTCATCAATCCAAGCTGCTGTGCTAGAGAAGGCATCATGTGAACTATAAACACGATTCTGCAAAGATTTTAACCTTTACAACTCGGCTGCTACTCGATCATCTGTAGCAGATAATGTGATGACAATCCTATGGAGGACGCGAGTCCCAATCAGTTGCAAAGCATCAACCACAGAAGGTGGAATCCCACCTCCTAGTTCATCAGCAACGTAGATTGGCACAACTTGTCTCCATCCCATAGCTCGGACAAGGGCACTGAGGGCCTGCACTTGAGATGAGTCATTTTGTGTTGCTCTGGTGAAATATTGGTTTTGCAAGGGAGACAGGAAAGGGCTTGTAGTTGGGACTTGAGCTCTCATTCCGAAATTGATAACAAATTGAACCTGTTCTGATGTTTCTAGTCCAACGATTGCTGCAACTTTCACATTTTTACCAAGTCCAGAACTCTATTCAGCATAAAACAAGAAGGGACACATGAAATATAACCTAAAATGTTCAATAATTCTTTCTACAATTATTAACTTTAACATATTGACAACGAACACTGTTACAATCACAAATATCTCATCAAAAATTTCTTTAAGTTTAGGGTTATTTGGATCTTTTATTTTTAAAATATTTTCACTCTTGAGGTTTTATAATTAGCCTTTTGATAGAAAAGCAAATTGGTGAAGATTCTCACTATGGTTGACATCAGACTTAAGCCTCCTTTTTATTATACTTTGATGAGAGGGTTATGTTACGAGTTACTGGGGCTGATTCCAGAACCTCAAATTTAATCTTTTGAACTGGGTTTTTCTTTTGTGAAATTTGTTTTTTGGTAATCAACGATGCTCATAGTTATGCAATATACACATATGCTCTGAACAAAAAAGATATATATACACACATGCTGACATATAGGGGAAAGCCAAGACAAAGAAGAATAGGTGTGTTGTGTGTACCAGCAGCAGCGGCGACAGGAACATCACCTCTGGAGTCCCTGACATGAAGAACAACCCTAGTCCTGAACTCCGGGTGAGAAGCATAAAAACCCAAGAGAGCCATGTTTATGCAACTCAACCTTAACTTCCCTTGAATGCTTTCTTTGTTTAACACAACCCCAGCTTTTACAGGCAGACCGTTACTTGTACGTCAGAAGTAACTAACAATAATAGCAGTTGTACTAATATTACTCAATCGAAGCTCAACATTCTTTTTCCCAAAAGCATCTGAATCGAAAGTTTAAACTGATGACTAAATTCCAAGAAAGGTTTTATGCTCGAAGACTTGCATCATCGCTCTTCATTGTCATCCAGTTGCAATGACGAGCTTTATATATAGCAGTGATGGAGGATACAGACACAGAAATCAAAAATTCATTTGACATGGTGAGTGGTGCGGAGTGAGGCTCGATGTATTTCTGATTACATGAGTTGCAGAGTATTAGCTAACAGGGACCACATACTCAGTCGCTCGACACGGGAATTCAGAAAACTATAGTATATGGTGTAGTATCCTTGGAGAGAGATGTCTAAATCATACTTTCTTTCTGTCTTTCTCAGAATGATCGGCTGCTAGTTTTTGGGTAGCCACTGTCACGATTTGTCGCTGATAATTCCACCAATTCCAGCAGTTTAGGGGTCTGACATTTTTTTTTTTTTATGAAAAGGGATCTGACACTTTCAATGGCAATTGATTGGGGAAAGAACAGGGATTTCGTTGCCCCATCCACACTCAATTATGTACTATTAATTTCATATAAAAGTAGTGAGAGTCAAATCAGAAACAAGGGGCAATTTGACTCGTTAATTTGTAATATGCCAAATATCAGGGTTGAAATGATATCTCAGATGCTCAAATTTAAATTTAAAATCCATACTTCAAAAGTTCTGTCTAAATAGCGTGTAGGGAGCCCAATGTTACAAAGTTGCGCTCAATTGCAAAATTATAGAGTGGGTACTTACGTTAATTAGACCCTAAGTTAAAACCATTGACTATGTCGTAGTTTATTGAAAGTAAAACAAAATTTAGAGATATTTTGCTTTAATCCACTAAAATCTAAGCCCAAATGCGATTTTTTAAATAAACAAAAAACTCTAAAAGATCTATCTTATCAGAAAAGTGATGTTATATAAACTTCATTGTCTTAAGAAAAGAGAAGTAAACTAGACAATTAGGTTTTTTTGTTTTTAAAACATAGGCGTTCAACATATTTCTACCTAATAAAAGTCCCCTCTCTGCCCAGGATATACTAATTATGACAATAGACTGAGACAAAAAGACAATCTACGGCATACGTATACAGTATAAAATTTCTTGTCCAGACATAGTGAGTTATGGCAAACATTCCCCGAGTTTTGTTGCATTAGCTTTTCAATTAGTACCCTAATTTGGTGTAAAGCCTTAGCCTGAATAGATAGAGATTAAAACTCAGAGAAGCAAATAAAATGACTGTATTAACTAATATATACCAACCGCAACCAACTACCAAGGGCTTCCCAGCCGTAGACTAGAAAATAGACACAGGAGCGCCAAAACCAGTTCATTTATATCTGATTCACAAAATAAAAGTTATATTCTAAAAGCTTAAATAATGTTATATAGTAGATCAGTACAATATCTTGGTTGATCTACAGTCCTTTCATCTAGCAGGTTACTCCTCTCTTGAAGGTGGTTCCACCCCGTCGAAGGGCTGTCAGCAAAATATTCCTGGTGCTTCAGGTTCACTCCTTGCTGTGGAAAAACAAGCCCAGGAAACATTATCAGAAGGAGACCCATGACAGGAAGGAAGCAGCCACCATATCATTAAAAAGATAACACAATAATGTCCACAAATGTAGTTAAACAGAAAAAAAGGAACATGAGACAGACTATACTCATGCTTTCAAGCAGTTTTCTTCGATTCTCAGAACTCCAGCAGTACGAATGTGTGAAGAAATTATCATACTTCACAGAGAGCCGCCATACAAGGTTGGTGGTTAGTAGGTTCAACTTCTTCAGCCATCACCTCCTCACTATTTCCTCTTTAAGATTACTGTACCAGATGCTAGGTCATTAGTATAAAGTTGTTCAGGAGTGTTCAGGTAAGAGTAAGTCGCCTACTATATTTGGACTGTGATACAATTCCCTGAAGTACCTAGGCTATTATAAAAATGATGATGGAGAACTCAACTTTCCAAATCCAAGTCTTGAAATGAAATAGCTTAGAAATAATGACAAGATTAGGGAGGGGGAGTAATGGATTCTCGCCCTTTTATTTGCACATGATAGTTTTTAGTTTTGCAAAATGGAGAGAGCCAGCACAAAAGTTGAAAACAATTTTGGAGGCCTATGAAAATGCTTCTGATCAAGCAATAAAGGTTCAAAAGTCCTAGCACCATAGATATGGGATAATTGATATTGTGGAGATCTACCACCATTAAGGTAAGTCTGGGTCTTTCCTCTCTTATTGTTCGGAACAAGCAGGTTCTTGCTTTTCTTATGGGGGCAGTGTAGCAGAAAACAAAAGGATGGGGGTCTTCTTCGAGTTCTAGGTTAGGGAAACAAGTTCTTTAAAATCAGTTGTGCAATCTCTTATGATCTAGGCCACAAGTACATTCATGCTCCCCATCACAATATGTGAGGAGATGAAATAAATGAACTAATTTTGGTGCATGACTAGTGATAAAGGTATCCATCCATCTATACGATGATTGTATTTGGAGAGAATGCATGCCTAAAAGATATCGAGGGATGGGATTTATGTGAGGTGATGAATTCAATGTAGCCTAGCCTTGTTAGCCAAATAGCGTCGGAGATAGATTCATACCCCAGAGTCCCAGACTCATTTTCCTCAAGTCCTGAAGATTTAATATTCTCCTAGATGCAATTTATGGCCAAAGACATGTAATAACCCAAGCTTTTTGTGGAGTTATTGGGGGAAGGATGAGTGCCTGAAAAGGGTTTTATATGGTATACTGATGTAATGTATACTGTTAAAGGGGTTATTGGTTAGCTTTGGATTGTCAAGTGGAGCAGGCCAAATTAGAGGAGCAAGAAACTGAAATTTCAAATGATATTTGTTGGGGAAATGTGCCAGGGTTGAGCAAGATTTTTTTATAAAGGAGAAGCACAAACGTGATTCCCTATAAGACAAAATTGGTGGAACAAGGTGTAAACATTAATCATCTGTGTGACTTTTATGGAGAGGACGTGGAAGACTTAATACATGTCATCTGCAGTCTGGATACGCTCATTACCTAAATCTAGTGTTCTTATTCTATTTCTCTTCCTTTGCAGGTGAAAGCTTCGTGTCTTTAAAAACAGGGCATAGCAGATAATTAGCTTATGCAAAGAAGACAAGGTTCACAGAATATGTATGCGTGAAAGCTTTGGATTCATCCTAATAAGTGTGTCTGGCATCATGAAAACAAGTGCCCTATGATGCTGATAGCTGATATTAGAAGCCAATTCCTATCTCCTTGAATATGTGAAAGCTAATGTGAAGCAAGACTCCCAAAATCAGGAGCCATGACAGCAAGCTTGGATGTACTAGACAGCTCAAAATTAATTCTAATTTAGCTATCAACAAAGGAACGAGAAGAACGGGAACAGGTTTGAAGTTGTCAATGCTTTTCAGCCGGATCATTGACTTTTTACTTGCTTTGCTTCCAAAAAGTCATTCATGACATTAAAATGACCGGTAAGAGTCTTAGTTATTTTTCTTTGACTCATGTAAAGAGAAGTGCAAATAGAATGGCCCATTAATATTTTATTTTTATAAGGAATAGAATGGCCCATATATTAATCGAGGCTTTGTACATAGATGGGTTTAAAGCATGGATTGACCATTCTCCTAGTATTATGGATTTGTATTGTTGGAGAATAATCAATTAAATATGTTCTTAGTTTCCTTGCCCCCAAAAAGGAAGGGGGGATAGCTCATAAGTGCATTGATAGCTGAAAAACAAATACAAGGAAAATAACCTAATATTCTAATATACCAAAAAAGTACTTTCTTTGAACAATATTAAAGCTAATATCCTAAGACCTATTGTCCTAAAAATCCAAAAACTAAATTCAAATATAATATAAAATCTAAAAAGTACAATTATTTCCTAGAACTAATTACTATAAATCATAAATGTCCTACAGAGTATTTCCTAGCCAACAACATCAAACGGTTTGTCTCAAGTTATTAATATATGCTTTTGATGAGTGAAATACATTATTGATTATTACCTTGCTTGTTTTATTTCTCTTCTCCTATTACTTATTCATTACCAAATTTCTTTTGTCTACTTTCTCTCTCTCTCTCTCTGTCTCTTCATCCATTCTCTTGCCATTTATCAAATATATACTTCAGCAACTAGCAACCCATGCATTACCCACGCTCTAGTATATAGTCATGAATCTTGAACACCTATGTCACTTTGAAAGTCTAACCTGGGTTTGGCATGTTGATGCAGCCATGCGGATAACATTCATGTGTCACACTTGCTTTTATTTGTTATGTATATGTATATGTTGGTGTTAGAGGGTTTCATGTGGTACTTGAGTAGGGTCTATGCACAGAACATTGTAAAATTGGTTAATGTAACTCTATATAATTTAATTTCATGGCCCAAAGTAACCATGGGGACCCGCTCCATTGATTAGGTTGGATGCTTGCTATGGCTTCACTGTGGGTTAGATAATCTCATTGTGACGGACCCTTAAGGCCTGATCGCAACCACCTCCCCCTCCACAAAAAGAGGGGGAAAAAAAACCACACCCACACAAATGGCCTACCCATCACACTTTCAGACCTTGTATAAAGACCAATGTGGCTAAAGGTATTAACATTTATATTGGCATTGTCTTCTCAACATGATCTCTAACTCACCTTCTCAAATTGAAATAAAAGACAAAAGAGAAGACACTAAACTTCTCCAGCACATGATAAGATAGGAATGGATCATTTTCTATCAAAACAGAAGGGCTGTTGCATAAAGATACCCACCCCCAGGGACAAGGGGAAAAAACCAACTAAGAAAAGGTTGCCTAGATTCAATCTATCCCTAAATTGTGCATAATCAATAGTCAGCCTACTGTACATTCATTGCCATCATGGTCCATTTTAGCATATCTCATCCCATCTTTTTTTTTTTCCTCCCCTTCATACTTGCCCATTTTCCCCTTCCTCAATTGATCTCTAAAATTTGCCCACATAAAATTTGGCCATGCGAGTTCCCCAAGTTATCAAGTCAGACGGGAAAATTGTGTAAATACTAGGTGCCCACATCCCCATATTATTGCAAACCAAGACCAGTAGATCAGGGCATGTATCAACACAAGTAGGTGGAGACAAACAGCCAACTTTGAGTAACAAAACTACGGCCCTGTTCCATTTAGCTTTAACTTACAGCCCCGCAACTTTTTGCAATTCCTTACAACTTCTTACAACTCCTTACAACTTTTTATAACTAAATTTACAACTACATTACATCTCCTTCCGATTCTCCTTCTCCTTCAAGCTCAATGGAACGAGCAACAGCAAGTTAAAGTTTAGCATTGCCAGAGTTATATGGAAATTTCTACCCACTAAATGAGCAAATTGGCAACGTTTGCCTTCTTTTATATCAACACTTCCCTACCAAACAGTTCTCAAAAAATCAAGTTGTTCAAAGTTTTTAACAGAATAAACAAAGTTGGGAGGACAACACTTCAAATTACCTCTCGTAGTGCTTTTGAGAGGTCCTCCATTGTCAAGATGAGACGCTTGTCCTATTGCCCAAACAAAACCAAATCACAATCAATAAACTATTAAAATATAATTAAATACCTCCAGTTCAATAATTTTGTAGGAGAGGAGAAGTTACGGAGAGGAAGACCAATAGCAGGCAGAAAAGAAAGGGGAAATTATTGTACCTTTTGCTGCTTATCCCTTTTGTCCTTCACTATAGAAGATTGTCTAGCTTTGCAATGGCTACAAATATAAAAGGTCATACAAATTATCATCATGGTCACAAATCTATCGTACAAACATAATTATCCAAACAAAAGAGAAAAAACAGTAGAAGGATGACTAGTTTATTTAATAAGCTACAGCTTCTAAAGTGGACAAACAGGCAATCAAAAATTCCACTTATTGCTACAAGACAACCTGTAAAGCAAAGCCGCAAAAAGATAGCAGGAACATATTACGTTGAACTTAAGTTTACAGCCAGTTCACTGAATCTGCAGCTGCAGCTCGGATGGGTTTAGATATGCGACAGATTCAGGTGCCGACAGCCAGCTTTATCACCTCAATGGCCTTTAGGCAAAACACAGGTACATTTGTACAAATCTGTTTTCTGTTTCACGTTGGTTTTTACCACTACATAGTCCCTTCACTAAACACCCCCACCCCCGCGGTCAGTAATCGCTCCCTTACTTTCTCCGAGTTGAATGATTCACGTTCCATTTAAGTCTTCGTTTTTGTTAACAATACCACTAACTCTCAAGTGAGTCAGCATTACCACTGAACTTTTTGCTGTCAAAATGACCCGGAAACCGGTTACAACTGGTAAAAACCCATTTTCAAACATTAAAACTTTTTTTTTTAAGTTATACTTCAGTTATTAAAATGGAAAAGGAAAAACATGAAATTGGATGTAGTAGAAACAAGGATTAGGAGGAGAGAGGGTTATTCAGTTCTCTCCACTCTGATCAGTCTCTCTACTCTCATTCTCAAACTCACCTCAGACCAAGAAAACCATAGAAAATCAGTGGAAGATCGACGGGAAGGAATGAGACACATTGTTCGTCGATCTGAACTATGAGCATTGCTGTTGATATTGAAGTAGAATCAGACATTATCAGGTACAAAATAGGATTTATATGTGTGTTTCTATTAGGGTTTAATTTCCAGTAAATTTGCAAGTTTGATGCAGTGTAAATTTGCAAGTTTGATGCAGTGAATAATGGTGCCAATTTTGCTTAAAGAAGTGGATATAATTGTTCATTGGGCTCCTTGAACACGACCCGGACATACTCAGCTTCAAATTTGCTTAAGCAATGTCGAAATTCTTTGCTCAAAGTTTATGAGAAGGAATTTTGTGATTACCACAAGCTAGGGTTTTCATAATTTGAGAAATTCGCAATCTAGTGTTTGAGGAAGATTTGGCGATTTTGGCTTCAATTTATTCCCAATCTTTTCCACTTTTTTTCCTTTTCTTTTAATGTCATTTAATTTGCTTCATAACTTATTTGACCATTACCATATAGAAAATAAAGTTTTAATGCTTGAAATTGGGTTTTTACGAGTTGAAACCGGCTCCTGCTCAACAAGTCGCACTTTTTGACAGCAAATAATAAGTTCATGTGGTAATTCTAACTCACTTAAGAATTAAGTGGTATTGTTGAAAAAAGGAAGACCTAAGTGGCACTTGGATCATCCAACTCTACTTTCCCAAGCCATTTCTTGATCACTCTTTTCTTTATCCCTTTTTCCCTTCAACAACCGCCTCTACTACCTCTCTCTTTGGCATTATTCTATACTAATACTTGCCACTTTCTCCCTCTAAGTGAAAACTCTCCCATCCTTCCAAGTTCCAACGACATATTTTCTTTTGTATGGTCCCCTCTCTATCTTCAGTTCTTAAGGTCCTCCTCAATACAAGAGACATCTACAAACATGAAGGCAATTGTCTAACTTCTTTTTACAAAATATGTTTCGAGAATGATTTTTAAGCAACTAACAGCAGTGTGCTCATTGAATACTGCAACATATGCAACAGCTATTCATAATTTGTGCCTCAAATCTAGGTACCCTTAGCATTTCATGAAAAAAAAATAGATAGTAAAAGACATAGCCGGAAAACCAAGCACAGTCCCCTCACAATTGGATAAATAAACTCAATCACCAACACTCATCAACATATTACTTGAAGTGCAGACAATGCCAGGCACAGAAAAGGAGTGTAAAGCAACATACTGAAGGGCTTCAGTTGCAACTTCTGATATAAATTTCTGTGTAGCGACAGCCACCAGCCTGATCCTGGAACGTAAAATACAAACAGAATTTTAGTTTGTGAAAAAGCACTGCAGAATTACAAAGGTACAAAATTGGATGTTGTCTTTCCTTTCCCGTTCAACTTTAATATGTATCCAATAAAGTGTTTCATCCATGAAGCATTTGGAACTGATCGAAACTTCCAAGCCATAGTTCCCGATGTAGCCTATCTATCGTATTCAGTTGCACTAATTGCCTCTCATTTTCTTTCTTTTCTTTTTGTGGGTGCAAAAAGCAAAACTAATTGCCGCTTTTTGGACACATACAGTTCTGGCCTTTCAGAAAAATAGGAGGGCTTCGCCCAGTAGAATGATCAGAGCACATTTTTCTTAGCTCTAGCTTTCAAATGAAGGACTTCATATCACATAAAGCATCCACAGTGACAATGTCACTCATCAGTATGTTCATCCCATATTAACAGACTTATTAATGGCTGTAGCCTGTAGCACAGCTTCCCAATATAAAACAGCAGTTCCAGGCCCCTCAAAATTCTATGAAATAGCGGTTCCAAGTCTCAAAATTCAACATCAAACAAGGGCCAGAAGCAAATTGATTCAACTAAACTATATGAAACACACGGGCATCTTAATCTATTCAACTAGAAATAATATATGAAGGGAAAAACTCGAAGAAATCACCAAGACTACGAATATGAAAACAAGAAAATAGAATCAGCCAAAAGAATACCTACAATCGAACATCGGGACACTGAAACCCGCTTTTGCCGAGGTAATGTTCGACCAATTCGTCAGGAATCTGGACAGAAAGGGGGAAATTAAATGAAAATTGAATTTAAAAGATGAATTAAGAAATTCGAAAATAGGAATTTAAGGAGAGGAGTGAGAATTAGGGTATTACAGTGGGAGTATAATCCATCAACGACGCCAGAAATTCAGTGAGTGCGGCATCATCGTCGTGCCTACCATCGCTGCTTTGCTGCCCGCCGTACTGATTCATCTCTCTCTCTCTAGTCGTTCTTCTCTGCTATGCTGAGTGGGGGCGACAGCCACTGGATGGCCGTGTAGTGGCTAGAGATAACTCGCTCACGTGCGAGAGGGAGAGGGCGTGAGTAGGAGCCGGCGAAGGGCTGGGCGGCGTCAGTTGCGGTGGCGGGTGCTGCGGCCACTGGTCGTGGTAGTGACCGGAGAAGTCGTTCGTGTCGCGTGCGCAAGTGAGGGATAGGAGTTTCAGAAACAGTGAAATTATGAAAGGGAATAGCAACAAACAAATAATAAAAGGAAGCAGAGAAGTTAAAAAATGGAAGAAATTCGCGAAAGCAGGTTTCGAACTCGTAACCTCTAACAACCCTTGAAACCACATACCACTAGGCTAGGGGTGGCAAAAAACCGTACCTATTTAAAACCCGCAAAATTCGCGCCATTTAAAACCCTAATGGGTGGTAAAATTTTTAAAAAATGGGTATGGAGGCGGGTATGGTTAAAATGAGTATGGGCGCGGGTATGGATATGGGTTTAGGCTTCATCCGCCTCATACCCGCCCCATATAACCCGTCACTGGAACATCCGCCCGTACCCACCCCACTTAACACCACAACTCGCTTTGCTAAATGTTTAAAAAAAAAAGAAATTGAAAGTTGAATTTTAAGCTCAATGTTTAAGCCCAAATTCATTTCAAGAAAAGAAGCCTTAGTTTATGGATGTCTTTTGCCTACCTCTATCTTCCCGTCTCCTCACTCGGTGTCTTGCTATCTATTTTTTTTTTTTGTTGAACTGTGAGAAATGTTAAATATGGTTTTAATATGAATGTCATTATTTTTAGTCTATTTGTACCTAAATAAAACCCGCAGACCTGCAAAACCCAATGGGTATGGGTATGGGTATGGGTATGGGTATGAATTTTTAACACCCGATGGGTATGGATATGGGTACGCATTTTGAAAATGAGTATGGATGTGGGTATAGAAAAACCCGCCCCATTGCCAGCCCTACACTAAGGTAAAACATTGCCTAATGAAGCATTTGTTGTATAAAAGTTTTATTTCTTTTAGATAGGGTCACTCGATCCCATTGATCCCACATTGGATCCGTCATCGAATGTACTTGTCACACCCATACCACATAACATAACCAGACAATGGACTATTCATGTAAAGGACTCTTATGAAATGGCAAGTTTTTCACAAAAATGACCATGTGAACGGCACATGAAATTGATTTTCATCCACGAATATGAGTAGGTTTGAGTTTACTTTAACGACCGTATGGTTAAACACAATCAAAATATAATGAAATTAGGAATGAAAACAGGGATATGAAAATAATTTTTTAATCCTAATTCTAATTGTTTGGTTCAACTAAGAAATAAGTGTATAAGTGATTACCATATATGTTGTTTGGTTTATCCAATTATCAATCTTTAATATTTCAATTCTTTTTAAATTTTAAGTACTTCATTTTTTTTTTTCATTTATGCATATTTCATATGACCATCACTCCAAAGTACATTATTTATAACATTATAATTTTGTATCATAAAGTTTTGACAAGATACCAAATTGTAAAATACCATAATATACATCAAGTATGAAAAGACATAAAAACAATACTGTTCATAATTCAAAATACCACTCGAGTATAGTTCAATTTGTCTATCATGAAAATTAATCTTTCAATTACAATACCATTCCAAAGACACAAATTTGTCATCTTCTACCAGAAAACCCGCCTCACTATAATCAAAGGATCACATATCATCTTAACCTTGGGTGCCAAAAACTGGTGAAGAATTCGAAACGTGAAGGTTGACAATGAAGTCCTTCCATTCTATATCGGGATTACTCGTAGAAGATATCCAAGTTGTTTGGATCGGATATTAGTAGTTTTGCACATCTTAATGCTTCATAACTTGACAATCCAAGTGTATTAGTCACTTCATTGATCAAGTTTTTCTTCTAGTGTGTCATTTCTAGTTATTGTACCATTATCAATTTTTCATGTCCTTAAGTGTTGCTCATGGCACTTGCTATAGTTGACAAATGAACATCAAATCATTCATGTGACTAGAAAAGTTAGAAGATGCATTGACGAAAGACATTATAAGTCCATATATTATGGATTCTTTCTTTTCTTTTCTTTTCTGTTTAGTGTTCTCTCATTCTTCGCTTTCTTTGCAGGAGGAGGAGGAGGAGGAGGAGATTGTGTATATTGAGTTGTTGATTCACATTCTACTACAAATTCAACGTCACTATGGTTTGCTTTCTTCATCCTTGTCAAGATTAACACCTTCGAGGTTACGAGTTGTCAAATGCACCATCTAAAGTCTCAACAAGCTGTTCCCTTGGATTTATCAGGTCCAAAAACTAAATCTAGTAACTTAAGGTAGGGGAAAAGAACCCTTTGTAACCCTTGTGTCTTTGGATTATTATATCATATGATAAATTAAAATAATTAGATATTATGTCTAACATAATAAACAAATAAAAAATAATAAGATAAGTTATTGTTATAGATCTTAATAAATTCTTGATATATGTTTAATTTACACTTGATTATTTTTTCGTTGTCATCCCAATCGAAGCCTGAAGTACTGAACATTTTTGTAGCATAATGTACTTGTTCTTGAACCATTTGACTTTTGATTCAATATAAGGAGTAGCTTTAGGTTAGATTTAGTGATATTTTTCATAAGTATGACTTCCAGTTGATTCATATAGTCATTCTCAAAATTGTCTTCAGTCTTCCCATTCGGATCATCATGTAACTCTAACAATCCATTAATTAATACCCTTCCTCGTTATTTATCCTAAAGCGCTTATTTTTTACTCTTCTACCTTTTTTGTACTCTAACTAGTTATATCCATCCTAAGACATTTTAATGTAAAAACATGTAAAAAAATGGTTGCATAACAATGAGTTTTAGTGATAATTCTCCTAATATTATGTTTTTATATAAAATGCATACAAAATGGATAAAAAAATGCATGGTAAAAGCAAATAGTAACCAAACTATGAGTATAATTTTAAATGTATCAAGTAAAATCATAGATATAGGTATTGTGTATTAAAATAAAATGGGTTATGATTGCTCATTAATTCTACCTCTCAAACTATTGAAGAAATCTTGAGCTAAGATGTTTCTAAGTGTAGTCCAAGCAGTACATGATTCAACATGATTAATAAACTTAACTTCGTTCTCACTATTCTCGCTTTTTGTCCGTCATCTTCATGATATGAATCATTTGGACTACAATTTATAGGCATGTATATCCAAATCAAATTATGCAAAAGAGAACGAGTAATTACTAATCTTACAATTACTGAATGCTCATATATGTTACCTCGAGGGATCTTTAAACAATCAAGTCTAGAAAATGTATCTCTAAGGACACTGCCATTATCTACTAAACTTTTTATCGGGAAAAAATACATGGTGTTTCTATGCTAGGTGTACAAGTTGTTAAGATCAACAGCTCACTCAAACAAACAAAACAAGAACAAAAGAGAATAAACAAAATGGGACAAGAGATTTTAACGTGGAAAAACCCAAAATCGAAAAAAACTACGAACGATGCACTAGAATTTTCGGTAGTTTTACAAGGAATTTTCACTCAAGCTAAACCTAGCTTTATTCCTTGTAAATCTGCTACTTCCTCAACAATGGAGGATTACACTAGTTCTATAGCCATTACTGTGCATTAATCTATCCTTAATACACATTAAACCGAGCAAAAAACAAAAGAAAATGGTCGGAAACGAGAAAGTCGAACAGCCCACCATTGAGGCCGTGTCCCGTGCCAGCTGTTGGTCAGGCGAGCAACTTTCCTTCGGCCTAAAATGACTCGTTATCAATGTCTACGAGTCGTAATCATCGTTCCTTTGCCTTGTAATATGATTTCCCAAGCCTAAAGCTTTCATTAGGCTTCACACATCCAACAGTCTCCCACTTGGAGACTAACGACTCACCTCCTTATTGCATCCTTCTAACTCACCGAAACTCGGCCTCTTCATCGGGAGAAACCAACCGAGGTTGTACACCACCTCACCGTTTCGGCATCTTCTCCTTGGACTAACACCCTTGCTGAAATCCCATTATCTAAGACCTTCTCAAGCCCATCATCATCATCACCCCACGTGAACTCCCACTTGAATATATCGATTTCTTACATACATTCACCACGCAAAGCCGGCTCACCGCGTTAGTCAACAAAACATAATGAAGAAAGAGTTTATACCTCCGGGATTTACTTCCCGTTGACAACGACATCTTCTTCATTACATTTGGTTCTTGCACTTTACCTTGTCGAGAACCCGATGACCCATTTGAACCCCCAAATTTCCCGTCATCATCACCAACTCCCACTACAAAGAAACTCGGACCAAGTCTAAGTCACTATAGCCTTCGATAGAGTACAACGGGCCGGATTTTAAACTTTTAACTACAACTAATGCTCCCTTAACAATTTTCTAGCCACCATTACAAAATATCATTAAATACCCCGAATTGACTCACCAAAATTACATTCTTAGCCAATCCCGAATAAACCTAACATCATGCAATGTCCAAAATTTCCCATTGGAGGTTTTGATCCTCACATCTTCCTTGCCTAGTATGTCTAAACTTTTCCCATTAGCAATGAAATCTTGCCAAAATTTCTCATAACAAAATTGTGGAACAAGTTTATACTAACCTGGAATGAAACAATGCCCCGAATCCACAATCCAAGACTATATAGGACTTTCCATACTTAACATAGGTGTATCACCTACATCTTTAAGTGAATTCATTGAATTCCAATCATCAATTCTTTTAGCGTAATTTTTCTTAAAATGTTGTTTATCACCACAACCCCAACAAACAACCTCCCCCAGGTTTTGGGACCTACCCCTTACTTTGGACTTTGACCAATCCTTTTGATTCACATGTTTCTCCCTACCCCTTATATGAACCGCATTTCCCGATGACTCCACCGTATTTTTCTTGCGAATACTTTTGCTCAAAATCACATCCCGGACTTCATCATACGTTAAAGCATTTGATCTCCTAACACTACTAACTGTAGATACTATTGTGTGCCATGACTCGGTTAAAGAAGACAACAAATTAACGCCTTAACTTCTCCTCAAAGTTAATTTTCACCGAAGCAAGATTTGAAATTAATTATATTAAACTCATTAATATGATCCACTACACTAGTGTTATCATGCATTTTTAGATCAAACAAACGCTTCATTATTAGATGTACCTTATTCATTACCGAGGGTTTCTCATACATGTTGGACAATGCCTCAAGCAACCCCTTCGTCATTGTTTGACCTACGTTGAACGCCAAATTCCGCGCCAATGTCGGTTGTATTGTCCCTAGTGCTTGTCGATCGAGCACCTCCCAAATCTTTTGTTCCATTTCAGCGGCCTTTTCTCCGAGGGGTTGATACAATTCCTTCTAGTACAATAAGTCTTTGTAACGCTCCAACCTAGAGTAGTCGAGCGCGTCACCGTCGTGGACATCCTACTTGTACACCCACCAAGCTATCTTAACTTCTTAACCTTATTTAAACTCTCAACAACATATTGCAACATAACCTTTTCCAAAATTCTAACACAAGAGTCGGACGGGTACTTCTAAACATGCAACTTATATTCATACTTAATCATATTCATAAGAATATTACAAATGTTATACAAAATACAACCTATTCTTTTTATTTATTAACATAGTCTAAAGTATAAACATGGACTCTTTCCTATCTTGGGTCACTAAATTATCGTTAATCGTTAATCTTTTAGAGGCTTCTTTGATCCTTTTAATTTACGAAATCGAAAAAATGGTGAAGTCATGAGCTCCCCAAGCCTAGTGAATAATGCTTATATTTCTCGATGTTACACTTTGCACATTATTCGATTCATACACAAGCACATAAACAAAGAATTCGAATAACTTAAATCATAACATACAACACGTGGAAGGTGGTATATAGACACAGATCACACTTCGCGAGTAGAATCGTACATTCACATTTATCATTATCTTAATATTTTATAACATACATACTTATGTTATGAAACAGATAATTAGAGTAGCTCGACCAAACTTGTCCCATACCAAGTACGATTCGTAGTCTCTTGTTTTCACTAAAGTCCCTAAACAGACACTACTATTAGTTTATTTACTAAATTAACCATCGTTGTCACATACCAATCATGTCCTTTGGGTTCTTAGTTCTCATTTGAGTCCAAAAGAAAGTAACATCCACTAAGTTAGACTAATAACCCAACTATAACCACATCTTTATATGCACATAAACACACTTTTACATAGGTTTCACGTCATTATGGATGTAATAAATATTTATAATCTTACAAATATCATATCATGTTTAGTCATAGTTCAACACATGGATCAAAATCTTACTTATGTTGTTGAGTTTCTTAATCTTAGGAAAATCCACCTCATGACCGACACAAGAAACTATCGCAAAACACAAGGGCCATAAACACATCCTAGTGGATCGATCAAAGCCGTCACAAGATACCAGCCGAGGATGCATGCTCTAGAGAACGTAGAATCTGGAGCCATAATTTACACTGATGAACCGACCGAAGCCATTACAAGGTTCAACCAGGGACCCACACAAATCACATCACACACAGAGTCGAAAATCACATCCTATTAGATTGGTAAAACATCTCCAACTAAGCAAGCTAAAACACATAAATACAAACTACTTTTATGGCCATAACTCTAGAACGTAACACATAAGCAATAGTCTTATACATATATGAACTTCATTCCTTTTTTGAAAATAGTCTTAGCATATCTTAAATTCACATTATCATACTTCTTTCAAGGAAACACATATTCACATCTTTCATTAATAAGTTAGTCATGATGTATATAATCACAAACACGTATGAAAATTGGTTTAACACTTTCAAAATAATTTATAAAAGTATACATATTCCATTTATAGTTTACTTTACTCGATTTCATATTTCATAATAATCATCAAATGAGCTAATAAATAGGAAACATGTAATCAGTCCATATTTAGCATAAATCAAAAAATTTTACTTAGAAATTCATAACTCATAACTTGCTTATCCAAAATTTTTGAAACTTTAACAGTAAATTGAGGGGGACCCCACCCCTCCCACCCTTCCCCCTCCCCACGCATTGACTTGTTGTTGGTGCAGTTGTTGTAGTTCATATAATATTTAGAAGTTACAATAAAATTTTCATATTTTTTTATACATCCAATAATTCGCAGAAATTCAAATCATGGAGAAAAATATGTTATAATTTGAAATTAGCATCTATATTCGATAATTATCATTCTCTCGTAATAAGATTAAAATATATCCCATGCTCATCGATCATACACATGCATTATTTCTTTTTAATTATCTTTCCCTAACCTTTTTTAGTTAAAAAGAAAATTTCAAAAATACTCACTTTAATTTAATCAAATGAATCTTTTGATCTTCTTTACTTTCTTAATCTATCAGTGCAAAAGTCTCCAAACTTTTTCTTTCCTTAATCTACCAAGGAAAAAGCCTCCAAATTCTCCCTTAATCTACCAAGCAAAAAGCCTCCAAACTCTTCTTTTCCTTCTCTCTATTTTTATTCGGTTTTTCTTGGTGCTCTTAGGAAGGAGAATCAACTCATATTTGTAGGAATTTCAAACCAATGAAGTTATGATACTTGTCAAATTGTTTATAAAAACCATGAGCTAAAATCATGTGCATTTTATTTTTATAAAAATTATGGGTTAAACAAAACCATGGTTTGAAAAATACATGTGCAAGCTAAAACAATTGACTTATATTTATTTTATTTTATTTTTATTTTGCTTAATTACTAAGTTTGCATTTGACTTGACTTGGCTTGACTTAACTTGACTTTGACTTTGGCTTGACCAATTTTATGTAACTAGGTAACTTACTAAACATAATATTGACAATTTTAATGCATGTGAAAATTAACATATAATTCTAATTGTTCTCAAAAATATTAAGGCCAACAAAAATATATATGACCGATTAAATTACATATTCAAGTCAAATATTCGGATGCAAGTCAATTATTATGAGCTAAAATCTCAAGGGGTTACGAGTCTTTGATTTGCATTTTCTAGAATGTGAAGTCTTTCCCGTACCTCTCAATTTAACCTTACCGCTTTCTATGTTTGATGTGAACTCTCAAACTCACCACACTCTAATACCATTTGTTAGGATCGAGAGCTCACTCTAATAAGCAAAACAGGAATAAAAGAGAATAAAACAAAAATGGGACAAGAGACTTTAACGTGGAAAAATCCAAAACCTGGAAAAACCACAAACGATGCATTAGAATTTTCGGTAGTTTTATAAGAAATTTCCGCTCAAGCCTAACCTAACTTTACATCTTACAAATCTACTACTTACTCAACAATGAAGGATTATACTAGTTTTATATCCATTATTGTGCATTAATCTAGCTTAATATACATTAAACTCGAGCAGAAAACGGTCGAAACGAGAAAGTCGAACAGCCCACTGCTGGCACGAGCCGTGCCCGTTCTCGATGTCTACGGGCGTGCTTGCTGTTCCTGTGCTTTGCAATACGATTTTTCAAGCCCAAAGCTTCCGTCAGGCTCTACACACCCAACACAAGCACCTAAAACATTCATAACAAGATTTCTCTTCCTTGTCTAGTACCTTTCTCTATCCTTATTAGCAACATGAACACTAACGCATGTATCATCTAAGGCTCCTAAGCTATTCTGTAAAATTTTAAAAATATAATTCTCACACACACTTATTACCTTGAAACATTTCCATCTATTGTGTTTGCAATATTATCAGGTGTGCTTCATTAGTCAAACAAAAAAAAAAAAGGAAAGAAAAAAAAAGTTGGACCGCCTCATTTTCTCTGTGTTTATGTTAATCCGTGTCGTCTACATCTATCTTTGTTCGCCGGAGTCGACTAGCAGCGGCGATCCCCCTTCTCTCTCTCCCCGCCCCCTGCCATCCCCGCTGTTTCATCGTCCTCGAACTCTGCTAGTAAGCCAAAATTCGACAGAGCAAAGCAATGGATTCGAGGCTGCCCCGCCAATTTCAAGTGATGATTCGATCACCCCATCTCGAATCCCTAAATCGTGCCCTAACCCTAACCCTAGACGACCCAAATCGAACCTTCCATGACCTCAAGCTCTCTCTTCTTCCCCCTTCCACTCCCGTTATCTCCTCGTTTTTCTTCTCCCTCAACGGCAAGACCCTCGACGATTCTGCCACCGTCCTCTCCTCTGGCGTCGCCCCCTTCTCTACCCTTACCCTCCACTTCAAGCTCCTTGGAGGCGGCGGCGATGGCGGCGCTACTGGTGCCGAATCTCGCGATTGTTACCTCAATATGTACGCCGAAAAGAAGCCCGACAAGGTGGACCCGAATGAGAAGCGGCTCTCAAGGTGGACTACTTGCGCCTTATCCTACGAGCCCTTGAAGGCCCCCTGCGTAATCGACCGTCTGGGAAATGTGTTCAACAAGGAGGCCCTTGTGAAGGGTCTTTTAGGCAGGAATTTGCCCAAGGCATTTGGGCACATCAAGGGTTTGAAGGATATGATCACTATTCATTTATCTGTCATTCCTGGATTGGATTTGGATAATAATGGTCAAGTTGGCAGCGAGACGAGGTTTCAGTGCCCCGTCTCGGGCCTCGAATTCAATGGCAAGTACAAGTTTTTCGCCTTAAGGAGTTGTGGGCATGTTTTGAGTGCCAAAGCGCTTAAGGAGGTTAAATCTTCTGCTTGTCTAGTATGTCACAAGGAGTTTGTGGAAGATGATAAAATTGTCATCAATGGCAGCGATGAAGAGGTGGCCGCCTTGAGGGAGAAGATGGAGGCGGAGAAGCCCAATAAGGTGGGAAAAGAAAAGAAGCCCAAGAAGGGAAAGAGTGGGGAGGTGGCATTGAGGGATGATGAGTGTGTGAACTTGGATTCTTCGGCTCGATTGAGTGGGAAGAAGCATGGAATTGATGTCAATGGGGCCGAGAAGAACTCAGGTAAGCTTCAAGTGATGAATGACAAGGTTGCAAATGATGCTGCCACCAAGGGAGGAGCACCTGCTGCTCAAGCCAAGCGGTTCAAAGCAGTTGATATCGCACCGGCAAATGCAAACAAGAAAGTCTATGCATCTATTTTCACCTCTTCCAGGAAATCAGATTTCAAAGAGACCTATTCTTGCAGATCTCTACCTTTAGGTCGAAACTGATTCGTGTATAGAATTGTGAGTCTTTTAATGTTCTCCTGGCCGATTTTCTCTTCCCTCTTTTAATTTCTTGTTGTTTATCTGATATGTAGTATTCATGCAGTGAGGATATTGTAACTCATGATTATTTTCTTTGTTTACTGTGAGAAATATGCTATGCTTTCTCTTAATACAGCTTCGAATCGTCTTATTTATGTAATTAATTCACTTGTTTTTCCCGTTGCTATTTGTTAATTTTGAAAAAAATGTTGTTGGGACACTCCTCTATTACTTGATTAGTATTGTTGTCAACTATCTGAGATGTTTTATAGGGTTCTCTTTTAATCCTTGGTGTTGGGGGGCTGTTTGAGTCATGCTCTCACCAGGCTTGATAGTTAATTTACTACTTAGAAAGGTATTAGGCTGTTAACTACACAAGGCAGTCCTTTGTTAACTATGTCTTGCACTGGCGCAGCAGGCCTGGTTTGGCATAAGAGATGAACATTTGCTTTTTTTTTGCTGGTTAAAGAGAGTGGAGATTTATTTGTTGAATGCTGTGAATATAAAGCAAACAATACAATTCTGTCCCTTTGTGCTTTGATGATTGCTTATTAAGTGCAAGGAAGTGCAAATAACAAACAATGTTGAAAATAGAGACCATTTATTGATATCTAATGGCTTCCCCACAGAAAATGTGCCTTGATGCAAACGGGCCTTAGAATATTAAGTCAGTTGCCTATGAATGCTCCCAGAAATAAAGGATGTCAAATGAGCAGGTGTTTAGGTGATAATTTTTACTCTCTCTAATTACAGCTTCAAATTGTCTTATCAATGTAATTGTTTCACGTGTTTTTGCCCGTAGCCGATAGTTAATTGAGAAAAATGTGTTATTCTGACACTTCTGTGTTGCTTGATTAGTATTGTTGTCAACTATCTAGGATTTGAGGGGTCCCTCAGTACGGGGGCTGTTTGGTTCATGCTCTTGCAAGGCTGGAGCCTGGATGGTTAATGTACTACTTTGGAAGTTGTTAGCTACACGAGGCAGTCTTTAACTAAATTGTATTGGCTAAGTATGCACGGTTTGCTATTAGACACAGGTTAAACAGGATGAAGATTTCTTTCTTGAAGGGGGTATGCAGTGAATATAAAGCAAGCAATACAGTTGTGCTCCTTTTTTTTCTTTAATGATAGCTTATCTTTGTGCAAGACATTGCAGAAAACAAATGTTGATCAACAATCGCACAATGTTGAAAATAAAGACCATTTATTGCTATCCAATGCCTTTCCCCATCAGAAAACCCATCTAGGTAAAAGGGCCTTTGGATATTAAGTCAGGTGCCTTTGAATGCTCCAAGAAATGATGTGAAATGAGTAGTTGTCTATGTGTTTGGGTGATGTATTTGTGGGGTTTACTTGCCTGGGAATTTGGAGGAATTCTGTGCGTACAAGTGCTTAAAGGTATGTTGAGACTTCAGATGGTTTTTCACCAGATTCTTTTTCCACAACATTGAGACATAAATTGCAGTCGATGTTCACCCTCTTGAGATGAAGTTGGGAACTTAGAGCATGTTGGGTTTTAGGAACATCGCCTAGTTGAGCTGCGCATGTACAGTATGATACGCATTGGTACCTGGCAGGCAGGCAGGCACTGCCAGGATGATACTGTGTGGATCCTAGATCCTCCCTTACATATGCTTCTAGGTTTGCTTGATGTCACCTTGCTTCCAGCATCTAAGAATTACAGGTTGGGTTCCTTGAACGGAAATAACGGGCATGCCGATCTGCTGAAACACCCCCCAACAAAAGAAAAACAAAAATCACTATTTGGTGTTTGTAAGGAAGTGATATCTCATGGCTTCCTTTTCTGATTCTTTTCTGCGCCTTTCTTTTTTGTTGCTAGAGAAATGCATAGATAACACAGTTCTAAACTTAGTTTCGGAAGAGAAATGCATAGATAACACAGTTCTAAACTTAGTTTCGGAAAAGTACCAAGAGTTTCTCTCCGTGATTCATAGCGATTGCACAAATAGCCTATATGGGATTCGAACCCATATCTTTGTGTACAATTACACGTTGCTCTACCATTGAGCTAATAGGCTAGCAAAAAAATTATTCAAACACAAACAGAACACTTGAAGCAAATAATCATGCAAAGAAAAGCATGTTCTAATTTCAATAATTCATGTGAATCGTTCGTTGTAAACTATATTTGGTCTCCAATGCGTTCATGTTACTTGATTATTTCAAACAAAACGAGCTATACCTGTTTCCTCCTCCAACCCCCTCAAAGCAACAAAGAAAAAAAAGAAGAAACCAAAAAAGAAGGATCACGTGCAAAGAGAAAGAGAGAGACAAAGATACCATTTCTGAAATAGTTGCTGGTGGTATATTCATAAGTATAACCTTCAGTCCCTGCTCTGCACATAGACTTGATTTTTTACCATTACATTGATGAACAGCTTGATATAGTTGGCATAAACTCCACATTGATGGAGTGAAATGTGGTTGGCACATTTTCCTCTTTTGTAATAACTCCAAGGCTAAGATGATTATTTCCAGTGCTAAAACCACCAAGGACAGATTCTCCTGCACCAACTTTGAGCATCTGACTAATAGACAGAAAAGGTTGGTGCATACTTTTCCAACCATTCCATGGTGTTCTGGGATGAAACAATCTCATGGACCACCTACATCAGAAAACCAAAAATGAATATTAAAGGAACACATATTGGCAGGCATAAGAAGCTCATTAATTGTATGATAACATGATTAAACACATCGGATCATAAACCACAAGTTATCATTCACAATAGTATACTTGCTCCGAAATCTTGGGAGCAAGAAGTCAGCTGAAACAAGGAGCAAAATAAGGCCCCATCACACAAGTCATTACATAGAAGAATATAAGGATCGGTTAAAAAGACATAAAGAGTGAAGCATCTTACATTCATGTGAATCTTGGCGCCGGGGGGAGATAAAACTTGAGTGCAACCAACTGATTTCCATGACTAAAATATAAAGTAGGATAGCCAACTTCAACACCATAATGACCATATTCAACGTCGAGAGAGGGCATCCATGACTATCAATATACAGTAGGATAGCCAACAAAATCCACAAATTCAGCGTCTATGACCAATTCAATTCACTGGAAATGACCAAATTCAATTCACTGCATTAATTAGCGATATACAACACAATACTAATTCCCAGTTAACACAAAATCCACAATCAGTCAACCCAATTCAGTTAACTTTTCTAGTGATCAATCTCTGGACAGATTAACAGAGTGAGAGACAGAGAGCGTATCGAGAGAGGTCTCCCCAAATTAACACAGCCAAGCCAGCAAATGGAAATCCTTTAATTTAGCATCAATTATACAAAACCCTAGATCTAATTTTGGGGAGTGGGAAGACATAGATAACGGGAAGACATAGATAACGAACGTCACTGTGGCGGAGGCGGCCGGTGGCTGGGCGACGGAATATGGTGGCTGGTTTGGTGAGGCTGGCAGCCGGGAAGACAGGGGTACTGGCGGGGACGAAGACAACGCGAGAGAACGAGAAATGAGAGAGTGAAAAACCCTCTAACCGAGCGAGAGAGCGAAAGATGAGCGAGATTAAGACAGCACCGGCGGGACGAAGATGACGGCGGGAGGACGGCGGCAGGCTGTTCCGGCGGTAGAGACCGAGCGAAAAGGGAGAGCGAAAGAAGGAAGCCATGAGTTTTAGTATGACGAATGGATTTCCGCCCTTGCACCCAAAACAAAATATTATTCCTTTTCTGTGCTCACATAAGAGATAGTGTGCATATCAACCTTCCTCTCTCTATATATATAAAACTTACAAAGAATTTTACACTCAAGCTAACCTAGCTTATATTTTGTAATTCCACTACTCTTATCAACAATGGAGGATTACATTGTATAATATAGCCATAATTAAGTAAATACACGCATTAACATGCATTAACCCACAAGAAAAACCAAAGAAAATGGTTGAAAACAAACGACCTCGAGACTCAGCAGGCATGGGCCGTGCCAGCCAACACGGGTTGCTCGTGCTGCTGGCACGGACCATGTCGAGCAACACAACCAGCCCGTGTTGGCTGCTGGCCGGCTGCACTTTGGTCTTTTCATCCAACACGCCCGTTCTCGATGTTCTTGACCGGTGCTCATCGTTCCTTACCCCGTAAAGCGATTTTCTCGAATGCAAAGCACTCATTAGGCTCCACACACCCAATAATTTCCCACATGGAGATTAATGACTCACCTCCTTTGTCACATCCATTTAGTTAATTGAAACTCGACCCCTTCAACAGGAGAGACCAATCGAGGCTTTGCACCACCTCGCCATTTCAAGCACCTTTACCTTGGATTAACTAATTTTGCGGATTCCCGCTATCCAAACCTTCAAGCCCATCACCACCCGACGTGAACTCCCACTCAAATTGATCAACCTCTTGCATACATTCACTATAAAAAACTGGCTCATCGACTTTAGTCAACAAAATATAATAAAGAAATAATTTGCACCTTTGGGCTTTACCTCCCGTTGACAACGCCGCCTTCTTCGTTACCCCCAGTTCTTGCAATTCACCTTGTGGAGCACCCGATGAACAGTTTGTAGACCCAACAAACTTCTCGTTATCCTCATCAACTCGCACTACGACAGTAATCCAATTCAAGTCTTTCACCCCTAAAACTCCCATTAGAAACGTTAACCCCGACATTTGCAACTAAGTCACTACACCCCCGATAGAGTATAAAGAGCTAGATTTTACACCCTTAGCTATAACTAATATCCCCTTAACAATTTTCCAAGTATCCATTGCAAAATTTCGTTAGATACCCCGATTCATCCAATTGATTCATGACAAATAGCAATTTTACGGGCTTTTACTTTCTTTTATTGACTAATTTTGACCCTTCAAAGGCCTTCTTACCTAAACTCTTATTTGAGTTTCTTCATTGGTGACTAAAGTGTGTGAATTTCTATCTTTTCATGTAATCTCGCCTTTTATGATGAAGAATACATCTTTCAAGGTGCTAAGGAAGAGAGCAGGAGGCCAAAGAAGGTCGGAGAACGAAGAAAGAAATCAAGCCAGTCGGCGGGTAGCACCGGCCGTATCGAAGAAAAGAAGGAAAAAATCTTAGCACATGTTGTGCTCGAAGCTCAGGAGGTCAACACGAGTTGTGCCAAAGTTAGCACAAACGTGTTAGAGAATCAAAATTAATTGAAGACGTTGTGTAATATCCCCACCCTAATCTAATACGTTAAACGAAAATTAAGAACTTTCCAATAAGCGTGTGGACTTCAGTTCACATTTTCATTTCTCATTAACATATATATTACGTACTTGTGTAAATAACCATATTACGTGTTGAAAACTCGGATGATGATAACGAAGCATGACCGAAAAATAAATAAATTATGTTTTATGATAATTCGAGTAATAATAATAATAATAATATGTAGATGTTATCGGAATCATTATGATTTTAATTTATACGCTTGAAGTTTGTAAACAATTTTTCAAGCCGTGAAATCCGAAACCGACATTTCAACTTGGGCATAGTTTATTAGGATGGACTTGAAGGTGAATGGAAGTCCCAATAAGTTAGAAAAATAAAAGAGGGGGAAACTGAAATTTTTCGAGCTTGCCAAAAGCCCTCAAAACTCTCACCTCATCATTCACCCGTCGCCTAGCCAGCCGGCCGCCTGCCACCACCGAGCCACCGGTCGCCGCCGATCCCTCCACCCGCCGGTCGCCGGCCGCCTAGAACCGCCGTAGGCTGCAGCCGGCTCGCCCCTACTGCCGCATGACTACTGCTGCTGCCGCCTATCGTTGCCACCTCCGACCACCGGCACCACCAGCTGCCGCAGTCTACTCGCCACCACCATCCGCCGCTGCCCCGACATCGGCCACCGGAGCTCCATTCAGCCCATTTCTTCCACCTTAAAAACCTCATTTTCTTGTGGGGGTTTTGGGTAAAAACCTCAAACCTTCAAGTAATCAATTCCTTAATTTTTGGAAATAATCAGTTAGATGTTGCATGCAAAGAATCAATATGTAACTATAAGATTTTAAATGGTTGATATGAGGTTGTGTTAGTGAAAAATAAAGTTATCTTGAAATTATATGGTTGGATGTTATGAAAGTGGAATTGTGGACTTATGAAAGTTATTTATGCTTCAAGAAAATATTATATGATTATGGATATTAGGATTATTGGATGAATAATTGTGAATTGTGAATTTTGAGAAAGAAATGGTTATTGTGATGATTGAAAGCTTGATAGAAAAATTTAAAAATACAGATAGAGGAAATTGGGCATGCATGTGAAGTTAAAATGGAATGTTGGAAAAAAATGATATTATGTGAGGAGTTTAAGAAAAATGGGTATGCATGTGGTTTTCTTTGGAGTATATGTATGAAAATGTAAATCAAAAGAAAATAAGTAACTTTAGTGATACGAAGAAAATAAGTTAAATTGAATCTATTAATGAAACACATTATTTTGTTAAGGCCATCAACGTTGCTCATTTGAGTTAGCAATTCGAAAAAGAATCAAAGGAAGGATAACTTCAAGACCTAAAGTACATTTATTGCTTGTACCTTATGAAAATCCACATATTTATATATAACAATATCAAAATGGTTTGCTAAAAAAGAAACCATTTCAAATGTTATTTGTCATCAAATCATGTGGCCCGATCAATCATTTCATATCGTGATCATATTCTGATCATATCATATATTTGGCTATTATCAATCGGACTTTCCGATCGACTGCAGGTTTGCGCATATTTAGGGAAACCGATGATCGTAAGGAGCCATTCGGATAATAAACGAATAATTATTTTACTATATTCTTCCTATCCGATTTATAAATAAAGTGAAATACATGCGTTCAAAAATATATCTTCACATAAATTATTTACGATACCTAGATAGACGTGCTGAGTTACAACTCATTATTTCGAAATGTTTTCTTTATTTTGTTTTCGGTAAGGTTAAAGTATAGAGGAGCAAGACGTAATTATTTTGGTCTACGAGACTTAGAAGCTCATAGTGGTAGTCGAGAATTTGATTTTTAGGAGTCGTGTATGTCGTAGTTAAATAAGTTGTAATCATGATAATACTTGTTAACATGACTCTTGTTTGTTAATTTATAAGTTGGGTGTCTTTAATATTATGAACTTCAACTTATTAAGTGATGTTTGTATTTTAATTCTAGAGTTTCCTTGATCTTTGTTGAAGAGCGGCAGTAACGCTTTTAATTCTCTTTTTGCTGCACTAATTACTAGTTAGTCGATCGTTAAGACTAAATTGGTGATTATGGGATTTGGGGGCATTACAGGCCGTGAGGGTGGTTGGCGAGCACAGGCAGTACCAAGTCCAACAAGGGCAAGTGCTAAACTCAACACTACCCGTGTTGTTTTCTTAAAAGATATATGTCACCGTTGCGCCTTACCATGGGTAATGCCAAACTCAAGCACTAGGGGTGTTCATAGTTCCGTTCGGTTCGGTTCAATTTTTTTAACCGGTTAACCTGGATTAAACGGTTCGTAAAGCGTGAATCGGAACCGTATCGAATAAACCGATTAACTCGGATATCAATTAACCGGATTATTCGGTTCGGTTCATTGGTAAACCGGAACCGGAAAAGATTGATTTTTTATAAACTACCTCACGAAAGCCACAAACTCGCCTCACGAAGGCCACAAATATAACTTTTTCTTTGGGAAAACTTATTTTTGGTAAAGGTCCAAAAAATTAGTTTGTAAAGAAAAATTGGTTTTGCGAAGCCGGCCACAAACCGCCTTGCGAAGGCCACAAAGCCGGCCTAGTGGCCCTAAACCATTTTTTTTTGGGCAAAATACTTTGCCTTCTCCCAAAGGAAAAAAAAAAGGCAGGAATTGCTTTTTTTCAAATAACAAAATTTCTTATAATTATTTTGAATTTTTTTAAAAATTATTATCAATTTAGTTCCAGATCAATCGACGGTTTCAAAATTTCGAATCGGATAAGTTATCGGTTTACTAGTTTGGTTAACCAAAAAATTTAACTGGTTCGGTTCAGCCGGTTCACAGTTCCATTTTACGGTTCCGATTCTTTTTGCACAACCCTACTTAGCATTGCCCGTGCCAATCGACAATTTTCGTTTTTTCAACCTTTTATTCCGAAACATGCTTATATTTTTTGTATCTAATTTTCATTCCATATTTTTAGTTTAGGTTTTCTCTCTACTTTTGAGCACTCATTTCAATTGTTATAGAATCAAAGCTTGAAACTAATTTTCGATTAGTTGTAATCTAATTCAAGTTTAGGTATCATTATTCTTCCTATTTTCTTTTTCTCTCCTTTTATCTTTGTTCTTATTTTTGGTGTTTCATTCTTCAATTTGTTGTCATTTGCCATGAATATATGTGGCTAATTTTCCATTTAGGTTAGGGATTTGCCACTAATATGCTAATTTAATCGTAATTTATGCTTCGCTTACTATTTCACAATTGTTTGGTGAATTTTCATCTTGTTGTCATTTATTAAAATTGGTGTGAGGTTCAAGATAATCACACATTTATTGTTATTGGGAATTGAGTAGACTTTGAGAGAAGATGCTTAATTCTACCTCAACTTGATTGATGATTACAACTTAGATATGAGAATAATTTAGGTTGTTATCAAGGGAAGAATTGATAATTTTGTAATTCATTGTCTTTGATTGTATGAGAATGATAATTAATTCAATTGAGTTAGCTTAATGACCTAAGAGATAAGGCTTAGGTAGTTCAAATTGCTTTGATTTCCTAATTCTTCGCAATTGTGAATAGTATAGAGACATTTAATGGAGATGTTTGGCATGTTAGTTGGTAAATCCCGCCTAATGCTTTCTTAATCCGATTTCTTTTCATATTTTAAGTGCTTACTCGTAACGCCCCGAGTTACCATTACTTAATAATTCCCTAATTCGAGAATATTAGGTAAGGTCGCAGCTGAAATTAACGATTGAAGGCGTCACCGCCGCCCTAATAATAGGACAAGGCTAAAAATAAAATACCATAGCAACTTCGTGTTTATCGAGTTATGCTTAAGTCTTTGAAAACACTAAATTTTATGTTGCACTGAGCCAAGCCCGGCAATATAAATAAACCAATCCCAAATTAGAGTCCTACTAAACCTTTATACATTAAACAAGCCAATACAAGCAGACCTACGATAGGAAATACGAAATATTTAACTACATTCCAAAGTCAAACCTAGAACTTAACGAGAATGAGAATCACTATGAGCATCTAATCCCGTCATAGTACAATGATAACGACATACCCGAGTAGGTCTTGCTCCCGTCGAGCTCCTTAAGCAAAGGATCTGTTCATAGATGCTTTTCCTAAAATAAAAACATTAAAATAATTCGAAGAATGAGTCGAAACTCAGTACGAACATTCCCGCACGGTTAAATAATTTTGAAACACATTGATTGAGCGCGCGCATTTCAATTCATTTTAGTTTGAAATCGGGGAGAGAATATGAGTAAAACTTGCTTGCAGGTTATTATCCGAAAGTGGAACCCCTTGATAATTGATACGATCTTAGTAAGGTGCTCACCCCTCGGGCGACCGAGAACCCGAGTTGACGCCTCGCGCGGGTGTAATTGGTGGGCATAAGCCCCGATAACTTATAATTGGGTGGGGACCACTTAATTAGGTGGCAAAACCCGATTTGCAAATGATTCATTATTAGTTATTTATATAAGAAATGTTGAGATTTCTTGAAATATGTGAATTTTCGAAGGGCACTGAACAATGCACGTATCCGAACCGAGAATGTTTGTTTCTCCCCTTTTTATAAAAATCTAAGTTACCGGTTATCCGACAACCGAAGTGGCCACGGTTACGTTTCAAATAGATTTCCATTGTTAATAATGTTTTTCTTGAGTTTTAATACTTGAATTTGTATAAGCATTGACGACTTACTTCATTTTCTATATTTGTTACGCAATCGGGTAAACTACGTTTCTCTTACATAACTTCACTGCATTAGTTATGTTTCGATCATGGACAACAACGTCTACTAATTAACGAAGTCGATTAAGCTAATCAAATAACTAATGTTATTTATGTAATTCAGTTCATTTGTTGGCGTGAATTGAAAAGGTGTATATATAAACATGTATGATCAATCACTTATCGTTATTATATTTATTAAAAAGATGTGAAACATGCTCTTAATAATTCTTATTATTGCTACCCACATTGTTGTTGTCATTATTATTATCAGTATTATTATTATTCTTATTTGATGCAACTAATCCGATTAATTTGCCAAGCTCAACTTATCTTCCGATCTTTATCCCTAACGTAATTTCTTTATTCCTCATTTATCAAATTCAACCTCATAACTAAGTGATTATTCAATCTATCAATGCTTTTCCAGAGGAAGGCTTCACAATTAACCAGATTGTTCAAAATTCATACATATACCAACTTAAGGTCATGAGCATTATTTTCACAACAAATTCACATTCGCAATCACAATTAGGCAACTTAATGCTCCAAGTTTTCTACACGCCTCTACATTTACACATTAGCTAGTTTAGCTTCTGCATGTACTCTGCCCTTCAGTATGGTCATTCCCCAAAATATCAAAATCCATCCAATTACTCAATTATATAACAAAACATCCCTAATCTCATTCTCTAAATTATAATTTCCCAAAAGAAATTACATTCGTTCACAATCATCCCATCAAAATATCACAGCTCAATCATCTACACCAATTCGAATTTTCCCAAATCAATCTTTAAATTCACTCAACAAACATATTTCTAAATCAGATGATTCACTTTATAATTTCAATTACTAAGTAAATATTACAGTGTGCAAATCTGAGTTTTAGGGTTTTACTTTCAAAACCAAGAGAGGGCAGCCAAGAGGAGGGTGGAGTGATGGCGGTACAGCTGGACTCAGGCGGACACTGGCCAGCACCGGCGGCAAATTCTGGCGGTTGCTGCAGCTGGTGGTTGGCTGTGAAATGGCCCGCGGCAGGGGAACCGGGCAGCGCCCCGCGGAACGAGAGGAGAGCGAGAGCGCGGGAGAGTGAGAGAGAGAGATAGAGGGAGAGAATGGTGGCCGGCGCCGGTCTTCCAGCCGGCGTTGGTCGTGCTGGTGGCCGGAGGAGCGAACGGCAGCTAGGGGGAGGAGCAGGGGAGGCGAAGGGCAGAGCAGAGGAGCACGGGAGAGGCAGAGTAATGGGAGAGAGAAATGAAGGAAGATGAAATTTGCTGACTATTTTCATCTGTAACTTTATTTATTTCCTCCCTCTTTTCTTTTTTTTTTTTTTATAAAAATTTTAGAGAAATCCATTTGTGGATTTCTCCTTCAAAAATCTGATTTGTTTATTTTATTATTTTAATTTTATTTTGATTTATTTGTTTATTTATTATTATTATTATTATTATTATTATTTTCTTATTGTTACTTTTTAATTTTTATTTTAATAATGATGTTTGCAAATTATAACTTTATTATGAGATTTTTATTAAAGTCACTTCGTCGCCTTAACTGCATAACGCATATATAAAAATAATGTAAATATAAAATATCGAATTGAAGTGCACGCGCTCAATCATATAAATCTTATAATTAATGAATTAATAAAATAAACAATGTGATTTAGGGTCGGGTTGTTACAGTCTTCCCCTTAAAATAAGTTTCGTCCTCGAAACTTGAGCATTTGACAATAAGGTTTGCAGACTTACCGTAAAATAAGTGAGGGTATTTATTTCTCATATCTTCCTCGGCTTTCCATGTGGCTTCCAAGGATGTATGGTTAGTCCACAATACTTTCACCAAAGGAATGCTTTTATTATCGAGTTCCTTGGCTCTATAATCCAATATTTGCACTCGGTTGCTCTCATATATCAAGTTTTCGGGAATTTCAAGAGGTTCTGTCACAACATTATGGCTTGGATCGGGCACATACTTTCTAGGCTATGAAACATGAAAGACGTTATTCTCATGTTCGAGTTCAAATGACATAAATACATATAGGAGACTATGTTGAACTCTTTTATAATCTTATATGGCTCAATATACCTAGGACTTGATTTTTCCTTAACTTTGAATCTTTAATCCCTTTTCGGTGGAGACACTTTTAAAAGCACTTTTATCTATATAGCTCGTTTGTCGCTTTAAGTTTCCTTGATGTGGTCTTAAATCTTGCTAACCTTTTCAGTTGTTCCTTAGGTCAACTCATACTTATAGTCAATGCGTCATTCTACTCACTCCAACACAATGAGATTCTCGCATTTCCTTCAATACAATGCTTCAAATGGAGTGATTTTAACGATGACTTGATAATTGTATTATAGGAGAAGTCCACCAAAGATAAATCAATTTCCCATTTTCCTTAAAAGTCAAATATACATGCTCTCAATATATCTTATCATATTTAATTAACTCTTTCAGTGTGCCCTACTATTCCTGGATGGTATGAACTATTAACACCGAGTTTAGTCGTAAAAGGTCGCTATAGAGCTTACCAAAATTGCATTTGAAACCTCGTTATCGCTATCGGATATAATGTTCTTAGGTATTCCCATGTAACCTAACGACTTCGTGATGTATAAGTATGTCGGTTTCTCTACATTCTATGTGTTATGTGTTGGTACAAAATCCGCAGATTTCATAAGTTGATCAACAATCGCTCAAACATTTTTCGTTGAAGCAATAATAGGTAATCTTATGGCAACGTTCATTGAAATTGAATCTCATCTCCACGTAGGAATCTCCAAAGGTCTCAATTCACCAACAGAACATTGATATCTCTTTTCATATTATACTCTCCAACGTTCGGTCTTAACCATTTCATAAATGGAACACTTATCTACATATTATGTAATATCCTCTTCATATTATTCCACCAAAAACATTGTTTCAAGTCTTTATACAATTTGTTCCTCCTAGATGTACCAAATATCGTGTATTATGTGCTTCCTTAGGAATCTTCCTTTTCAATTCCTCTTTCTTCAGATATACAAAATTGATTCTGAAACCTTAGGGTTCCATCCTCGTGTATTCCTTGAAACTAGGAGATTTTTCCTTTTAATTTTTTTTAATCCTTTCCATCCTAACATTATCGTTTCGGCCTAACTAAATACCCTTCATTATTATATATTATACCTCTATCGCGGCTAGGAACCCATTCATTTGTCCATACGAGACTCGACTCAATACTTATATTGTGGAGATCACATATAACCACGAGCTAAGTTGTCATTATTACATTCAAATTGTGTTTTGTCTCCGTACTCCACGCATTTGCCACTATATTTACTTTCACTAAGTGATATTATATTTGTAAGTCATAATCCTTAAGTAATTCCACTAGCAGCGTTGCCTCGGATTGATCTTCCTTTGGGTAAAAATGTACTTCAAACTCGATGGTCAATATAAATCTTACATGTTACCCCATACAAGTAATGTCACCAAATATTTAAAGCAAAAACAACAGTAGCCTACTCCAATTCGTGAGTAGGATAAGTCTTTTCACATGGTTTGAGTTGTTGAGATGCATAAGTCATGACCTTGTCGTCCTGTATTAATACGCATCCTAACCCATTTTTAAATGGCTCACTATAGATGGTATACTTTTTATCTTTCATAAGTAAGGTTAGAAGCACTTTTGTAGGAAATTAGTGTGGAGATCCTCTCTTGCATGTCGGGAATAGGAGTTTTGTTTTTCCGTTTTGTGAAAGAAATTGTACATAGAAAATAACTCTTTTCACCGTTTCATTGAAGAATGAAAATGTACATGTTCGCCTTTAACTACCAAAGCCTCATTCTTATCTTTTCCTTGAATCCTTGTTTCTGTTTCCCTTTCTGTTACAAATTCTCAAGGATAGTTCATTGCGGAAGTATTCCTACTAATCTAAGCAGATTAAGCAAAATTTAATTGGTGTGCAAGATCAGATGAATTCACTGCTCTGACAGCAGTTTCACAGTAGCCTTTAGTCATGTATTCATGTTACAGAGGTTGGGTTTGTTGAAGTCTCATCTTCAAGGTTAGTGTTTCGCTGAGGGTGTCATCTTCTGAGCTTCATAACCTCATTTTTTTATCATAAGATTCATTCATGGCCATCCTTGGATGCTGTAATCACTGTTTTGAATTTGAAAAGACCAATTGTGCATGTAAATAGTGAAAGGAGACTATAAAATCCTCATATTTGGTGATATGTGACAGTTACACTTTGACGTGTTACTTTCTTCAGAACCCCCGCCCCAAACAAAAAAAGGTCCTCCTTAACTCCCCTCAGTGGGACGCCGGAGTTCCCAAAAGAAACCACCGCCACCACAACTCTACCTCCATCACTAGCATGAAGCGACGACTGAGGAGACAGAAATTAATGATTGAGATGGAGGAGATAGATTGAAAGGGGAAGGCTAGCTGCTGCTGGTGGATCAGTGGATGGTTTGGACTTGTTTCACTTGGTTAAATTTTAATAATTGTGATTTACTTTAACCGAACAATACATCCAAGTCAATAAAATTTATTTCAAAGTTAATTAGCAATTGAACAAGTAACTCACAAACTCGTAAAAATGCTCAACGCCTTTTTAGTTTACCAATATGAAATTTCCCACTTATATTTGATCTTCTATTGGCATAATTGATAACAGAGCATATATTTAAAAATCAAAACAAAATACATGTCCTTTGTGATCATTTTACATTAATTGTCTACCTCAATAGCTAGTTGTTCCAAATAATAATAATTTAAAACACTAGTTTCACAGTTAACTACTAATCACCAAGTATCTAACAGCTAACAGGTAGTAGAACAGCCATCAACTTATTCAACAGTTAACCACTACTAAAACAGATATATTCGACACTTAACCACTACTAAAACAGATAAGTTCACCGAATACACCCATAGTAGGTTAACGCATAATAATAATAATAATAATAATAATAATAATAATAATAATAATAATAATAATTGATAAGGGATAAAAATTTCAAATTCCATGCCCCTTCGGTTTTTATACAAGACACCCTCTTCCGTTTCTGATGAAAGCGCCAAAAGAACTGCAGGTGATGAACTTGATTGGTGACGTTAGGGGAAAAGTGGCGGTGATGGTGGATGATATGATTGACACAGCTGGTCAGTTCTGTTCCTTCTTAAACTTTAATTTCTCATTTCTTGTGGATGATAGCATATAGCACACCAAGAATGTTTCTGTGCCCAGAAGATGATTGTAGATAAGGAAGCCATTGTTGTGTGTTGCATTGTTTTGTGGTGTCCCGAAAATTCAAAAGTATTTTGCACAATGACAAATGACTTCCTCAGTTTCTCTTTGCTGGCACTTATTCTTTAAAAACAATGTGCAAAACTGCATAGGTTGCTGATTCTGAGGATTTAAATTGGTTTCATTATGTGCAATTATGGGTTGAGTTGGATATGTGATCTAGGTGCAAGAAATCTCCTGCGAGCCGGGGGTGTCGGTTATTGATCTAAGAGAGGGGAAAGAAAACATTGACATTTACTGCCTGTCTGCCTTGTTGCCCTTCACTTCTACCAGGTGGATTTTTGTGAAGGCTGTATCTCAAATGCTTGCTATTGCTGACTCCCATGTTACATTAGGCAGGCTGTTTTGTTTACTAAGGAGAGTAATTTCCCGCTTAACTTTATTGAAGAAGGATGTTGGTACTAGAATTTGGACATTGATCCTTTCCTCCCGGGCTCATGACTTGTAGGTACAATTGCCAAAGGGGCGGCTCTATTGCACCAAGAAGGAGCCAGAGAAGTTTATGCTTGCAGCACACATGCTGTTTTCAGGTAAGTGTTTTTGGGTCGACTTTTAGTTTTTAATATGCATAACAATTTGCTGGATATTGAATGATTTGAGTTCAACAGGTGATACATTGGGCATTTCATATGTAGGCCTCCCCCTTTGGGTTTGTGGGGTTATGTACTATAATGTGTATGCTAACCACTAACTAGTGGATGCCAATATCCATAATCCACTCTGAAAATTGTGATTTCTGTGCTACCTATGGTTTTTTATTCTTCCTGATGTATGTGAAGACACATGACATTCAGAAATGGATACAACATTTTGGACACTTTAGATTCATCTTAAAACTAAAAAGTCAAAATTGGCAAGCACGGCATTTGAATGCATACGCATATGGGGCTCTATTGCTTTAGTCTAGTTTTATACATTTCGTAACAGAATTTTTATTGAATGGTGAATTAAATATTTTCTGTGATTTTTAATCCTTTTGAAGCTGATTTGATTGTAATTGATACTCTGTTCACCACATCATTGAGGATGATACCTACTATTTATCAGTTTGGTGACAGTTTTAGGACTCAGGAATTTTGCATCCATCTCCTAATTCATTTTTCTTTTGATATATTCACAGCCCTCCTGCCATAGAGAGGTTATCCAGCTGTCTATTTCAAGAAGTAATAATCACAAACACCATTCCTGTTTCTGAGAAGAATTACTTCCCTCAACTTACAGTATTGTCAGTTGCAAATCTTTTGGGTGAAACCATTTGGCGCGTTCATGATGACTGCTTGGTGAGTAGGATATTTCAGTGAGCTAAAATATATTTCACGCAAATTTTGATAGCATAAATATGTTCATGGGCCATAAACACTTGATTTTGCTTTCCCATTTTTCTCTATATGAATGTACCATTCCTTGTTTTTCCCATTTTTCTTTATTGCATAGATATGTTCATGGACCCAAAAAACGGGAAACCATTTTTCTACTACCTGGCGAAAGTGACCCCTATAAAGTTAGCTCCATGTTTCACATTTCAATTATTTCTTTATGTTAAAACTGTATAGACATATACATGAAACAGATGTATGATATGTTCCATTCTGACCATTCCTTGTTGTCAGGTTGGCTTTGAGCCCTACTCAACTTTGGGAATCGATTGATGAATTGGAGCCATGTTTCTTGATTGTGACGCTGCCCTAACTATGGCAGCGCATGCAGACGGGATCAACCCCCTCCCCCTTTTCCGTCCGCTTGACATAATTGTGCATTTGTAAAATTTGAGATATCTTTAGTGCCAAACAAAAGGATGAAAGATGTACTTGTGAGATGCAAGATTTTTGTCCAACTTGTTCCCCTTAGGCTTTGATTGGGATTTTTTGAGGATTTGGAGGATGGTGATTCCACATGAAACCGTGAGATGATGAGTAAGAACAGTTCTGTAATTTGGCTGTTAATCTGAGGATAACTTGGAGTTTGTATATATGTATGCAAAAATATATTTTGGACCTTTGTATTTGGTACATCTGTTTTGTATCTGCCCTATACTCATAATCATGACATCGTTGGTGATTTTTCAAGAATAAACGCAGAACATTTCAGGCATTCTGAGCTTCTGTCATTGGCACCACACTGATCATCCTCAACTCATTCTGACTCTTTCTTTTTCCTTTTTTTTTTTTTTTGCAATATATATATCCAGACTCACCGAATAGGGTCTAGATACAAAACCAAACACCAATTGGGCAAAAAACCCTGTAATACAAATAAGTTCATAATTGTATTTTCATGACATAACGTCATTGTATGAGTATTGCAATAAAAAAACTACCTTTTAATTATGATGAACACAAACTATGTAATCACTAGAGCATTGCAAAATTGATTGTATTAAATTACATTCAACAAAACATCACAAAAGTGTGAGGAAAATTTTTGGAAGACTTTACTTTTCTGGAAGCTTTGGGGTAATCCAATGGAGTCCCAAGGCAGCTAGCACCTGATACACTTTAGACTGAAGTGTTGTCCCACCCTAGCTCAGAAAATAATCGTCCCTTGAGTCATGAAATAAATACAAAATTATACCGCATAGAGGTCAATCAGGAAAAATAGAGGGGGTCTAGCTAAGCAGACGAAGGGAAAGGTCCTTGAGCTGCTGTGGATCAACTTCAGAAGGTGCTCGCGTTAGGGCACACTGAGCTGTGGTCGTCTTTGGGAAAGCTATCACATCCCGTATGGAGTTTGCTCCTGCCAATAGCATCACCAACCTATCCAAGCCGTAAGCTATGCCTCCTGCACTTAAACGAGAAAGGCATCAGGTACATTAATTAAACACCCTATTTGGATATTCAAACTAGCTGTTATATTTTTCGGGAAGGTTTGGCAAAGGCGGAATAGCTTGTGGAAATAGTTTTCTGACTTCCAACATACAGCAAGAAGAGGTGATTTCATATAGCTGAAAAGTAAGTTCCTATTAATGAAAGGCAAATTCTACTAGAAATTCATTCTCCTAAGAAATAATCTCAAAGAAGATATTTAAGTCATTTTTCCTTCCTCAAGATATGTAGGGAGTCTCACTAACCCACATCAAAAAGAAGAATACCCTAGTATCTTAGAGCATGGTTGATGGGGCCCTTCTGTTCTGCCTCAAACAAGACCAGTTAACATATATTCTATGGAAATTCAGAGACAACCATACATACCATGAGGAGGAGCACCCATATCAAATGCCTCCAAAAGATAGCCAAATTTTGCTTCAGCCTGCAAGCAATCAAATTCACGATCTCATTTGCAACATCAAATGTTTGTATAATTAGCCTAGACGGCTCTTTTCATTCCCTCGTACATAATTTCCATTTACATTGAGTTGTTGGGAAAAAGAGAACCAACATAAGGCACATCAGACACACTTATCGAAATGCTTACCAGAATGGAAAAAACGAAATGAAGATTGAGAGAGAGGGAGAGGGTAACTTCTCTAGAGAGAAGTATGTCAACGTCAGTGTATGCCTTACCTGTTCCCATGAGATGCCTACAATATTCAAAACTTTTTCTTGCACCTCGCGCTTGTATATTCTTAAACTTCCTCCTCCAATCTGAAAACCCACATCTGGTATGAATGGCGAGATCACCAGTAAGAATACACAGAAAACAGTACATGGAATGTACCTCTACTCCATTGTAAACCATGTCATAGGCCAAAGCTCTAGCGGAAGATAAATCCTCCATGTCTTCGGGGTTCGGCGCAGTGAATGGATGATGCAAAGCCTGAAAGAAGGTTCATCATTGAGAAAATTTGCATCAGCATATAGCAAAATGGTCGAAAAGGGCTATCAAGACTGCAAGGCCATTTTTATATACGATCTCCTATTTTATCTTCAAATCTCCTTCTGGATGCACACAGCACCAGTTACAGCATAAAAGAAGGTGGAGTTCTGGCAATTTACTCAATTTGAATTTTAAGGGCACAAGCTCCACAATCTTACACAGCAATAAAGTTATCATTCTTGGTGAAGAAGATTGCGCTAAATGTCCTAGAGAGCACACCTCCGAGCAATTGTCTAACGGGAAAAACTTCAAATTCAAATGTAACTTAGGTAAGTACGCCTATTGATAGTATCCAAACCTCCTGCCAGAGACTCCGCTGGAAGTGGGAGCCTTGTTAAAGGCTCTGAGTCATAAACAGCAGCCACCAATATCCATACCAAAATTATAAAATGACCAAGGACTGATGTCACAAACCTCAAGCCTTTGCTCTTCACCATTCCATTCGAACATTGGGAAATCAGTTACCCAGAGAATTGAATGCTTGGACTAGGATAGAAAAGGAAACAATATGAGACGGCAGAAAAGCTAGAAATCAGAAAGGAGCACAATCAGTTTTCTGTTAAATCAATAAATAAACTTACTTGGTCCATAATGCCCAATTCATGAGCCACATGTAGTCTAAGGCGGTCCAGAGTTCTATTCACTGACTTCTCTACACCCACCGCAAACAAGATAAGATCACCAGGTCCAGCAGAACACAGGTGCAACAATTTTTCTTCACTTTGTTGATTCAAACTTGAAACTAGAGCAGGAATTCCTTCAATCTCACCTGAAGAACCATAATACAGTTAGACGTGCACCTTTTTTGATTTCAGAATAACATGAATACAAATATCTGTCTACCGTCACTTGAAACTTTCAGGAAAGGCAAACCCTTTGCCCCAGATTTGATTGCTTCATTATAAATGTCACCCTTCTTTAGTGCGCTATTAGAATAAACTTTCGCAGCTGAAGGGACACATAATGCTTTTACAACACCCCCACTGGACAATGCGTCTGCAAAAGCTTTGAAGGTAGACCCAGCAAAAATATCAGAGACCTGCGATCAAAGGTGTTTCCAAAACATATCAATCTTACAGTTAACTTACAGAGAACCATATATTGGATGATTAAATGCGACTTGTTAGACAGATTTACAGCTTAACATGGAAACTTGGCCAACAGGGAGAATCAAATTTGAAATCATTTCAGTGTCAAGAGCAAAGCCAGCAAAATCACCCTCCTGGTTTTAGGCTGTGAGCTGTATACTCCCCAAACGAACAGTGCCAGATAAGAAGGTATCTGAGAAACTTCTCGCTCTGGAACCAAGAATTTAGTTCCGTTTAATCAAGAACATCTAATGAAGACTAATGTCACTTCACAGGTTCATGCTAAGTCGAAAAAGAGCCTTGTCAACTTCTTTATATCCAGCTCCATAGCAGCTCAAATTAGGCTAGCAATGGACAAGAATAGCAAGTTCCCCACAGACAAACACTTGAATGAACCCGATATATATAGCAAAGGAAATTATACGGGGTTGCTTCTAATACTTTACCACAATAAATATCACAGCTGATTTCTGACTAGTGGCCTTCAGATTTCCACGCTAAATATACCATGCAATAAGAGTGACATGAAATGAAAGGTGCATATTATACTCAGGTCATGGACAATATCACTAGAATAGTCTTGACCATGAAGACAGTCTTACAGAATAATCTTGCAACAACCAATCAATGGATTACTGGCTGTAGAATTCCAGCACTGCAGAAAAGCTTACATTTTTCAACTCAAGATCAAACCGAAGATCTGGTCTATCTGATCCATATCGATTCATTGATTCAGCATAGGTAAGCTTTGGAAAGGGATTTGGTAGCTCAACACCTTTGATCTCCCAAAATACCTGTAGACAATAATATCACCATCGTGAACTCTAAGATAACTTTAACCCGCTGAAATCTGCAGTAAATAGGTCATATTTCCATCGTAGTTGAACCGCATAGCTCATTCACTGACACAAGGTTTAAACAGTACTACAAAGTATCAAAAGAGTTAGAGAATTTCCTAATACCTAAGATGCATATATATCACCAAGATTGAACAATTGAAAGGAAACCCATCTCACTCAAAAGCAGAAACAAATAGGAAAAAAGTTAAGTATTTGCAAATGGCTTCTCGCAAAAGCATACTATGTACAGACATTTCCAACTGCATGAACTGGCTGGCATGCTTTGACAAAATGTGAATGAACTGACATTTCTTAATGTTTGAAGAGTTGTTTACAGGAAGTGAATAAGCTCTAATCTTATCTAGAGAATACCCCTGGTAAATGAACCAGAAATTAACCAAAAATGGATCAAACCTAGTGAACATAATGCTATACATTTCAAGTCTTTTTTCTTGATGTGATGAAAATGAACGTTCAAATTAACACAAAAGTTCAGAAACTATCCCCATGTATCACCACTTCAAAACTTTTGCAAACTTGCCTACAAATAAATCCGGTAAAACCTTATTCCTATCAGAAGATGACCACTATCATGGAGATTCAAAAAACAATCACAACTTTGAGGACCCCAAAAATTACCTAGTTATATTTCATACACATGAATAGCAAAAGAAATAATAAGCCACCGACAGGAAGTAAAAGAAGCAAAGACGAGAAATGGTTTGAATAGAAAGACATGCTACTATGGAAATCATTCCTTGAAGCCTGGAGCAAACTTTAAGTTCATTATGAAGCAATTCAGTATGTTGAAGAACTGCTTTATACTATATTGATACTTCCAATTATTTGCACGCTCTAGAACCTTTACAACATGTATCACAAACACACCTTTCTGATCAAGTCTTCATTGAGCTTCAGCATCTCATCCAATGGAGTGAATGCCAATTCTAGATCTAGTTGTGTGAACTCAGGCTGTCTGTCAGCTCTCAGATCCTCATCCCGGAAGCATCTGAAAGAAAAACACAATGCTGAGATTGCAACATGTCTCGTATTAAGTTTGATCACAACCATGCCGTTGCTTATTAACATCGGTTTTTCCCTGACGATTTCAAGGTGTACATCTATTTCCTACCTTTGTTTGAATTATTCAGATACAGAAGCAAGATTCAAAAGAAAATAATCCATCCTAGAGCAGTATGGAGTAGTACGAAACCTGAGGACACATGCATTAAAGGACCGAATTTTAAACATAATGATGATAATGCAGCACGAACCTCATCCTTACATATATCAAAGAAAGCAACATGCATAAAGAAGACAGTCAAGAATAGTATTCACCTTGCCACTTGATAGTATCTGTCAAAACCTGAGACCATCAACATTTGCTTGAACAACTGAGGACTTTGAGGCAAAGCATAAAACATCCCTGGCTTCATATACATATATTAGGATATTAGTATAAAAGCCATAAGAAGGTTAACTAACATGCAGATGAATAGTTTCCAACAAAAGTGAGATATGCAATTTAACCACAATGAAAATGGAAGATATGTGTCTCTGGTGGATACAATACGAAAGAAGGCTAACCTTTTTTCAAGGGAGGGAAGGAAGGATAGATGATAGATGATAGATAGAGGAAGAAACCGTGATAGAAATGAGAACAAGTAAAGGATGATAAGATAAGGATGAATTATATTATAAATTCATAATAATTCCTCTTCTAGATTGACTTAACAAGTTACACAAGTCCAAAACGCACAAATTGTTTGAATTATGAAAACCATATTCAGTATCTTGATAAAATAGAAGATTTCATTGACGAGCAAAGAATGGAAAATACATGCTCGCAGGATAAATCCCTTCAGTGAGCCCCACCAGGGAGGGGGCTAAAGTTTTGCAAGAGAGATCACTTTGTCAAAGCCAAATTGACACGGTACAAGGAACGAAACAGCTTAAGATTTTGACGTCATTACTTATATCACCAAGGTGTGCCTTCCTTTTAGGAGCCCAAATGCCAGGAAACTCTTCATGAAGCACGCTTGACTTTAAGTAATGAGACAGGTGACATCCTAAGAAGTTGGTAGTGTATGAATAAGGAGAGACTAGAAAGGTTTGTCATTGTATGTGAGGTCAATCATCAACTTGTAAATAACCCAGTGATATACTACCAAAGCAGCAGTGGGCATGATGCTGCAAAGCATCAAAGTATAACCCATCCAGAAGTATACAACTGATTACCGGGGGAGGGGGCAATATTAAAGACAGAAGTCATCTCTGAAATCCTGTTCTGACAAAAATCTAAATGCAGAATTCATCTTTTGGATCCTACAGTGAAACAAAGTGGTACCCATGAAGCCACATTTTGAGTTTGTAACAGCCTACCTCTGGAATCCACGTCTGCCTAAGGATTTGAGCACAACAAAGATCACCTGATGTCTATTTACAACCAGTTGATAGGTAAGAACAGCTAAGAAAATTTGATATTGCTACTTACACATCAACAACTAGTAATACTAATACCAATGCCATGAATTGCAGCCAAGGAATAACAAATTTTAACACTAATTAACTCCTTCAGCTGTATTTCATTTCTGACATGCATATGCCAAACATTTGGGCATCAGAGCCAGTATGCATCAAGCCTTTCTTTAATTTTTCAGAAGATACTTCTTCACAACCTATCAAAGACAAAAAGAAGGCTTGAACAGCAGGGTACCCAGAATGAGACACATAAGAACCTTCCAGTGAAACACCTAAAGGGCTGTCAAACTGTCATCCCACTGTTAGGCTATAAAGTCTGACTCCAAATTTTGACCATAAAATTTGACAAAGAAATAGAAGAGCCACAGTTTCCTTTTACTGCACATAATATAAGACCAATTACATCAAAGCCATGAATCAGACACCAGTTTTAGCAGTCCCGATTGGCAAAGCACTAAATCTCAAGTACCCTCAGGGATTGATGTAGAAAGAAGCACAAGATACAAGAAAATAGCATATGAATACCTGAACTCTTGAAGGAACTAAATAATCTCGAGCACCCTCAGGGGTTGATCTAGAAAGCATCGGAGTCTCAATCTGCCATATATCAGAGAGGAGCATCATAACATGACATGAATGAAGTGTATGAGATGTAAAAGTGACAAGGCATGACCAAAACTGAGTAAGACAATACCTCCACAAAGCCAAGTACATCTTCTAGGTATCTTCTTATGAGTTTCACAACTTTATGTCGCAAGATTATGTTTGCATTCATTTGATGACGACGCAAATCTAAGCACCGATATCTACCAAGATACAGCAATATTCTTGATCATCAACTTTTGATTTATCATCCAGAGAAAAGACAAGTTATCAACATGCATGTTGATCTAACAAAAAACAAATCACAAAAAAGGAGCTCAGTCACATCAAGTCAAAAGTGCAATCTATAAGCTAATATGAAAATTTTGAGCTTAAATATGATGGGATGTCAAGACTTGGGCTATTATTGTTAATACTGTTGAGAAAGGTTGAATAACCAACTAGTGCTTTTTTTCATTTCTGCAATTTAGTTTTTCTTTCCCAAGTTCCGACTCAAGTAAAACCAGTGGCATTATGATCAAAATAGCTTCCTTTTACATTCATTTTCTGCATATTTTACAAAAGCTCCTGTCCATCTTTTAGACAGCTGCAGCCAAAAGAGTCTTCACCAGAAAATTTTTCTAACTTTCAGTCACAGTGGCTAGCATATTCTCTATTCAAGAGAAGAGGGAAGCAACTAGTCACTTTCAACAGGAGCACTTCAAAGCTGCATTTGCCTATGTCTTTCATAGAAGAAGCAATCAAGCAAGATGCAGGAATCACAGGTTTATTCCGAGAATGTCTAACGCCCCAATGTAGACTCCCGGTTGTGTACGTGATTTTCCAAAGCTGGAGGAAAAGGAGTAACCCTCAAATTATTCCAAAGAATAGTTGCAGAAGTTCAAAGCAAGAGACTGTAACTCTTTTCCCAGAAAAGGCTGACAGATCCAAGTTGAACACAAAAGAGAATGAGTAGAAGTCTGTGGGACTCTTTCACAGAGTATTAGAAAGGTAGCTAAAAAACTTTGGGATATTTTCAAAGGCAGATTAAGAAATCAAAGAATAGGTTTGCAGAGGAGCGAAATGTAGAAAGAAAAATCAATATAAAATATGCAAGTTTTAGATCGGTGAGGAAGCTAGATATTAGACACAAAAAAACAAAGAAAGAGGCAAAAGGAGAAAGTTCATTGTCTTTGAAAAGTGACCAAAGATTGGATTTGAAAGAATCGGAAAGCAATACTTTCAAGTCATCAAAGGCTTGGAAAAGGAGGTCAAAGGACATACACCAAGAGATACTTTTGTAGGCTCTTCAGCGAGTAAGATGAAGTGCTTGAACAAACTGAGCACAATAAACAATAACAAACAAGTGTAAAGTGTAGGCTTTAAAACAGCAGACTCAGTCAAAATAACTATATTTCAGAAAAGTCATCTCAAGTCATTGCTTATCCATTCAGAAATTAGTATTGCAAGATCAAAGCAGTGTACTGAGAGCAAGCAGCATAATGACAATAGAGTAGCATCAAAGTAGCAAACTGAAACAAGCGGTAGCCTAACTGCAGATTACCATCCAGAAGTTCTCATCCAACATAGCATCCACATTACAATAAACATCAAATCAAATGAAAAGAGCTACCTCAAGCGTATTTCCTCCTTCACAGAATCTTTCACATCATCTGCAGTAGTAACCAAAAAGGGCAACTTGGCCCTCACAGCATTCAAAACTTGGACGTGCTCTGCAGCAACCTGCCAATGTAAAATTAGTGACATGTAAATAAATCAGTAGGAACCAGGAAGCTGATAGAATTAGCGTCTTTTTCGTATCAAGTTGGATGTTCAGAAATAAGTACGTTCTATTATACATGGATAATCCACAAGCACAAAGCCACAGGTTAATCTTATGATTTATGAATGATGTTCAATACCTAATAATAACAATTGTTTCAGAAGTTCAGAGCCAACATCGTAGGCAACCAGGAGCTAATTATGTGTCTCAGGTTAGGTTGGGAGGGAGGTGTTCTTTCCAGCCTCCAGGGTAAATTTGTTCCTGATGATTTCATCATTTGTGTTGCATCATTCATTTGATAACAGCTACGAAACATTAAAACACAAGTCAATAAACTGCAGCAGGACATATACCTCTATGGTTCCAGTTTTCATCTTTTTGTTAACAGCCTCACTTGGCCGCAAACGAACTAGTCCATCCACAGCAATCACATACTCAAGCCGCAAGTCATTCACCATAGAATGTGCATCAGGGAATTCATCGGGAAGGGTTGTAATCTATTCATAGACAACCAGAGAACAATAACATTGTTTTTAGATAGCATGTACAGCAAACAACGCTTAAGAATAAGAAAAGTCGCTCTTGCACCCATGAAAACCTACTTCAGCATTGCACAGTTGAAAATTTGCATACAAAATCTCAGTCTCTTTCCTTTTGTTGGTCGTTCATTTAAGTAAGCCAGTGTAGGTGCCCATACTCATTTATGGCTCTTGTATATAAGCAATTTGGTGAAAAGACCAACTGTAGTGAAAGCAGATGGATGAAAAGATACGCCATTCTAGGCAGCAACTTTTCTACTTTCTAGTGGACTACTATCAGTAGATGATGCATCAATCCTTATGAGCATATCAAGGTTCAAGAAAGGGATCAAATTACAATATCCACCTTTTCCGAAGACATGGAGAGGGTAGTCAAAGTTGTCCCAAACCCGTAGATATTTATTGAAAAATACTGAATTCAGTAACCGCTCAGCAGGAAGTTATGAATTATGCCTATAACACAAAAAATAGCATTTTCTTCTCCAAATCTGCTGACACTTTGCCAATCAGACGCCAAACTTCCCATCCTTCCTCTTCTTCTAATGAGCACAAAACCAATCAAATTATACCTTTACCTAGCTCTCTAAGTTCAACCTAGGATGGGGTATGGCTACCCGCGTAATTGAATACCTTACAGAAGTTAATTCCCATAGGACCCACGATCTGAAAATCATTGACTGACTATTATATCACGACAAAATTACACGAGACAATTTAGTAGGACATATTGCTTCGCCCGTTCAATGTAAACTGGAACTGAAATGTAATGACAATGAATTATATCAATAGTTAAGCAACACCCCTCTTTCAACCCTTCTTATTTACCCAAAAACAAGCAACCACCATAAAACAAGAGATAATTCCAAGAAAAACTCAACACAAAACTGACCTGAACAATGCCAGTATGATCCCTGATATTAACGAAGGTGAGCCCACCATGGACACGGTGAAGAGCGACCCACCCACAAAGCCTGACCCGTTGATCCACATCAGCCTCCCCCAACTGCCCACAAAAGGCGGTGCGGCTCACCCACTCGAGGATTTCCTTGGAGGATATGGAAGGTTTTAACGGGTCGGGCGCCCGGGTGTGCTCAGGGGTATGAGCAGATACGGAGGCAGTGCAGAGGGGCCTCTGAAATTTTAGTGAAGAAGGTGATGGACTGAGCTCATGCGAGGAGAGAGAGATGAGGGTGGTGGGCAGGAGAGAGATGGGTTTGGTGCGGAGTGTGAAGATAGGCAGGGTTCTAAGTACCGTGCCCGCTGCGGGGATGGTTTTGCCCCCGTCCCCGCCCCCGCCGGGTACCCAATCTCCACCGGGGCCCCGCTTCCCCGCCTCCACCGAGGAGAGAGAGCGCGGCGAGAGGGAAGAGAGAGAGCACGGCAGGGAGGAGAGAGAGCACGGCGAGGGAGAGGAGAGAGAGACCACGGCGACGGCGAGAGGGAACAGCGAGAGGGAGACGGCGACGGCGAGAGGGAGACGGAACAGCGAGAGGGAGAGACGGCGAGAGGCGAGAGGGAGAGCCGGCAGAGGCGAGAGGGAGGAGAGAGAGAGAGCATCTGACAATGCCTGAGGAGGAAGGCTGAGAGCACTGAGGAGAGAGAGGAGGGAGGCAGATTTAGCTTTTATAGTTAGGAATTTGGGAGAGGAAATTATAAATATAGCGCGATTTTAATTTTAATTTTTTAAAAAAAGGGGATGGGAACGGGAAACGGGCGGGGATTTTTCTCGATACGGATTGGGGCTCTGGCGGTGCGGGAATCCCGCCTCGTTGTCATCCCTGGTTCTAGCAGTTTCGACATGGTTAAGTCTCCTACAGTAGTTACTCCCTTACAACACTGCGAAGAGATTTGAGCTTCCTATAAGAAGCAGAGCAAGGAAGAGGAGCAGTTGTTAGCATTAGCTTCCCTTTTTTGTTTTTGGGCAATATAAAACCGAGGCTATATATGAGTATAGCCGTCTATTCTAAAATAATTGTATTAAAAAACTAAGTTATTTTAAAATTTTATTAGAAATAAAGAAAATTAATGAGAAAATGAGAGAAATAAAGTTATTAATAAGAATAAAATTAGTAAATTAATAACTAATACGTTATTGGAATTGTAAAATGAGAATTATTATCAAATAAAATAAATTAGTTAAAGTGACATATATTTTGAAATGAGGGAGTATTTTGTGTGATATAAAATACTTTATTGTATGAATATTTTTATGGTGATTATCGTGACTATGTTTTAAATCAATGTCTTTTATTAATAGTTATTTATATGCATCATATTTTCTCTTACTTAAGCCAAGGACTATATCTTCAATTCACATTTTTGCTTGCGTTTGATTGACAGATTCGAGTGGTGGTCGGTACAAGTTTATCATATGCTCCCTACATTTAACCTTTATATCATCATGGTTCTTTCTCCCTCTTTCCCCAGAGCGAGCCAATTAGAGAAATGGTAAAAAATTTAATTCTTTCATTTACACTTGAACTCGAAAGAGGCTATTCGAGAACAATAGCAAGAGTGAATAAATGACGGATTCGCTCTTAAACGGTCCTCATCTTTTAAATTCAAATTATTGACGAAATGTGAAAGTTCCTAGTTTGTTGATGTTGTGTTTTCCTTTCCACCTTTATAAACTAATTTGATAGGGAGTCCAAATTATAGAGGTGTGTTGAACTTGATTAGACGGTATAATTGACTTATCGATCTAAGCGATTAGCGGTATGGGATCCCTAGTTGGAGGAAATTCTTTCATATTGCCAAGTACTCCCATTTCATGTTGCCTTTATCTTATCTAAATATGGTCACTACGTTTATTCTCTATTTTTTATGTGGAGTTATACTATAGTTTTTGATAATTTTATAGTGTTTACTTCGTGCGCCTTTGAGACGGATTGTATATTTCTAATTGAGTTGGTGTGACTGAAGTTTTGGTTGTGATAAGGAATTGATGAATTTTATTTTTGGATTGATTGTTGGTTTCTTGTTGCTACTTTGTTTGATATAGGCTATTTATTGCCCATTTGTTATACATATTTGAAGGAAAATAAATATGATAAATTTGATTAGGATGTCCTTATCGTGTCAAATAAATCATGCATATAGTATTTTTTAAATTTTAATATTGTTTATTTACTACCTCTAGAAAAATCACCAATCATGTAAAGTTAAAAATCTAACACCTCCATTTGCGAAAATTTTGATATGCTACTGTAAATAAATAACCAAGTAATAACACTGCTTTATAATTATATCCAACATAGTATTAATTTATAGGTTTTCATATTAAAAATATGAAATAATTTTGTACAAAAATATGACAAATTTTTCTGGCTATTAATAGTTGTTATGGAAACGGTAGCTAACACATAAATTCTTTTTAACTTTTAGTAGCCCCAATTTAATTTGTAAAAGATTCTAATTTCAAGTGTATGTTCATTTTAATTAACTGTTAGTAGTTATGAGATATTATGATTTGTTATTAGCGATTAAGATTAGCTATTAAGAATGGTTCATATTAGCTATTACTAGTTATTACAAGTGGTTAGAATTGTTAGGTGTTAAAATGTTAGACGAACGGACACTAAGTGAATAGGGTAACTTTTACACCATATAGGCCCATGTTAGACTTCACCCTCAATGATATGAGTATGACCGTAGAATACCCGCAGCACATAGCTTCCTTGAGTATGATTGTGATCCTCCCGACAATCACAATCACAATTCAAAACCATAAAAGGAGGTTTATTAACGAACTCTATCTTAAAACTCATCAAAGCTTCTCTCGTGAGGTAATAAATGATCTTCCTTTTTCGAGCCACATCTCTTTCTAATTATTTGAATTCTTGTTGGCATGGCATCGTTTGGCCATTTGTGGTCCTTGAATTTTGATGGGCGAGTTGGCTGTTTGTTTTCTTAACGGTTTGTTTGATCGGTTTTCATCGGTTATAAAGAGAATGGATGGCTATGATTGTTAAGTTGCATGTTAAACTGGTGATTACTGGGGAAATTTCTTTTCGTTTTTACTGAATTTTGTTTTCCGATTGGTGAATCATATTGCTCTGTGAGACTAGATGATTGCGAGGTTTGGTCAATTTTTGATGAATTTAACTGGAACTTCAAGGAGATATTTAACCGGTGTCGATGGTGTGTATGGGTGTTTGAATTCATCATGCCTTTTTCAATAATATTATTTACTATATCTTCTTGTTGAAAGGGGTTTACTTTCACTTGATGGGCTTAGAATTTCGAAATATTCTATTTTTTTCTGAATCATTGGTGATGTAATGTCTTTCTTTGCAAAATGACGATGACCCAGCTTGTGCATTCGAGTGCATTGTATGCAATCATGTATGGAGTATGGTGATCTCGTTTCAATTTCACACTAGACCTTCCGTTCCCTATTGTTTAGAGATGGTTATCGTGTTCAAATGAGCTTCTTTGACTTCCATTAGTATCAATGGGCTTTTCCGAGTGTCCACTTCAATTTTTAAAAATTTTTTTATGCGAGAATGTAGACATTTGATCGGACCCAGCAGTTGTTTAGAGATGGTTATCCTGTTCAAATGAGCTTCTTTGACTTTCATTAGCATCAATGGTCTGTTCCGAGTGTCCACTATAAAAAAAATTATTTTTAGGCAGAATGTAGACATTTGATCGGACCCAACAGCTTGCTATGTATACCGTTAATGATAGCCTATATCGACCCGATCGAAAGGGCTTCGAGTCGCATCCATTGCAACTCGGAGGAATTCTCGTCCCGGTTGTTATTGTTGTCATTACTCGTCTTTTGGGTAATTAGTTAATTTACTAGGAACACTCATTATCGTTGTTATCGCTTTCTTGAACCAAGTATCCGGCCCCATGCTTGGGTAAACTTGTTAACAAGCAGCAATTTGACATTCTCACTCGAGCAAAATGACAGGCATTCCTAGTAGTTAATAGTTATGGTAGATAGACATACATTGATGGATGTGAATGTGTTATTAAGAGTGCAACCTATGAGGATTTTTGTTCATTGAACATATCGAAGAGAAGATGACCATGTCGGATTGTGGGAATTGGTCCGTATTCAATCTGTAGCATTGTTGTTTGATTTAATTCTTACTTTATTGTTGGAAGATTGGAATGCTATTATTCTCGCTTACTTCAAAATGCCAATTAGTTGAAAAATATCCCGTAAATTATAGTGTAAACTACATTTAAGGCCCAATTCCGGCCCGGAGGTGTAAAATGTCTATAATACCCATCATTTCTCTCCTTCTTCCTTCTCTCATCCCCTGCTCGGTGTCTCTCTCTCCCTTTCTCTCTCTGTTGTGCCTCACTTGCCTGTCGCTCTCTCGGTTCATGTTTTCTCGCTTCTTCGCCCTCTCTCGTCCCCTACTATATGTTTCTCTCATTCTCTCGCCCTCTGTCTTGTGGTCACAAGGCTTGCTGGAATGAATTATCAATAGTTAAACAACAACCCTCTTTCAACCCTTCATATTTACCCAAAAAAAGCAACCATGATAAAACAAGAGATAATTCCAAGAAAAACTCAACACAAAACTAACTCGAACAATGCCGGTATGATCCCCGAGGTTAACGAAGGTGAGCCCACCATGGACCCGGTGAAGGGCGACCCACCTACAAAGCTCGACCCGTTGACCCACATCAGCCTCCCCCAACCGCCCACAAAAGGCGGTGCGGCTCACCCACTCGAGGATTTCCTTGGAGGATATCGAAGGCTTTAACGGGTCGGGCGCCGGGTGTGCTCACGGGTATGAGCAGATACGGAGGCAGTGCGAGAGGGGCCTCTGAAATTTTAGTGAAGAAGGCGATGGATTGATCCTATGCGAGGAGAGAGAGATGAGGGTGGTGGGCAGGAGAGAGAGGGGTTTGGTGCGGAGTGTGAAGATAGGCGGGGTTCTAAACAGTTTCGACATGGTTAAGCTCCTACGGTGGCTGCTCCCTCACAACACTGCGAAGAGATTTGAGCTTCCGATAAAAAGCATAGCAAGGAAGAGGAGCAACTGTTAGCATTAGCTTCGCTTTTTTGTTTTTGGGCAATATAAAACCGAGGCTATATATGATATGAGTATAGCCGTCCATTCTAAAACACTTGTATTAAAAGAATAAGTTATTTTAAAATTTTATTAAAAATAAGAAAATTAATGAGAAAATGAGAGAAATAAAGTTATTAATAAGAATAAAATTAGTAAATTAATAACTAATACGTCATTGGAATTGTAAAATGAGAAGTATTATCAAACAAAATAAATTAGTTAAAGTGACATATATTTTGGAATTGGGGAGTATTTTGTGTCATATAAAATACTTTATTGTGTGAATATTTTTTATGGTGATTATCGCAAATGGATGACCAATATCTAGTATTTATAATAAAATTTATTTATCCAAATAATTATTTCTAACGATCTAATATTGAACATTGATATATACTATAATGATTTTTACTGAGAAACTCTGCATATATTATAGAGAATGTGATTCATAATATAATATGTTATACAATATATAATATATGTAATATATGATGTTATATATGTAATATGTGATGTTATGACTCACTTCAGTTTACTTAACCATTCTCCCTTAGTTTTGATCTAGAATTAGATTTTGAAATAAGTTTAGGTAAAAATTTGACTGGTGATTTTATAATTATTTAATTTTCTAAATATGATTTTTTGAAGTCTTTGGATGTTATTTCTTAAAAAAAATTAGAAATAAGTTTAAGTGATTGCTCTTTCCAACTTCATCAAAACGAATAGAGGTTCTAATTGTTTGGAGCTGATGAAATAACCACAAGAAGCTTTAAATGATTTCGAAGTTCAACTACATAAATGAGCATGCTTAATTCTAACCTTGAAGGTTTGCTTGCACAATCTTTTGTTTGCTTTTCATGATTTGAGATTTTTTGGATAAAAAAGGATTAAGATTAATCAAAGAATCATTCTTTTATACACTTATGGAAGCTAATGATGATGATACAATGCAACTTACGACCATTTCTTGGAACAATGAATCGGTTATTGTCAATGTCGTGTGTTATTTTGTATTTTTTTAATGTTAATAATGTCACTACTAATGGGTTCTTTTGTCTATGATACAGTCTTTTGTTTTCTAGATCCGAAAAGTATAAAGATGTCAATAAAACCTTTCAAGCAAGGGCACTTTTGGCACCTGAAATTCAAAGACTACAAATTATATCAAGCAATTTGAGCTGCTTATCATCGCCTTATATAGGTTACCTGCCATTTTAGATGATCCGTATAACTAGATTTTCGAATGTTATGTCCGCAAAATTGAGCACAACACCGACAGCTTCGCAGTCAATGGTCCATCAAACGCTACTTACGTTAATTCACATCACAATTAGAGTCAAACAAGGGTGGAACCACGAAAAAATTATAGGGGATGCCGCTTAATATTTTTCCAAGTTTTGATATGTTGTTAAATCGAAATTGGGTTACGTATTTTGCCTAGCGTAAGTTTTTCCAATCCACACCTAACTTGGTTAACGTAAATAGATAACGAGTCACTTGAACAAATTTGTATTGATAGAGTGCCATTTAATATTATACATAATATTCTATTTATTACCAATAAAGTCATGGGTATATTAGATCTTAGGTTCGATTTTCCAACCCCTTTGTATTGTACTCGATCTATGTGGCACATCTAGACATAAAAAATATTTTATTTATTTTTTAAATTTTATATAAGATAAAGGCAATACAAAAAGTTGCGACAAAAAGGATAAAAAAATTATACACACAAGTTGTCAACAAAATGAAAAAGTTGGCTTCAATGGAAATAGTCTCCGAGGAAGGAAACAATTAGCTCTATTCTAAAGCTCTAAACCACTAGACTACTGTCAATTATGTAACATTTCTAACACTCATTAATATATTCACAAAATTTTATGGGGGACCATGGCCCTCCTCGGTCCCCTGCTGGTTCCGCTGCTGGAGCCAAAGTTCGAGTGCATATTGGTCGAGTCTCATATTCTTTTTCTAGTTTTGATTAGTATAGTGTAACACCCCAAAACCCACCCTGCGAGTATTAAGAGTTCCTTAAAAGAAACTCCCAAGGCTCATTAAAACTTAAAATAGTCTAAATGGTTCATGATACATCCGATGCCAAATCTATAAACTTAGTTACAAGTTACAATACTTAGAAACATATAGAACGCACGTCGACGAACTTGAGTCAATCGAGCAATCGGCATACAGGAGTTCGGAATATGCCAAAGCACAAAACGAGTCCGGAATATGCTAAAGCACAAAACACGACACCCGAGAGATTACCTGCAACTAGGGATGGGGAAATTTGTGGGGTAAGCACCAATCCTCTCACCGGAGAGTCTTACACTCTTAAAACGAAAATTATTTATACATGCTACCGATAATAATGAAATCGGTGAAAGTATAATAACACAATATAAATCTAGATACTTTTCAATGAAATCCCTTACAGCTCAAGATCATAACCTTGCAATCATTCAAAACACGGCTCGCAATCATTAATGACTCTTTTGGAATTGAATCGTCTTTAAACAAGGTGGTGCAACCACCTACACTTTCTTTCAAATACTTTTTAATCATAAACTGAATATCCTTTCGGGAAATCCCTGCAACTTATCATTATAACGTTTCAATCTTTAAAACCGAGTTTCAAAATCGTTAACAACTCATTGGATCCGAATCAGCATCCTAGGCCCTATGGACTCGAACTAGCACTTCATAGTTTCTCCGGGCGTGACCCCGAACAAAGGCTCCCGATACCTATCTTCTAGGAGTTTTCGATCGAGCATCCCGATACACCACGACCCCTATTAGAACCCTTCATTTGAAGTTTCCGGTCGGGCATTCTCACGGATGAAGACCCAAGTTAGAATCCTTCAGTATGCTAAACGATCATGGCCAAATCGATTCAAAACAATGAAAATTCATTATGCTATTTCAAACAGCTTCTCTATCAGTTTAACATCATAGAAAGCATGACACCACATGCCACCCCTCTAAATTCACTTTCTTAAATATGTTCCACTTCTTGGGAATACGTTTGCACGTTTGAAAAGCGAGATATCGAGAAATCATACACAAGAATCGTTTTCGTATACAAAACTCTTTTTAGAGCTAATCACTTGGAAACAAATTGATTATCTAAAGTCACATTCAAGTTCAATCACACATGCTCAACACTTTCTTTGCGTATTCCTAGCAAGGCAATCGAATTCATCATAATATCACACGAATACTTTATATATTCGAATATGTAGCTTCCTTTTTCTCTTTATCTCGCATTTAAGCTCCTTTAGTAATGCTTTTCTATTAAATAACGCATTAAATTTCATATAATGACCACTATAATAACTTGGGGTTCCAAAATCATTTTAAACCTTTATGCCCCAATATTCACCCTTCCTTTCTATACTCCATATGTCGGTTTCTCCGTAAACTCAATCAATTGTAAGCACAATAACTCGAGAAACCATTGGGAGTTAAATTCTCTTCGACCATAATAACCACACAAGCCATACAAGCCGTAACCGCACATCATTACCAATAGACTCGGCAAAGCCGACTCGACTCGAACCGAACGGGTCAACCCGAACGACCCGAAACCCAAGCCGAACCGACATCCAAAACAGTTGAACCGATTTTGACTCGAAACCGAAATGAACCGACCCGAACCGACCCAAAATCTAATGAACCCGATTCCGACCCAAACCAAAATGACCCAAACCGAAACCGAACCGACCCTAACCGAATCGGATCCGAATCGACTTAACCCAAATAAAAGTGACCCAACCCACATTTTTTTGTTGGGTCTCTCATGATTGACTTTTGTGCCTATAGTGATACAGCTTTTTGGTAGGTACAATTTTGAATCGATTTTGACCCAAAAAGTGACCCAATTACGACCCGAAGTTGACCCGATCCGTAACTAACCCGAATCCGACCCGAAGTTGAACAGACCGAAGTTGACCCGAACCGAAACCGAACGAACCCGAACGAGATTGACCCAAAGTTTACCCGAATCGAAGTTGACCCAAACCCGAAACCGAATCGGACCGAACAAGATCGACCCGAAGTTAACCCGAACCGAAGTTGACCCGAACCCGAAACCGAACCGGACCCGATTGCCGTGTCTAATTACCAACCATCACAATTCACCTCAAACTGTCACAACTCGCCATAATTACTATATTCGATCCAACTCACATATTATATCTCCCTAGTCTTTCAATTTGTGAACTTGATTTATATGAGCCACAATAACCACAACGATTACAATTTCAACCCAAAAAGTCATAACTCATCGCAAACCGCTAAGATCGACTCAATTCCCGCAACTTCGTGTGATTACCGAATTGATGCACTTATTTTGTTTTCTCGATTCTCAGTCACTCTAAAGGTTAGCTAATCCACAATTTCACGTTCTTAACCACTCAACAACCTTAATCGAGTTTCAGTCGTAACAAGACAGCTTCGTAATCCATGAAATTCGACTTTCATACTCAATTAGATGAATTTACCTCAATTCCCCAATCTAGCTTATTCTTCCCGATTCTTTCGCATGATATATACTTAATTAAATTCTTTCATATCCCAATTCAGCCCTAACAACTACCTAAATTCATCCTATAGCATTCACATTCAATATTCACAATAAAATTCAATTAGGTTTCGAAATTACTATTAGTTTCGAGTATAAGACCATCCACCTTGAATTCTAGGGTTTGAGTAATTGATTTGCATGAATTCGAATTAGGTTCCTTGCCATCCTCTTTTTCTCACCCCGTCTCGACTCTCTCTATCTCGCGCTCTCGCCGCTTCATTCCTCTTGGTCTTAGTCTCCCTTTGCCCGGTTCTTGCCTAGCCTCTTGCTCCCCTTCGCTTCCCGCTTGTCGGTTTTCGCTCACTGTCACCCTCTCTGCCGCTTGTCGTTCCTCTTCTTCAGGTGTTGCTCTCGCTCCCCATCCCTCACTCTCGCTTCGCTTCCTCGCTCGCACTCTCTCCTTCTTTCTCTTTGGTTTTTCGCTCCCCTCTTATTTCCTCCCAGCCTCCGACGAGGCCGTTCTCGCCGCTCGTGCAAGCCGCCAGCCTCCTCTTCCTCTCTTGGCTTTGCTTCTTAGTCCTTCGCTCCCTCTCTTGCTCTCGTCCTCCGTTTCCTCTGTTTCTCTTCTCACCAACACTTTCCTCCTTTATTCTCTCTCTCTCTCCACCGATTAATTATTGGTCCCCAATCCCTATTGGACCCCAACTTAGCCCTCCTTATCTAATGAATTAAGAGCAGACCTAATTCTTATTTAGGGAGTTAAGAGATTGGGTTTTTATTTAGCTGGTCATGCGGAAAACTAAAAGGAAGAAATCAAATATTTTACTAATTATAGTCACGCAAACTAATAATAACTCGCCCAAATAAATTTACAAATATGTACTCGTGTATATATTTTAGTTATTTGACTTAATTTAGTTAATTAAAACTAATTAATTAATTTAATTCATATAAGCATCTCAAATATAATTACGGGTATTACATATAGTGAAAGGGGCACTTTATATTAGAGTTCTTTTAGCCGAAGAATTTACAAGTTCATGTTGAATCTTCTTTTGAAACTTTCTAAGATTTGACAAAGTTGCCTCACTTATTTGGACAATGTATTTTACATGGTCACTCTCATATTGTGCATGTACACATAAGTAGGTCATACCTATATTTATAATAGTTTTCCCTCCTTAATGTATATGGGAATTTGGCCTAATGCCAAAATCTTAACATATACCTAATAGTTAAGAGGCTTCGCAGAAGAAGTGGAGCATCAAGTTCAATCATGTGATCAAGCGAGTGAACCTCGCTGCTTTTATACTTACTAGATTGAATGTTGATCAAATGGAACCGATTCACATATACACACTCGTATGGCCCGAAGTTGTATGAATGTCTTTAAAGTGACTTGCTCGGAAGACATTAATAGCTAGTTTGTACTAGGTCGATTGTTGCTTTTCTTCTACCAAGTGTTTTGTCGATAAATTAAGGATTTGGTTTTTTGACACTCTGTATGGCCTAAAGGCTTGATTTTGTCTGAGTGACGCCTTGTATTTAGACCTTGTTATGTTTTTATGGTATGTTTCATTTTCTTTTAAAAAAATATCTAAGATATTTGTTAGGATATTTCTAAAAATATAATAATAATAAATATCTAGGATTTAGAGAAATCTTAAGTAACTATCCCGGATCGATATATAGAATGTCATGAGTTTAGAATATTCTTAATTAATATCTCATATTTAGAATTTTTGTAGACATTTTCTTATTTTAAAATTTCTCAAAAAATGGGCGATAAATTCTTTAACACAAGTAATTAGAGAAAGTGATAATAACTATTTTTACCCGGATACACATTTTCCTTTGATTCCTTTGGGTTGGTCTTCTCCTTGAAAAACTGGACATTGTGATTATTTTAATGTTGGGTTTGCATTGGTTGATATTTATGTAAAGGGCTTTGAGGCATTGATTCCGCCAGGAGGTGCTTGACGAAATGCCCGACGAAATACCCGAGAGAAATAAATATGGGCATGGACTGATGATTCCTTGAAAAAGATATTGATTGCTTCCTAGTGATGGAACGGAGTGGTTGCAAGCCGATCATTCCACATACTACGAGTGTGGTTCTGATTATTCCGAGTTTAAATATAATAGTATAATTAGGATTAGGATACTTTTAGAATCATTGTCACTTTTTTGAGCAGCTCCTAGAGCCGTTGACATTCCTAAGAAAACTTTGTTGGCCTTTATAGATGCCCATTGGTTCAACTTCGAGAAGAAGTTGTTGGGACTACTATTTTTATACTCACAAGAAGGGTTGTCGTAGAACTAAACCCACACAAAGTCAAAAATGTCCATGCTAAGTGCTTATCCTAGATGTGCATGGGCAATCGGGGGTGGCACTAAGGTACACGTTCTTTCCACGATCGCTGAAGCCAAACAGGGCTTTTGCGAGGATATCATAGAACTTTGTCGACCCAGTCTCAATGCCAAAGTCTATGCCATCCAACATAGCATCCTCTAGGGGCCGGGATGGTGAGCCTCCACCTAAGAAGTTGTTCCACACATAATTTGCCAAGTTATTGGCATCGCTAACTCGCGGTCAAGGTGTAGGTCAATGTCCCGCCCCTATGGAGAAGAGAACCTTGATGCCTAGAGACCGGCAAAATTTTATCGAATTACTAGCTAGTTGGCACCCACCATCGGTTGGTACAAGATTTTGATTTCAAGTCTTCAACTTCGATTTTGATTTCAAGTCTTCAACTTCAATTTAAGCACAAGTCTCTCTCTCTCTCTCAAGTTTTATTTTGATTGTTCAATTTAATTTGAAGATTGGATTTTTATTAGTTAGATGCTAATCATAATTAGATTAATTGTTTGCTTTTATATTTGAGTTTAATTAATCAGCTTTATGTTCTTGTTCAAGTCGGTTTGTATTCATTTATTCTTTAGTTTAGTTGTTAGATTGTTTTATATTTTAATGTTAATTAGTTGTTAAATTTGGTTGCTTTTGGTTATAATTAGTCTCTCTAATGGCTAATTGATCTCATTTAGATTTTAGCTCATCTAGTTTATGCTTGTTATTTGGGATTGTTTCTTATGTTTGCCACCTAGTTGATGAAATGCCTGAAGGGGTTTTTCATCTTATTTTTAGATCATTGTTCTATTACTGAAAGATGGAGCCAATTTGGTAGCATGGGTTTAAATTAGTTGAGATTCCGGCATAAAAATAGCCCGAATCCTGGTTATGTCTAAGGTTGTTATTCTTGTACTTTAATAGAGCTAACCCCACAAAAGTAGATGGTTAGAACAATTACAATAGCTTACGATCCTCGAAAGTATGGCTTAAGTAGGCTTTAATGGTGCAATTGACCACTCCTAAATACTTGTATAAACTTGGTTAGGTTTAGGTTTGTCTTGATTAATTAGTTTTATTAAGTAGTGAAATAACAACCTGAGCATTCTTTTATTACTTTCCAAGATTATTTTAGTAATCATATATCTCATCTTTCTTGATGTGCCTAACTTGAACGCTTAAGATAACTTTGGTACTTAAAACACAACTTTATGCATATACGACCCGTGCTTGCCGGTTAATTACAATCATGTCGTACACTTGCTATTATAAATTGAAACTTAATTATTTCCAATATATTCTAATTTTACACATCCTATAAGACTATATTATCTTACACTTTAAATTAAGTCAGTTTGAAGTTGAACTTTGTGCATTATTCGCTTTCCATCTCTCGGACCTAATAATCTTTGTTGCACCTTTTTTGTTTCTTTTTCCCTCTTTCCTTTCAGTCCATGTTAAGTGCGCTTCTAGCCCTTTTTAAGCTCTACATAGCACATTAGTACGGCGAAATGAACCGACCTCAAACTTTAGCAAGTTTGAGGCTCAACTTACATAACATTACAAGCCTTCACAAGTGTGTATTTCTTATCTTACATATCAAGATTGCCCAATTTACTAAAAGAGAATAGGATTTTCGAATAATGCCTTCACCCCTCATATTCAAAAAACACTCGTACAACCCTTTACAGGATATATTTATAGCATAGGACTCATAACATAGTCTTTCTATTTCAATATATATGCTGTACGGAGGTCCAGCCACTCCAGTCATGTATCTCGCCGATGTACACCTGCAAAATCATTTAAACAAGTGTGCACTCGGAACCGATGTGATTCGTAGTTTTTGCTTCTTCCACTCGGAAAAATGGTCGAATTTTGCATTCTCATGAAATCCTAACTTAATCGGTTCCACCTGCTAGCATATGCAACCCTTTTTCGGAGGCCAACTCTTGATTCTACTCACAGTTTTCTCTATCAAGATTTTACTTGTCATTCTTGTTCAATTTATAGCAGGCTTTATTGACATCCCGATTTATGTTACATATAGCGATCCCTTTTTGTGAAAGTTTCTCTTAAAATTGAGGCCTCACTCCATTCATAATGGGCTGAGACAATTGGAATCCACTTAAAGTTTAGTGCACTCGGAAAAATGGTTGAAAGCTTCCTCTACGCTCTTCGAATTGCCTATGTTTGCTTTACTCGAATAACAGGACATCATCTCACCCGCACAGACATGGAAGCATATCCGGAGCTCTTCAAATTGCCTACGGTTCTATCAAATCCCTTTCGACCCACAATCCTTTTCAAGAACCCTCCATACATGGAAGGGTGGGTTTGTCCCCTAGCATACTATAGGGAACCGCCAATGTTCCAGCTCCGATTGAATCTCAATCATCGATTCATTGCAATCGCTCATCATTACAGACTCAATGGTTCACGTATGACAATTACACACCGGGGTTTGGTGCTTCAATCATCTCGGTGCTCTACAAGCTAAAATGCTTGGGTATTTTCTCCACTCGCCAGCATCTCCCTCCTCACCGAACCTATATCTCTAACACTCGGATTGCTTTCTCACGCCTTACATTGCATTTGCAAGTGATCTCAATCTCCCGAACCTTGGGGTTTCCGGGTTCGGCTTGCTTCCAACTTTGCCTGTTCGTCCCTTCTCCTTTTTCCACCATCAGTAGTTCATTTTCAAAGTTCAAGGCCGATCTCACTTTTGCTTAACTCTATGATTTTTCTCCTGGATTTTTCCTTTTTCTTCGGCAGATTCCTTTTTTGCTTTTCTTGCAATGATCGAGCAAATCTCTCAGACGTGATTTTTAATGGAAATCTTGTCACTTGCCATTCATAATTCTTCCTTGTAAAATCAAGTGTCTGGGATTAAATTCCCTTATAATATCCGAAAATGTCGCGATTGTTGCTGGTGAAATTTCGTTCCTACGCGTGCCACAAGATAAGTTACTTTGAAAAAGTTGGAGAGTTTTGGAATGCACATGCAGGAGCAGATTATTTTGGAGATAGAATGATTTTGATGAGGGATTAAGGTATGATGATGATCTTTAGAACTCCATATAAGTTGTGCATATTGGGATGAGTTGTCTGAATATGTACCTATTTTTTTGTTGGAGTATTGTAAACTCTAAACGAAAGCATATTGTATCTATTATATATTCCCTTTAAATGCCAATTTATTTATGTTTTTGTATTTTCGATTTATGTGTTTATCTATCTTTTATGCAATGATTATATCTATTTTTTATTTGTTTATTTTTGAAAATTTGTCAATATATCAAACTTATGCAAATTTATAATAAACACCAAATTACCATTTGATTCCATCGCTTCATCAATAATAATCATTACAACATTTCTTCCCAACAATCACTATTTAATACATCATTTTCATTTCCACCAACAAATTTAAATCAAAACCCATACCTTAAAACAACATTAACCAACTAATTGAGGCTAAAATCCCACCCACAAATCCCTTAGAAACTACAAATAAAACAAATAATATATTCATGCTCCACATTATAGCAGTCTCTCCCTCGTCTAATACCCCGATGTATCTAGTAGCCTCGGGGTGAGTAAACCAGACAATAAACAAGTTGGCATTCGAGACCGAGTATCCAAGTATCGAGTAGAGAACAACTAAGATTAAACCGAGAACAAAAATAAAAGGAGCATGACTAAGTGTTCTTAGTTGATACGAAACGCCACAACCAAGAAGCACAAGGGTCAATCTCTTTTGGTCAATTTGGATTCGGAAACGCCATCAAATTGAACAAAGGAGGCCTAGATATCACCATTTGAGTAGTTACTCTCAAGATACGGAGCTAGGAATTGGGAGAGAATCTGGAGCTTCTCAAAACTCAATTTTCATTCATCAAATCGACTGCATGCAAATGAGAGAGAGAGAGAAAGAGAGACGAGGCTTTTATATGCTCAATTCATCCCCCTAATACAACGGTCGGATTACAAATAAGACAAAATTAGCTCTGCTAAAACATGCCCAAAACAAGCAACAAATACAACAAAATAAAAGGCTAATATGGTTAACTAACCCGACTTAATTAGTGGTTGATCTTTGACACCTCACTTGGTTAATCTTAGGAGGCATTGAGGTGTCAAGCTAGGAGAGTATCTTCGCTAACCACATTCAGCAAAAGAAATACAAGTTGTCCATCCTCGTTCACACCAAAAGGCAAGTGCGGGCTCGACAAGACAATCCGGGTAATAGCAACTTTCGTGCAATCTAAGGGCGAATAGAAGTAGGTCCTCCAGCAACTAGGTCCCAACTTTAGGAATTGATCTTAGTAAATATTTATGCAATTATTCATGATCTAAAGTCACAAAAATACCGATGATGAGTTTCAGTAACAAAGGACCCGAAACTTTAATCTACGACGATTGACACGTATTTACACTACTTCAAAATCACTAGCACAAACTTTTCCCCTATTACTGTTTGAGGCTGGCAATAGACACATTAACAAAAAACACCTTGATCTTTAAGGCTCTATTTGGTTCTAAGAAAATAAGCTGGAAAGAAAATTTAAATGAAAAAAAGTGATGAGGAAAAAAGTTAAGAGGAAATTGATTTTTCTTCTTGTGTTTGGTCCAAGGAAAAATAGAGGGAAAAAATTATAATTCTTTTCTAACATATTACCCATCCACCACATTGTCATGGAGATGAGAGAGAAAATATTCAATATTATTGATTAATTGAGAGAAGAGAGAAAATTTTTAATGCTATTTCTTAATAGAAGTCTTTCTCTTTTCTCCATTTCTCTCTCTTTGTAAGTTTTTTCTTCCATTTTCCTCTCAATTTTGGAAGGAAAATATCATTGACCAAATTGACAAAAGTTTCCATGAGTTTTTCTATCAAACTTTTTTCTCTCATTTTTCTTCAATTCAAACATGGGAAAGAAATTCATTTTCCACATTTATTTTCTTTCCTTCTAATTTTCTTAGAATCAAACGGAGCCTAAAGGAGGGCAGGTGTTTGGTTCCTCCTTGCTTTGAATTTCAACCGATCATGGTGATTAGTCCGGGCTGAGAGCCTATATGTCCGGGGCTGATAAGCCTCCTAATCTTGATTCTATTACAGCCCTACTAGCTAAACATATAACCGATTGCTTTAATTAGTTATGGGTTATTACGATTAGAATTCACTAGATTGTTACGGTTAGTTAGTAGTGCTTACTCCCGCATTCTCGTTATCTCTTCTCTCATTATAACATGGTATCGGAGGAAGGGTATCTTTGAACCTCTTTAATTTCTTTGGTGTTTCTTCCTTTGGTAATCTTCTATGGTTGTCCCATAAACTAGAGTTCCGTAAGTCAATACTACTTCTATCATTATTGATTCTTCACATATTCTCTTTCTTCATCCATCGGACAATCCCAATTCTATTCTTATCAATGAGTTGCTCAATGGCGTAAACTATGGTACTTGGAAAAAGTCCATGGAGATTGTCTTAATTGCTAAGAACAAACTAGATTTCGTTCTTGGAACCTGCATTAATCCTAGAAGCACATCTTCATTGTTGGCATAATGGAATCGATGTGATAAGACGGTTATTTCTTGGCTCCTTCATGCTCGTGGAGAAGAACATATCGAGATAGCATTTTGTTCTCAAATACTTCAAGACAATTCATAAGATCTTGAACAAAGATTTGATCAATCAGATGGTACAAAATTCTTCCAGGTCAAGAGAGATTTGTACTCAATTTCTCAAGGTAATCAAGATATTTCTACTTATTTTACCCAGGGTAAAAGGTTGTGGGTTGAGCATGATTCAATGATGTCCATTCCTACTTGTTCTTGTGGAATTAATTGTGTTGCTTATACTGCCATTCATAAGATGTTGGGATGGAACAGTTGATTCAGTTGCTTGTGGGTTTGAATGATGCATATAAGGTTGTTAGAGGTAACATTTTAATGTCTAGACCTTTTTGCCTAATGTCGATGAGGCATATTACATGTTGCTCTAAGAAGAACATTAGAGGGAGATGTCTTCCGGTGCTCATATCATGCATCAATCTGCTGCTCTAAATTCTAATTTTCATTCCTTTGGTAATTCTGGCCAAGATTCCTTAGTATTAATGGGGAACAATACTAGTCATGGGAAGGACATAAGGGATGGAGGTAATGGCCATGGTGGAAAAACTGTTGGAACTAACGGTTTTGGTTATGGACCTGGGAATAATGGTGGTTATAATTCTAGCCATAATTATGGCCATGGTGGAAAGAATTTTTCTCAAGGGAAGTAACTATATTGTGATCACTACAAGATGTTAGGTCACACAGTTCAAAAATGTTATAAATTGCATGGATATCCACTAGGGCATAAGTTGTATAAAGGAAAGAATTACAGCTAATGTTGTTTAAGAGTAAGAAGGAGGTTATTGGTTAGAAGACCTTTCTAACCCTTTGATGGTTGATTCTCATTCTACAACTTGTTGTATCATTGCCTACGCTGAATGATAAACAATATCAACTATTGCTCACCCTTCTCAAGCAAGCGAGTCTACGGAGGTTTTGGGTTCAACTAAAATAGGTTTTTGGTAGGTAAAAGTTTCTATTTTCATACGTCTATTGACAATATTAATTGGATTATAGATAGTGGTGTGAGTGACCACATTACTCCTCATCTACATTTTCTATCTTCGGTTCAAGCCTTAGATGTCCCTGGTTTCATCACTATGCCTAATGGGAAACAATCTAAGATTGTGCATATTGGTTCAATAAGACTGAGTTCGTCTTTGATCTTGCCTAATGTTTGACATGTGCCATACTTTCAATTTAACCTTTTATCAGTTCACAAATTGTGTAGTCAGCTAGTCTGGGAAAGTAGTTTTTACATCTACCGATTGCATTCTTCGGGGACCCATGTTGCAGCAAATAGTGGTCCTTAGTAAGGCCAAAGATGGGCTATATCATGTACAAGGAAGCAACACCGATAAGGAGAAAATAGACAATGTTTCAATGGTCATGCAGAGTAATACCAAGAATGCTTTCAAGCAACTTCTTTTCATCGGGATAATTTTTTTCTCGAGGCGGACATTTGGCATTTTAGATTAGGTCATTCGTCATTTGAAAGGATGCAATGCTTAAGTTTGCCTTGTAGTAAGAAGAAGAATGGAACCATTTGCTCTGTATGCCCAAAGGCAAAACTTCATAGGCAACCTTTTCTTTTAAGTAGCACAAGAGCTTCATAGATATTTCAGCTCATACATGTTGACATATAGGGATCTTACAAGTGTGCTACACATAATGGATAAAAGTATTTCCTCACTATTGTTGATGATTTTTCCGGAGCAACTTGGGTACATTTGTTGTCTTACAAGAGCAATGCATTTCCAATATTGTAGAGTTTTATTACTTTTATTGAGAATCAATTTGGAGTTTTAGTTAAAGTGATCAGATTAGATAATGGTATAGAGTTCAGGACAAAACAAATCCTTAATTTTATGATACCAAAGGCATTTTATATCGGACCTCATGTGTTGATACAGCACAATAGAATAGCATAGTAGAAAGAAAACACAAACATCTCTTGGAAATAGCTAGAGCTCTTATGTTTCAAGCAAACTTACCTCAAAAGTTTTGGGGTAACGAGTGTCCTTACAGTTGTACACTTAATTAACAGGTTTCTAGACTTGTTTTAAACAACAAGATACCTTTTGAGGTTTTGTATAATGAGAAACCTTCACACTCTCATTTAAGGGTTTTTGAATGCTTATGTTATGCGGGACATGAGCAAATTTTAGCTGAGGGCTACACCTTGCATTTTTCTAGGATATCCTCATGGACAGAAAGCTACAATTAGCATTCAACAGCTACAGTCAGCAAATCATAATGTTTCAGAACAAGTAGTGTCTATTCTTAGTACTTCGATTCGGACCAACATTATTCCCCAACATAACGAAGCATCACATTCCTTCACATGCAAAACCTGTACAACTTAGAAGGAACAATAAGGGTTCATAAAACTCCTATGTATCTTCAGGATTATGTTTGTTCTAAAGTGTCTTGGTGTAATCTAGTAGTGGTTCCCTCTACTCATTTGGCCTGCATCTCTACCATTGAAGAATATCCAGAACCAACTTCATATGAGTAAGCTACTTAACATTCGGGATGGGTTGCAACAATCGATAAGGAAATTGGTACTCTACAAGCAAATACTACTTGGGATGTTGTTGATCTCCCTCAAGGAAAAAAGTTATCAGTTGTAAATGGGTGTATAAGACAAAACTCAACTGTGATGGATCCTTGGAAAGATTAAAAGTTAGACTAGTGATTAGGGGTTTTACTCAACAATATGGTATAGATTACCAAGAAGTTTTTCCTCCTGTGGTTAAAATGGCCACCATCATAACCATTATGGGATTAGCAACGACCAAAGACCGAACAATGTATCAACTTGATGTAAACAATGCCTTTTTACATAGAGACTTAGATGAGGAAGTGTATATGCAAATGCCAAAAGGGATTCCAAACCTTGACCACAAAGTTTACAGATTGAGAAAGTCACTTTATGATCTCAAACAAGCAAGTAGACAGTGGTTTAGTAAGCTTAAAGACACTCTTACTTCTTTGGGATACTCTTAGTCAAAGAGTGATTATTCTTTGTTTCTCAACAAGACTTCTACACGTATCACCATTATGGCAGTCTCTGTGGATGACATTCTAATTATCGGATCAGATTATGAAGAGATTCAGCAAATCAAGCAATGTCTTCATAGCAAATTCGGTATTGAAGACCTTGAAAACTTACATTACTTCCTTGGTTTAGAAGTATAGAAAACAAAACAAGGAGTGCTCTTATCCCAACAAAAATTTACAAAGGAACTATTAAGGGATTGTGGCTGTACCTTTAGAAGAAATGCCATCACACTACTTCCACTTAATTGCAAGTTACTGCCTGATGAAGGAGAATCATTATGTGATCCTAGTATTTACAGGACATTGGTAGGGAAATTAAATTTCTAAACTAATACAAGACCAGACTTGAGCTATATTGTCCAATACCTTAGCCAATTTATTCAAAATTCCAAATCAATTCATTTGTAAGCCCTACTACACACCCTCGGTTATGTATAGGGAACTGTCACACATGATATATTACTTAAAGCCTCGGATCACTTAACTTTACGTGATTTTTCTTATTTAGATTGGGCTACATGTTCCAAGCACTAGGAGATCCATTACTAGCTATTTAGTTCTCTTTGGTTCTTCCCTTATTAGCTGGAAATCTAAAAAGAAGGGTACTGTCTCAAGGAGTTTATCAAAAGCTAAGTATAGAGCCATGGCTCAGAGTTGCGTCCGAAGTCACATGGTTGGTAAGGTTGCTTGAGGAACTTGGCGTTACAAACCTCACACCTATTACTCTCAACTCGTGACAATCAATCGGTGTTGCACATTGCTAAAAATCTAGTGTTCCATGAAAGGACAAAACACATAGAGATTGATTGTCATTTCACCGGAGATAAAATTCTTGAAGGTCTTCTCGCAACTAAGCCATACGCCTACTACATCACAATTAGCGGATGTTGTACTTACCAAAATCTTTCCTAGTTCTCTATTTCACAAGCTCTTATCCAAGCTTGCAATGGTCAATTCCTTAACCCATTCTAGGTTGGGGGGTGATAAGCCTAATAATCTTGATTCTGTTACATCCCTACTAGGTGAACTTATAACTAATTGCTTTGATTAGTTATAGGTTGTTACAATTAGTTAGAATTCACTACGTTGTTACAATTAGTATTGCTTACTCCTACATTTTAGAGAAAGTTTTGTATATATATATGTACAGATGAGAAGGCTTGTATTCATTCAATTTACCATTACTGAAAGCTTTCCTTTATCACTCCTCTCATTATAACGAGGGCTCAGCTACCCCACTTGCCTTTTATCTTAGATTTTGAATTGTGGCTAGGATAGCCTTAATTTCATATGAGCTTAAGATACTAAGGGGAGCCTCCTGGTCAACATTGAGGTTTAAGACCCCTTGATCTCCATCATCCCCTCCTTGAGAATATTTTATCCTCAAACTTTGAAGATCATCATTTTCATCAAAGTAAGGACTAACATCAGCCACATTGAAGGTAGTTGACACTCCATATTTTCCAAGGAGGTCAATCTTGTATGCATTGGGACCAACCTTCTCAAGAACTTCAAAGGGTCCATCTCGACCTGGGAAGAAGCTTGGACTTCCTTTTGCTTAAGAATATTTTCTTCCTTGTATAAATGCAAAGTAAGTCCCTAGTTGGAAATGCATATCTTTACTATGTTTGTTGGTATAGGACTTGGCTTACTGATTGGCCTTCTTAATCCTTTGTCCGACCTTGGCATGTACCTCTTTGATTTCATGGGCCCTCTTTTCCGCCTCTTTGTTGAACTTGGTTAGAGTTAAAATAGGCACCAGGTCTAAAGGTGTTAGGTGGGACGTACCAGTGGCTTTAGTTGGACACCAATTGAAGTAAAGCCCAATATGTGGAAGTATCACATCTCACCTTTGGACACTCTTCTTGTCAAGGACTTTAAGTAAAGTTCCTAATGTCCTATTTGTGACTTCTGTTTGACCATATGTCTAAGGGTGGCAAGTAATACTAAATTTGAGATTAGTTCCCATCTTCCTCCATAAAGTGAGCCAAAAATGACTAAGGAACTTCTTGTCTCTGTCTAAGGTCATCCTCCTAGGAATCCCATGCAATCCGATGACCTCTTTAAAGAACAAGTTAGCAACATTTGAAGGATCAAAGATGGTCCGACATGGAATGAAATGAGCTATCTTTGAAAACCTGTCCACAACCACCATGATTGAATCCTTGCTCCTCCGAGTTCACGATAGTCCGGTGGTGAAGTCAAGGTTGACATCTTCCCAAGGGGCTAGAGGCACAAGTAAAGGGGAGTACAACCCTTGAGGGAGTACATGGCTCTTAGCTAGCTGGGAAATGGAACATCTCATTAGAAAATGCTTAACATCCTTAGCCATCTTGGGTTAGTAATAGTACTCTTTCAGCATCACCCTCAATTTCTCCACGCCAAAGTGGCCAACTAGGGCTCCTCTATGAACTTCTTGGATTAGAAGTTCTTTGAGCCCTTCTTTTGGGATGCGTAGTGTGACTCCCTTGAACAGGAAACTATTGTTAATGTGAAACCGACCTTGAGGATGATTGGAAGTCTTCCTGTACAACTCCATGAAGTCAGTACTCTTGATATTGGCCTCTTATCATTTCAGATCTAAGGACTCCGGGATCTAAGATAGAGAATAACAAATACATCCTAAACAATGCATCTATTCCTTCTCTTAAATGACCAGCCTTGTCATGGATCATAAAAATGAAAGGACTGTAAATACTAACCTACTTGGCATGTTTGGGATTGACCTTATGTTGCCCTTGGATCAACTTCAATGCTTCATGATACGAGTGTAATATGAATTGTCCTCTCACCAAATAGTATCTCCAATGCTTAAGAGCTCTCACAATGGCATAAAACTCTTTGTCACAAGTTTGGAACTTCCTCTTAGCATCATTTAGTTTCTAACTAAAGAAGACATTTTTGGTTTTCCTTCTTAGGAAAAAACAAATCCGTTGCCTACATTAGAGGCATCACTTTCCACTTCAAAGACTTTAGAGAAGCTAAACAGGGCTAGAACAGGAGCAATGGTCAACTTGTGCTTGATGGTGTCAAAAGCTATATAAGGTGAGGTCATTCACTCAAATTTCTTGCCCTTGATCACTTCCATCATAGGAGCCATGATTGAGCTAAAATTCTTCACAAAGCTCCTATAGAAAGAGGTCAAGCCATAAAAGTTGCTGATTTGTTGATCTGGAGATTGGAATTGGCCATTCTTGGATGGCTTCAATCTTTCTTTCATCCACTTGAATTCGCTATTTAGACACCACATAGCCAAGTACGATTACATGTGAAGTGAAAAAGTGGCATTTATCAAGGTTACCATACAATTGATCTCGGACGGGATTTCAAGGAGTCTGTCTTAAGTGGGTGGCATACTCTTGCTCTAAGCAGCTTTAAATCGGAATGTCATCAAAATGAATAGCTACAAGTATCCCACATGAGAGGTTGTAGGACATGGTTCATGAATTTCAAGAAGGTTCTCGAACCATTAGTCAACCTAAATGGCATCACTAGCCATTCATACAATCATGTCTTAGTCTTGAAGGTTGTCTTCCGTTCATCACATTCATAGATTCTAATCGATAGTAACCACTTCTCATATTAATTTTGGAGAAGATGGTTGCATCATGGAGTTCATAAAAGAGGTCATCTAGTCTAGGAATAGAGAATATATGATCTTGTTGATGGATCTACTATCCATACATATTCTCTAACTTCCAGCCTTCTTTGGAACAAAGAGAGTCGGTACAACACAAGGAATCAAACTCTCCTTGATCAAACCCTTAGACATCAAATTGTCCACTTGTTTTTGGCCTTCATTGGTTTCTTGGGGTAATTGACTCGGGAACAAGGTTAGTTTTATGTTGAATGGATCTTTTGTGGGGTAGGCCGGATGGTATTTCCTCAGGAAAGACATGACTAGAATTTTGTAACAATGGCGTTAGAAAAAGTGTTGGCGAACGAAACACAATTTGACTCATGATCAAGAAGTAATCATTCCTTGTATGAATCAAACTCATGATGTTGAGATTGGAGCAAGTTGGTCGAAAAACCAACATTTGAGGGCTCTCTTCGATTTTTGGATTTGGGAGGGTTTGAGGGGTGTTAGGGTGATTTTCCTGTGATCTTTGGGGTAACTTGTTTATCAAACAACCAAGGTCTTTCCAACAACACATGGCAAGCATCCATAGGAATAACATCGCACCAAATGTCACCCACAATTTTTCTTGGTCATATTCTCTCGCCTTCGATAAGCTTACGTAGTTGTTCATTCCGCTTAGAAAACTTTTTATTTCTAATAATCATACTACATTTGACCTAGTCCTATCAAAAAGAGAATCATCTACCCACTTGAAGTAACCACGGTCTCCAGCCATGCTCGAACCTTGATCATCTTGCAAACCTTCTAATAAGATTCTCCATAATCATGCTTGAGTAAATCTCGTATTTTTTCACATTTACAGAACCTTTGAATATCAATGAAGCAGGGGTAAGACTTACAAGCCTTCTTGTGGCTTCAACCATATGAATGAGACATGATTGAGGCTTTTTCGGATTGATTTTGTGAGGGCTTTAATATTACAACGTCCATTTTTTCAGCACATGAGCACAATCTTGATGAATTTTGATGTTAAGGTTTGTCGTGAAACCTTAACTCTTAAATTTTGTGGGTAAAAGGGAAATATAAAGGCGGATAATTGAAGGAAATTCATTGAATAGGTGTATGATGGGGTTTATTTATTAAAATATTTTGCATTTCCCTATAAATAACACTTAAAATTTTCACCAATTTATCAAAACAAATTAAAAAAATCAATTATCGGCTGCAATTGGTTAAAAAGGACTACAATTACATTTTTAACCTATAATAATTTATCTAATAGCATACAAAGGAACAGAATTTCACCGATGAAAACCATGACATTTTGAAATAACATAAGGGCAATTTAATTCGACCACTCTAATAGCAATGATCTCTTATATTCTGTTAGAGAGGAAAAATAGTGGCTAGGGTTCTAAAGTGATTCTCAAGATTTTTACATGGCTAAAGAAATGCATTCACGGAATTCACTGGTTTCGACTTCCATGGAAAAATATACACATCATAATCAGTCAAAATTTAGTTGTTTTGGAACAATCCCAGTATTCTAATCAATAAATTAAATTAGATATGTCAAAAACAACAAGAATTTAGATTAATCATGTATTACGATGTCATTTTTAATATGCCTTCTTGGGACTTCAACCATTTGAATGAGACATGATTAAAGTTTTTTTAAACCGATTTCGTGAGGGCTTTAATATTATGATGTCATTTTTTGTTGCACATGAGCACAACCCTGACAAATTTTGATCTTAAGATTTGTCGTGAAACCTTAACTCTTCAATTGTGGGTAAAAGGGAAAGATAAAGTCGGGGAATTGAAAGGAATTCGTTGAACGGGTGTGGTGTGGGGTGTGGGGTGGGGCGTGCTTAATGGGTGTTTGGCCTAGATTTTAAAAGCTGTTTTTGGATTCTAAAAACTAAAATTAGGCCAAACACTAACTTTTAAAAAATTAAAACTGTTTTTCAAAAGTGATTTTGGAAAAAAAACTCCTCAAAAACGAAACAGACAAATAGCTATTTCGTTTATAGTTTATGGAAAAACTATTTAACAACCAACGAGAATCCCACTCTCTGTCTCTCCCCTCTATCTTTATCTCTCTCTCTCTCTCTCTCTCTCTTTTATTTTATTTTATCTTTATCTCTTACTCTAACAAATAAATAAATATTATCTTATACAAAAAATAAATATTAAATAATAGTTATTATGTAAATAAAAAATTAAATTATACTATAATAAATAGTGTAGACAAAACTAGGCCAAACAACTTATTATTCAAAAATATTTTCATATAAATTAGGTCAAATATTTCATAACTTCTTTAAAAAATACTTTTAGAAAAGCTGTTTTTCATAAACAAAAACACTTTTTTATAAACTAGGCCAAACAACGAGTTTAATAAACTTTTTCAAATTTCCCTATAAATAGTACATAAAATTTCACCAATTTATAAAAAAAATTCAAAAAGAATCAGTTATCGGCTACAATTGGTTAAAAAGTGTTACAATGATATTTTTAACCTGTAATAACTTATCTAATGGTACACGTAGGAATTGAATTTCACCTATAGCAACCATGACATTTTGGGATAATATAAAGGCAATTTAATTCAAACACTTTGATAGCATATATTCTGTTGGAGAGGAAAAATAGTGACTGGAGTTCTAAAGTTATTCTCAAGATTTTACATGGCTAAAGAAAGGCATTCACAGAATTCACCAATTGCAGCTCCATGGCTAAATAAACATCATAATCAGTCAAAATTTAGTTGTTTTGGAACAATCCCAGTTTTCAAATTAGTATATTAATTTTAAAAATATGTCAAAACAACAAGAATTTAGATTAACCATGTATAGCATGAAGAAAATGGGTGTTCCATTAATCTTGTGTTCAATAATACGATTCATAAACTACACACTTTTGACATCTAAATCAGGAAGTGCGATCAGAGTTCAAAGTACTGAGAACAGAATAAAATTTTGCCATTGACAGCAGAGTAGTCAGCCCAGGGGGATCAACAGGGGCAGGAGAGTAAGCATAACCTCCACTTTTAGAACTATGTTTGGGTAGAAAGTACATCTGAGATAAACTTTATGAACGAACACAGCCCACCTAAGAAGTTATGATCGATAACGCCATTGCCATCAAGAGCATGAGCGAAATCAATCAGCTTAATTGCAGGACTCGACCCCTCATCATGAAACATCAAAATTGAGCAAGAATAGAAATGATAAATTTTTGATCGTCAAACCACGATTTCAGCTCCATGAGTTGTGCCAAAATGCCTGAAGAACCACCATAAATGCTTGATGCAAGAGCACAATCAGGGTCTGTGTTAAGTTCTGGCGACACATTCGATGAACCGAACTTCCTCAGAACCAACCTGACCTCTTCGGTCGTGTACTTTTGGTCAGCTGCCTCTTAGGCCTCCAGTAACCCGATTTCTGACCGCCATAGATTTGCAGTCCAGATATCCTGAAACCCAAAGTAGGGGAAGATGTTTCTCTGTCGTTCTTGAAACATTTCTGAAAATATTCATCTGAAGCCTGTGGGTACCAAGTTCTAGTACCAATCTTGATATCCACAATAGATGGGTTTGTGTAATTTGAGACTAGGTTCTCCAAAACCAGGTGAGGATGCAGCCCGGATCCATCAGAAGCTTCTACAAGCTCGTTTCCATAAAATTTGGGGAGGAATTTGCGTATATGGCCTGGATCTCTCACGTCGGATGAGAACTTTTTGTAGAAAGAAACTTCATTAGAGGCCCGTTCATCCTTCTGAAGTGGCTTGTAAAAATGGCCCAATTCATCTATGAGTGGACCCAGCTTCCCATTCATGGCGTGGTGTCCTGCGACCTGATGTTCTGGGACCTTAAGTGACAACATTGCATGTAGATTTGCTGATGAACACCCAATCAGACTCAGTTAGTTCATTTGCTCAGCAGCTCAGTTTCTCCACTTGGTCTCTCTGAGCTGTAACAAGTGGAGAGAAATTCAAGAAACCCATCCAAAGAATCATTTCATTTCTTAAAAATTACTCGTTACATTTTCTTTTGATTCATCTTCTGTTTTTTCTGAATAAGGTCATCTCACAAAGCTCACTAATTTGTCAGATATTCGTGGATCAGATTCATATTCAAGTAATAATTGAAACTTTACAATAAAATATACAAGTGGGAAGATGACATTCCAAAAAAATATTTTTTGATAGAAAACAAATAAAATTGAGAGACTTTGAATTTTTTTTTAATATAATCTCATTATTTTTTAATACACGACTCACTAATACCCTTTCGAAGTTACATGAAAATCGGAATTTATTTATATTTATGTTTATTTATGTTTATTTATGTTTTATGTTCTTTTATGTTCGTTTCTTCTCTTTTATATTCATTTCTGTTTATGTTTATATTTATGTGAGTTTTGTATGTAATTTCGAACATACTTTAAAATAATTCAACAAACCCAAGTTACTCACAAACTCACCAGAAATTAATTTTTCAAACAAAAATTCACATGATCACACCAAAAAAGCAACATTATCTCAAGCAGATTACTGCATAGGCTTTGTGATTAATTGTTTTCAAACAAGTCCATGCAAAAAAAAAAAAAATATTTTGGGGTAAAAAAAAAAAAGCACCAAGAAGGAACCGATCTGCAGTAATTCAAAATTCGAGCAAAAAACTGAAAAGCTTTTTGGCATAATCTATATTGAAAAGCACATAACAGTATACGAATTTCATCGCACATTAATTAGAAGATTGATAGAAGCAGAATTGGGGAAAACCAAATGCGCATCTTCTTGTTGAAGTAGGGGAGACAAAATCATGAAAATTGAAATCCAGCGAAAATGTTTGGATTTTGTTTGGTACACCAAAAATTGCCAAAAGAAGGGCAGCTTGATTTTCCAGAATTTTCATATTTTTATTGTCTAAATTCGACTGTAACCCGAATTTAGTTTTTTCTAAATTATCCGACCCAAAAAAGACCAAATATTAGACAAAGCATTTCATCAATAACTAATTTATCCAATACAATTTTAACCTAAATCCGAATTTTTATCAGTGATAATTGCAAAGTACATCCTCCTCCCCATAGCCAGTTGTGTCTAAGCCTAGTACTACACATGATGCGTTATCCCTTTTTTGACCCTCCGCAAATTTATGATTTTGTTCCAAACCAAATATTTTAGAAATTTGCTTAGTTCAAGGTTGGAATTCATTTTTAAAGCTTTTAAAAATAGTGACTCGGGTTCTTTTTTCGACAAAAATACTAAAGTATCAAAACGATTACTGGTATAATCACCAGTCACCTCAATTCCTCTCTCACCTCAGGTTCGATCATAGGGGCACAATTTCCTCAATTTTGAGGAAAATTGTGTGGGAGAGGATTGTAACGGGTTTTGACACCCTTCCACTAAAGACAATTGATTAATTCAATTCATGTGCCACCAGAAAATTATATGTTAAAATTTAAATTAATTAATTCAATTCAAAACTAAAAATAAAATGGGTTTGAACGTCCAAATCTATTTCTATATAGATTCATGTGCCACGAGATTGAATTATTTTTTATTAAAAAAATTGAAAAAAGGATGTGTCTACTGATTGAAGTCAATTTGTCATTTTATTTGGCATCTATAATTAATTTAGGGATGGCAGTTTACACAATTTCTTTTTATTAATATTTAATCTTGAGTTTTAAAGGATTAATAATTGGTGTAAGTCATAGGGCCAATATTTTTTTATGGAGAAAGAAATCAAATGACAAACTTCGACCCTATTTGGGGTAGAAAATTGAAATGAAATGAAATGAAATGAAATTAGGGAATGATACTCGAAAGATTAGGTATATAATTTAAGTATTTTTTCATATGTTTGGCAGAGAATAGAAATAGAATTACGTTTCAATTCTTGTTATTTGGTTGTAAACATGGAATGGAATCAAAACTGTTTTATTTTTTAAATTACTTTATGTCATTGTAAATTATTGTTGTTGTTGTTATTATTATTATTATTATTATTATTATTATTATTATTATTATTATTATTATTATTATTATTATTATTATTATTATTATTTCAAATAGAATCCCTAAAACATTAAGAAAGTTAGTTTTTTACATTTATAAGTGTTGTTTTATATTTTCTAATAAAAATGCCCCTTCATTAATTTTATATTTAAAAATTATACATACCTTTTTTATGTCAATTTATGAGGATAAGCTATTTCAATTACTAAATTTAGATAATATATTTTCTTTAATCGCTTAATTAAACAGGTTATACACTAATAACTAAATTCTAACAAAAATATTTTGCGAGAATATCATCCTCCCAATAAAAATTCAAACCAAACCAACAAAGGCCACTAATCTCATTTTTGGACGTTTTAGATGAAGATTAGTATTAGATTAGATTAGTTTAAGTTAGATTATTGTTAAAGACATTGAATTTGGTTGATTTCAAGCATAAAGAATAAGTTTCTCTCACCCCCTCTCAAAGTTCATGATGTTGTTCTTGTTTAATTTAGTCTGATTCATGTTTTTATTGATTTCTTTAGCTTAATTGCTTTTATTGTTAACTCATGTTAGTTAGTTTTTAGATGTTAGTTGTAAGATTAGTTTTCTTAATTCATTTCATGTTTGTTTGTTTGTTTAATTAATTGTTTAGTGTTGATGTTTATTAATTCTGTTTCCGGAGAAAACCGAGTTAATGATGTGGATGATGATTCGGAGAGAGGAAGGATTTACTGCTTTCGGTTCCGAGGACGTGGCACGATCGATCCGAGTCCGAGTGATGACTCGCCTGAATCTGCAAAGGCGAAGCCCGGGTGGTGGATCCCGGGAACGCCCTCCGACGCTCAAGTTAGTAATGAACTAAATTTGAATGGATCGAGAAGATCTTCCTCGATGTGCGTGGGGGATTCCTTGGGAGACGAGAAGATTTTCAAAGATGGAAGTTCTCGGGATGAGTGTGGATGAACGTTGATGAACGTTCATGAATGTGGATGAGTGTTGAGAGCTTGGGAGATTGAGAGCTTGGATTATCGGAAAGATGAGATTTCTTGCCAAGTGAACATAACCTCCTTGGGGTTGAGGGAAGATGGGTATTTATAGGGGATTTTAAAGGGGTAAAACGGTACTTTACCATGGTTTAGGGAAACCCTAGCCCTAGTGGGCTTTGGGGCTTTTACCGGCCCATTAAGGGTTATCTTGGGCCGATTCCTCCTTTATCCGACTGATTAGGCCCGGTGGCTAGTGACGTAGCGGGTGAGCTGGTACCGTCCAGGAAATACCCGAATCATTTAGCCCCTCACGTTCGCTCGCATGCCTCCCGAGGTAGGTAGGTGGAATGTGGAGTCCATTCCGCTACGCCTTTATGACCCCAAGTTCTTATAAATAGGGGGTGAATCTTGAGAAGGATAGCACCTTTCCACTTCTTCGACCTTCTCCTTTCTCTTGCTTAGGAGAAAATGAGCGTTGGAGCGCTTCCGGTCGGATGCGAGAAGTTGTGCCCCGCTCCGACCGAGATGAGGCCGAGCAAACAGCGATGGAGCATCGTCGGCCATCCTTTGTCGCGGAAACGTTCTACCGGCTTCTCATCGATGATGCTTGGAAGGCTGCGGTTGATAAATGACGGTGAGGAGTAAGATAAATTATTTCGAGCCACGATCCGTCCCGAGTGGGATATTCTTGAGGCCTGGGTGGAGCGCAACCATGATCTCTTCGTCGAACTTCGAGCAACGAACCCGAGCTTTTCAGCAAGTGATGCGGCGAGTGGAGGGGCCGCTCGAGTGTTGGCTCGTCTCTTAATCTTCCTATGGAGAGTGGCGAGTCGGTGGATGGCCCTTCAACCCACTCCTTTGATGAACGTGGGGACTTGCCCAAGGCAAAGGGGAGTGGCCTCCTGCGGAGAAGAAGAGAAAGCTTCCGACGGAGAAGAGGAGAAACCTTCCAACAGAGAAAAATAGGAACCTTCCGAAGGAGAAGTGATGTGGTAGCCGGGGTCCTCATTCCGTCTAAGTAGTGTAACCGTGGCGTAATAGTATAGCAATAGCGTCGTAGCGTAGTATCTTGAGTTTTAGACGCTTTGTTTCTCTTGTAATGGCGCATTGCGCGTTCTTGTCTTAATGAATGAATGAATGAATGAAGCTCGCTTTGTTAGCTTTTCTTCGCTTTCCTATCCACTTTGTTGACACTTTGTTTGTGGCGAATGATCTTACGTAGCCCCTCGGGCTTATAGGGTAATTTTGAGCAACCTTTCGGCTCCCGGAGGCTTGAAAGTGCTTGAGTATGGATATCTCGCTAGGGAACATCCCACGGAGAATGCGACCTGTTAAGTTTAAGTTAGGAGTGCAACCGCCCATGACGGAATGGGTCTTTGTGCGACCTTTCGATTCTCGAAGGTTCGCAAGTGCGTGAATGCCCATGACGGAATAAGTCTTTGCACGACCTTTCGATTCTCGAAGGTCCAAAAGTGCGTGAATGCCTATGACGGAATAGGTCTTTGCGCGACCTTTCGATTCTCGAAGGTTCGAAAGTGTGTGAGTGCCCATGACGGAATGGGTCTTTGCGCGACCTTTCGATTCTCGAAGGTTCGAAAGTGCGTGAGTCTCGCTAAGGAACATCCCACGGAGAACGCGACCCCCAACCTTCGTTAGGAGTGCGAGTGCCCATGACGGAATAGGTCTTTGTGCGAGCTTTCGATTCTTGAAGGTTCGCAAGTGCGTGAATGCCCATGACGGAATGGGTCTTTGCGCGACCTTTCGATTCTCGAAGGTTCGAAAGTGCGTGAGTCTTGCTAAGGAACATCCCACGGAGAACGCGACCCCCAACCTTCCGTTAGGAGTGCGAGTGCCCATGACGGAATGGGTCTTTGCGCGACCTTTCAGCTCCCGGAGGCTTGAAAGTGCTTGAGAGATAGCTTCTTGGAGGGTACCACCTTATGGGGCCGAGAGTGCGATTTTCGGCTCCCGGAGGCCAAGTTGTCGCTGAGTGCAAATTGACTTCGAACCCCAAAGAATAGCCCCTTGTAAAGGTAGAGATGCGACTTGTTAGCCCTCGAGGGCTAAGTTGTTGCTTGACAAGCTTTCGAGCCTTACTCATTTTGTTTTTGCAATCCTTGCAATTTGTGGGATTTTTGTGATGATGATTTGATTTGACTTTTTACTTAGCCCCTTGGGGCTAAAAAGGAGTCTTGCGGGGAGGATGAGTTTTCTTGTGATCCCTCTGGAGCCCTCAAGGCGTCCCCACCCCTATGTGCCTCGGATTCGAAGGGAGTGAGTTTGCCCATGGTAGCGATGTCATGGGTCTTTTACGCGACCTTTCGGCTCCCGGAGGCTTGAAAGTGCTTAAACGTAAGTATCTCGCGAGGGCATATCCCTCGGAAACGCAACCCCTAACCCGAAGTTAGGAGTGCAAGTGCCCATGCGGACATGGGTCTTTATGCGACCTTCTAGCTCCCGTAGGCTTAGAAGTGCATGATTCTCGGCGCGACCTCCTAACCTTAAGTTAGGAGTGCGAGTGCCCATGCGGACATGGGTCTTTACGCGACCTTCTAGCTCCCGTAGGCTTAGAAGTGCATGATTCTCGCTAGGGAACATCCCACGGAGAGCGCGACCCCTAACCTTAAGTTAGGAGTGCGAGTGCCCATGCGGACATGGGTCTTTACGCGACCTTCCAGCTCCCGTAGGCTTAGAAGTGCATGATTCTCGCTAGGGAACATCCCATGGAGAGCACGATCCCCTAACCTTAAGTTAGGAGTGTGAGTGCCCATGCGGACATGGGTCTTTACGCGACCTTCCAGCTCCCGTGGGCTTAGAAGTGCATGATTCTCGAGCGCGACCCCTAACCTTAAGTTAGGAGTGCGAGTGCCCATGTGGACATGGGTCTTTACGCGACCTTCTAGCTCCCGTAGGCTTAGAAGTGCATGATTGTGTGTCCTCCGAGAGGTGTTCCTTTTATGAAGTTAGGCGTACGATTTTTAGCTCCGGAGGCTAAGTTATCAGCTACCAGTAACTTCGAAGGATGTCCCCTTTGTGGAGGTGGAAATATGACTTGTTAGCTCCCGGAGGCTAAGTCGTTGTTTGACGTCGAGAGACGTTTCGACTTCGAAATCACATGCTTCGTTGCGGAAATATTTTTTCGAAGTTACGCAACTCTTTTTTATTTTGTTTTATTTATTTATTTATTTTTATTTATTTATTTATTTTTTATTTATTTTTTTATTTATTTTTTTATTTTTGAGGACTCCCAAACCCGACCTCTCATACCGACCCCTAAGACCGACTCCTAAGACCGACCTCTAACTACGATCGTTTACTCTCACCATTTGTTCAGCCCAAGCTCGCTAGACCCTCTCTCTCGGCTCACTCTCTCGCTGGGCCCTCTCTCTGCCCCCTTGGCCCACTCTCGCAGCTCTCCCTCCCCACTCTGGGCCCGCTCTCCCCCTCCCTTGGCCCACTTTTTGAACTCTCCCTCCCGCCTCTCTCTTTCCCTTCTTGCCCTAGCTCATCGTTTGCTGCGCCTCCCCTTCCCCTTCGCTCGCTGCGCCCCCTGCTGCTGCAACTTCGCTCTCTCCCTCCGGCCTACTGCTGCTCACCAACCCTCCCTCTCGGGTCTCGCCGTCTCCTCGCCGAGCTGCTGCCGCCCTCGCCGTCCCTCCCTCTTCACTCTCTCCCTCGGCCCCCTGTTTGCTGCCGCTGCCCCCACCCCTCTCTGCGCTCGCCGGACTCGCTTCCTTCCGGACCGACCACCTAACCCGACCCCCGGGACCGGGCACTCGTCCCGACCCCGGAGCCGACCACTCTCGGCCTCTCGCGCTCTCTCTCTCTCTCCTCACCGCACTCGCTCTGTTTCGCCTCCTCCCCTTCTCGCTCGGACTCGGTCCTCCCGGACCGACCCCCACCCCGACCTCTCCCCGACCCCTCACACCGACCCCTCACCCCGACCCCGACCCCCGACCCCCGACCCTCGCTCTCGCCCTCTCGCTTTCTCGCTCACACCCTCCCGCTCGCTATCGGTTCTGTCTTGCCAATTCTCTCTCTCCCACCGCCTCTCGCCTAGACTCGGTCCTCCCGGGACCGACCCCCACCCCGACCCCGAACCCGAGCCCTCCTCTCACTCCCTCGCTCTCTCGCTGCGCATCCGCACTTCTCTCGGCTCTCCCTCTCGCCGACTCTCTCTCTCCGGCTCTCGCTCGGACTCGGTACTCCCGAACCGACCCCCATCCCGACCCCTCACACCGACCCCTCACCCCGACCCCTAAGACCGACCCTCGCTTGCACCCTCTCGGCCTCGCTCTCTCGCTCGCCAACTCTCTCTCTCTTCTTCGCGCGGACCCTGCTGCTCCCGGACCGACCCCGACCCTCGACCCCCGAGACCGACCCATAGACCTGACCCCTAGGACCGACCCCCGGACCCAACCTCTACGGGACCCTTCCTCAAAACACCCAAAAAACCTAACAACCCTAACACACTAACCCTAACCCTAAAATTTTAAAATTTTATTTTATTATGTTGGCATATTTTTGGGAAACATTCCCAACCAATTTTATGCGCAAAATTTTTCGAAGGGGACGGAAAAATACCGACCTCGATTTTAGAGTAAAGAAATTGTAGGCTCTTTCGGACGGAAAATATCAGCCCAATTCGTAGCGGAAATGCGATGGCCATGACTCACTGGTTGAAACATGTTGAGCTTGAATATATTAATTCGTTAATATGGGTCTTTGTAAGGTGCCTCCGATTGTGCCCAAATCGCAATTTTACGTTGAAGGTCTTCGTTAGCTTCTTGTTTGCCTCCGAGATTGATGTCGTCAAACGACGTTTAGCTTTTGGGCTTGTGATAATGACCGTACGCCTTGATGGCTAAAAAATCTTCTTCGTCTTTAATTTGCGAACTATCGCTCCCTTCTAGGACATCAAAAATGTGGGCACCCGATTAACCTTTGCTTGGAATCCGGAGATAAGTCGTCGTACATTAAACCTTGTAGCGTTGGAGCGGTTTCTTGCTGAACAAAAGTGTTCTTCAAGGGCGTTGACCTTGTGCCTTTTCCGGTGACTTAAGGCTTGAGTGATGTCTCTTAGCGATCCTTTATGATCTTATGTGATCTTCGCTTGTCGAGTTGCGTACGCTCGTAATTTTTCATCCAAGAGGCCTTCTTTTGACGAATGTACGCATTTGAAGACCATAGTCATTCTCTTCATGCTTGGCATTTACTTGGGTTATGCTTGGATCTTAGTCCGAAGATCTCACCTTGGAGTCAAGCTCTTTGGTCGTATCAATCCCTTAGGAGAAAGCGCCAAAGGAGGGGAGATCCCCGAGGATGATGGCGTTGGCGAGGATGCTAAAGATGGCTCCGAGGATTGGCCCCCTTTCCATGACTCTTCGTGGGATATGAGTTATTTTTGACGTTCGCGTGCCATTATGACTTGATACTCTTTCGTTTTGCTTGAACTTTTATCTTCGATCGATCTTTGCTTTGATGCTTGTTGGATGCTTACTTGCCTCGTTGCTTCTTTTTATTGTTGCCCATTTTTGCTTTCTTGCCACTTGGGGTACATGATCATAGTGGGGTCTTCTTTGAGTTTTACAACTTGGCTGTCCTAGGGGATTGTATTAGCCCCGAGTGTTGCCCCCAAATCGGCACAATGAAAAACATACAACGAAAGAAACTAGCAGCGTAGGCTGCTTTAGGGGTCATATTAGCCCCTACTTTTCTTCTAACTTTGACAAAGTTGAGAAAATACAACGAAGGGAACTAGGGACTTGGGTGTTCTAGGGGATTGTATTAGCCCCTATTCATGCCCCCAAGATCGTCTTAAAGTAAAGTATGAGACGCAAAGATGCAAAAAACTTGCTCATTGTATTGATGAAAGATCGAAGTCCGTACGGAAGGGAGGAATGTGTGCCCCAGTTGAGCGCTTTCGGAAAAGTCGCGTCAATCGTGGGTGATTCCTTTACAAAATCTTTGGAACTTAAGCTGGGTGGGTCTTTAAAGAAAGGCCCCCATGCCGGATAATGAGCTTGAACTATTTACATAAGCACCACTATCTCATGAGCTTGATGTCTTTGCGAGGTGCAAGCCGAACCTTGACATAATCTTCTGTGGTGGTGAGGCACACCATCATAGTCTCGGAGACTTTAGTTGGGGCTCCGCTTTTAGCTTCTTACCCTTATGATCATCATGACTCTTCCCCTCCTCTTTCTGCTTCTCCATCAAAGGTCGAAGGCTTACTACATAGCATTCACGTGCGGTCTTTTGGTCTCCATAGGTCTCACCTACGGATCTATCATCAAGCTCATACTTCATGAGGAGAAGGTATGGAGCGACGACCGCTTTGATCCGGTTGAGGGTGTGTAAGGCCCCAAAATTTAATTGTATTTAATTATTACATTTCATTGTTTCAATAGTTAAGAGCGAGTGAGCCACGCATAAATATCAAAATGGAAATGAGAAATAATTGACTTTGGAATATCGATTCATGCTTAAATATTTATAAAATGTGCAAACAATAAATAAATAAAATAATAATGATAAGTAAAAAATTAAAATAAATAAATAAATTAATTAAAAAAAATTACAACGAGATAAATTGGGGAACAAGTGTATGGTGGAAACATTAACCAAGTGTGAAAAATAATTATGATTTGGATAAGCCCAAATCCTATGGAAGTGATGGAGGGAAGAGGATAACATTTGGGCTACGAAGCCCAATATAAATAGGTGGGGAGGGGCTGTTGGGCCCGAGCAGAAACAAAAGAAAAAAAAACAGAGCACAGAAACTAAAAGAAACCCAAACCCAACTACCCTCCTACACTACCCAGCCCCAGCCCGGCTGCCACTCGCTGGCCACCGCCTGCCGCCGTCCACCGCCTGCCGCCGTCCGCCGGTCGCCGGATTCCGGCCAGCCACCCATTTGCCCTTCCTCACCCTTTTTTTCAACACCTTGATTACTAAGGTAATAATTCTTTTTTTCTAGACTAAATTTAATTATTCATAATTGAAAAATAAATAGATACAAATAAGGAAAGAATTAATAGATCTATATGTGTTGAGAAATTGAGGAAATATATATATATATACACATAATAATTATATTAAAGTAAAGGGGAAAATTTCTTTGCAAACGTAAGGTTAGCGGAAACGTCGAAAGCAAAGCAAACTTCCTAACCTAGGTACGTTATTGCTTGTACCCTTCCAAAATAGTTAAATTTTAATTGTTATGAAAAGCTTTATCATATTGGTTTTAATACGGCCTAACATTTTAGGACCCAATTAATCGTTAATTGTTAATCGTTGATCGGTTATTGTTAACCGTTCATAATTGTCTGCTAGCGGAATTAATCGTATCGGGCCCTTCCTGTAACGGGAATATTAATCGAATCGTTAGCCAAAGTCATGGCTGCAATCGCATATAAATTGGGGTCCTAGTGTTAGCCGGAAGCTAAAACATTTACGAAATCGAAATTTTTAACCGAAAAGTCTACGAAACCGGAAGATTGAGCTTTTACTTAAATGATTTATTTCAAATGAATTTTTGAAATAGCGCGCGCTCACTGGCTCACCAAAATTTTTTACGAGTACCGGGGTAACGTATTGAGCCAACCGCTCACTTTTAGTTTTTCCTGTTTTCTTTAAATTTTGTGTTAGGGAAGGAGAAACAGGACAAGGGTTAAACAGGAGAATCGGGAAGTAGAGGAGTTTGACGAGAAGGGTCTCGACGGGGTTGAGCAATGACCCGTTGACCACCCCTCTTGAATTTCCTTGTTATTATGGGTTATGCTAGAATAAGTTTAAGTGTATGGGGCATGTATGAACTCGATTATGGAAATAGGGTCATCCTAGCTACTTGTTTGTATAAACGTAACTTTCATATTATCGTTTATGTCATACGAAAAAAAATATTATTAATTAATTGAGTGTCTTAGCCTTGTCTCTATTATCCGGAGACGGCAGTAATGCCTCCACCTTGATCTTAACTTTCATTACCATAAGTCGTTGTGGCTATTAAGCAAATGTTGGTCGGTTAATTGTGGATTGGAGGATGGGGCGTTACGGAGGTGGTATCGAGCCTAGGTTTTTGGTTCCGTATCTAAACGTCAAAATGAGGCCAAAAATTGGGGGTGATATGTTCCGAGAAAATAAAGAAAGGTGGTTGAGTCATTGTGATGGATATGTGAGATTATTGTGAAATTGAAGTAGATATTGTCATATAAATGTATAGGTGAGATTATACAAGTTCTTAATTTTTTTGTTGTTGGTAATAGGAAATGGCGCCAAGGGATCCGTACGAAATTAAAATGAAGTTGGGTCAACGAGTGACCGACTACATAAAGACGTTAAAGACTGTCTTCTTACAGGCATGTACTAAGCAATCCCGAAACTCCTTTCATTGACACTATTGTCAAAGCCCGATGCTTACTAAAAGTTTTACCCGATGTTGAACCACTGGTTGTCCTTTAAAAATAAATATCGGGAGTTTATGGACACTGGAAACGTTGGCGAACACGGGGCACATTTTCGACTTATGGGAATCCATTGGACTGCATAGTAGACGAATTGAAGCTCCGAGACTTGGCCGACCGCGGTGGGTTCACCCCGCACGGTTATAGGACTCTTTTCCGGGAGCAGCGAATGTTGAGAACCCGAGTAGCTTCAAATTCACCCGCCCCGAGTTTGAGTCCGACAATGTTAATATTTGGGCTGGAGAAGACGGCTATGATATATGGGACATTTATGATGCGAGATGTATCTAGTGGTTCCAGTGATGTTGTGAGTGTAGTGGATATCCGGAGTCCCCGAAATTATCCGGATAAGTTCGATGAAACTGAAGTGATAGATCCCGAGGAAGAGGAGATGGAGGAGAGTGACTCATGGAGTTCGGGGCCCGACACCGGTAATAGTAGCGACCCGGATTTCATGATGTGAGAAATGAAATAGGAGGAGTTGATGAATCTAGGGGTAACTAGTCGTGTAGAATATGTAGATATGTAAAATAGTGTATAATATAAACTAACCGATGAAAAAGGGAAAGAGAAAGAATGGAGTTGTATGGTTGCATAAGTACGGGTGTTGAAGGGGTAGAATAGTGATTAATCTAACCCCTCTTTCCACCCATTTTGTTGCTAAGGGTGGACATTTTGTAGACTTATCAAGGGAATATTAGTGTTATAGTTGAACAATGTATAATATAACTTTAACCAATAAAGAAGGTGTTTTATATATATATATGAACGTGTATTAGTTTGATGAAAACAAAATGGGGAGAGAGAGAGAAAAGAGAGAAAAGGAAAGGAAAAGTTAATTATTGTTGTTTTTTTTATTGAGCGGAATGTCGATTCAAGACGAGAGCATTCCGAAAAATGAACTGCAAGAAAACAACGAAGAATCTTTGCACACCCAGTCAATTAATCAAACCCCTCTAATTCTAACCCCACGTCGGGCGAAAGTGATGTGCAAAAAGTCGAGGATGAGCTAGATAAGAAGGCAATACTCAAAGACATAGATCCTGAATTGTTAGGAACAGGTTATAGCAGTGGTGACGCGAAACTTAGGGAATCCGACTACGAAAATTTTGGAAAGGAGGGTAGACTTTTTGAAAGAGTGGCAAAACAAAATCCAAAAACGTATGATGGAAAAATGGATCCAGGTGGTACTGGAAGAATGGATTGGCGAGATAGAGAAAATATTCGATGTGGTAGAGGTACCAAGCGAGAAACGTGTAAACATTGGGGCCTTTTATCTCACCTGGACAGGCTGATATCTAGTGGGGAACTGTAAGGACTAAGTTTCAAAACTCCGAAGGCTCGTGGGATAAGTTTTTAAAGGAGTTGAGAGCAAAATTTTACCCAGTGTCCTTACAAAGACAAAAGCAAAAGGAATTTTTGGAATTAAAGCAAGACAATATGTCGGTGATGGAGTATGCGAACAAATTTGCGGAATTGTCTAGGTTTGCCTCGGAGTACGTAGCTACGGATCGTATGAGAATGATGAGATTTGAGGAAGGCTTAGCACCCTATATTAGGCACCAATTGGCTGGGCAATCTATACAAACTAGTCAAGAATTGTATGAGCGAGCCGCGAAGTGGAAGCTGGTGAAGAGGGAATTACGGATGTTGAGTCCGAATACCTTTCGGAAGAGAGGGAATGAAAAAAGAATCCTATAGAGGGAACACCAAGCAAAAAGCACTGTAAATATAGGAACTAAGTTTCAAACCTCTACCTCAACTAAGAAACAATGCTTGAAGTGTGGTCAAACCAACCACGACACAACGGATTGTTGGGTTGGCACCAATCGTTGTTACCGGTGTGGGGATTACAACCATTTAATTGCGAATTGCCCAACCGGACCTTCCCCAGCAAGCAAAGGTCCAAGCCGAAACCAAAGGAATGCAAGGGCAGCCACAGTATCTACGGGCGGTAGACGAGGTTGGAAGAGCCTATGTAATGAGTAAAAGCGAGCTACCGACACGGGGATCGTTGTGGCTGGTACACTTTTTTAAATTCAGTACTACTTACTATTTTATTTGATTTGGGTGCCACGCACTCTTTTATTTCATCAAAGTCCGCATCTCAAATAGGTTTGGAATCGAATAAACAACCCGTAGAATTATATGTGAGTTTGCCCACAGGTCAAACCATAAAATGTGACGTTATGTGTAAGAATTGCCCTATTACCCTAAGTCAAGAGAATTTTAGGGGTGACTTGGTACGGTTTGACCTGTCGGAATTTGATGTAATCTTGGGTATGGATTGGTTGTCAAAATATGGGGAAAAATAGATTGCCAAGGCCGGATTATATCCTTGAAGGGTACAAACGGCGAGGAAGTGAGGTTTCAAGGTACCGAGGAGATTGGAGATTGTACTCGTAGTGTCGTTAAGAGCCTCTAGACGACTTGCTAAGCAAGGAAAGGAAGCTTATTTATGCCTGGTAACGGAAGAAAAACAGGAGACAAAGATAGAGGATATTCCTGTAGTTAAAGAATTTCCTGACGTTTTCCCAAGTGAAATTCTCGGGTTGCCCCCAAAAGGGAAATTGATTTTGAGATAGAGATGGAACCGGGAGCGCGACCCATTTCCAAACCTCCGTATAGGATGGCTCCCGCTGAACCGAAGGAGTTAAAGGTTCGATTGGAGGAATTGTTGCAAAAAGGATACATAAAGCCGAGTGTATCTCCTTGGGGCGCGCCAGTTTTGTTTGTAAAGAAGAAAGATGGAACTTTGAGATTGTGTATCGATTATAGAGAACTAAATAAGGTTACTGTAAAGAACAAGTACCCTTTGCCAAGGATTGAGGATTTATTTGATCAATTACAGGGAATGGAAGTGTTCTCAAAAATTGATCTCCGGTCTAGATATCATCAATTGCGAATTAAGCTCGAGGATATACCAAAACGGCGTTCAGGACGCGTTATGGACATTATGAATTCACAGTCATGCCTTTTGGGTTAATAAATGCGCCAGCAGCTTTTATGGATTTGATGAATAGAATATTTAGGCCTTATTTGGATAAATTTGTTGTTTTTATTGATGATATTCTAATATATTCTAAGAGGGAGGAGAAGCATGCTTGATCATTTAAGGGTTGTTCTGCAAACTTTGAGGATTCATAAGTTATATGCTAAGTTATCAAAATGCAAATTTTGGTTGTTCGAAGTAAATTTTCTAGGGCATGTAATTTCTAAAGAGGGAATTAAAGTTGATCCCCAAAAGGTTAAGGCAGTGGACCGAGTGGCCTAGACCGACAAATGTGACGAAGTTCGAAGCTTTACGGGAATGGCTGGATATTATAGACGATTTGTACAGGATTTTTCACGAATAGCTTTGCCCCTTACTAATCTTTTGAGGAAAACAACGAAATTTGAATGGGATAATAAGTGTGAAACTGCATTTCAAGAGCTCAAGAAACGGCTCACAATTGCACCGGTTTTGGCCTTACCTGGTGCAAGATGGGGAATTCGTTGTGTATAGTGACGCATCTAGACAAGGAATTGGGTGCGTTTTGATGCGAGAATGGGAGAGCTATAACGTATGCTTCTAGGCAATTGAAGTCATATGAGCGAGAATTATCCCACTCATGATTTGGAATTAGCCGCAGTAGTTTTTGCCTTAAAAATTTGGAGACATTACTGTATGGAAGTGTATGCAAGATTTTTACGGATCATAAAAGTCTTAAGTATATTTTCACACGAAAGAGTTGAATTTGCGACAACGAAGATGGTTGGAGTTCCTAAAGGATTACGATATGCAAATTCACTATCACCCGGGGAAGGCAAATGTTGTGGAAGATGCATTGAGTCGAAAAACCCATCATGGTGTGAATGCGTTAAAGGTTATATGTCCCGAGATATTAAGAGATTTGCAAGGAATAGGGGTTGAACCGATATTATCCCATGAGTCAACCATGATTCTGTCAATGTTAACAATTCAACCTACCCTTTTAGAAGAAATTAAACAAGCGCAAGTCGAGGATGACGAGATTAAGAGAATCAAAGAAAGTATAAGCAAAGGAAAAGCATTGGGATTTCATGAGGATGATCAAGGGGTTATAAGATTTCGAACGGAATTTATGTACCACTCGGCGAGCAATTAAGGGGAGGATACTAGCAGAAGCACACAATACCAGGTACTCCATTCACCACAGGGGTACAAAAATGTATAGAGATTTGAGACAAACCTTTTGGTGGAACAACATGAAAAGAGATATAGCCTAATTTGTGAATAAGTGCCTCGTTTGTCGAAAGTAAAGCGGAACACCAACGCCCGGTTGGTGAGTTGCGACCATTGGAGATCCCTGTCTGGAAGTGGGATTCAATCTCCATGGATTTCATTATGGGATTACCCCTTTCAGCATCAAAGAAAAATGCGATATGGGTAATTGTTGACAGACTTACAAAGTCGGCTCATTTTATACCAATACATGATTCATGGGGGATTGATAAGTTAGCTCAAATATATGTGAAGGAAGTTGTGCGTTTGCATGGGATTCCTAAAGATATAATCTCAAATAGGGACTCGAGATTTCGGGCTCGTTTTGGAAGGCCACGCAAAGAGCATTTGGAACAAAACTACGGTTCAATAACTCGTATCACCCCGAGGCGACGGTCAAACAGAAAGAGTAAACCAAGTGGTTGAAGATATGCTACGAGCATGTATACTGGAGTTTCGGGGAAGTGGGAGGAATATCTTCCATTAGCTGAATTTTTATATAATAATAGCTACCAAGCGACTATCGAGAATGGCACCTTTTGAAGCATTATATGGCGGAAGGTGTAGAACCCCTCTCTGTTGGAACGATTTGGATGAAACCTTAGTATTGGGTCCGGAAATGATTCAAGAAACGGTCGAAAAGATTAAAATTATTCAACGAAATATGAAAGTGGCCCAAGATAGGCAAAAATTGTATGCGGACCACGAAGAAAACCTCTCGAATTTCAAGAAGGTGATAAGGTCTTTGTTAAGGTTTCTCCAAGCAAAGGAATCGGAAGATTCAATGTAAAGGCAAATTGAGTCCTCGTTTTATCGGACCTTATGAGATTGTTGAGAAAGTCAATCCTGTTGCTTACCGACTGGCCCCTGCCACGGAACTACAACACGTACATGATGTGTTTCACATTTCCCAACTGCGGAAGTATGTACATGACCCATCCCACACAATTGTGTACGAACCGCTAAATATTGAAGCGGAAGGATTGACTTATGAAGAGCAACTCTGTAAAAATTGTGGACCGAAAGGTTAAACGGTTGCGTAACAAAGTAATACCCTTAGTTAAAGTAATTTGGACCCACCATGGAGTTTACGAGCGACATGGGAAACCGAAGAGGAAATGAGAAATCATTATCCCCACTTGTTTTAAAGGTATGTTACTACTCGATTATAGTTTCGGGGACGAAACTTTTTTTTAGGGGGAGGATGTAAGGCCCCAAAATTTAATTGTATTTAATTATTGCATTTCTTGTTTCAATATTTAAGAGCGGTGAGCCGCGCATAAATATCAAAATGGAAATGAGAAATAATTGACTTTGGAATATCGATTCATGCTTAAATATTTATAAAATGTGCAAACAATAAATAAATAAAATAATAATGATAAGTAAAAAATAAAAAATAAATAAATAAATAAATTAAAAAAAATTACAGCGAGATAAATTGGGGAACAAGTGTATGGTGGAAACATTAACCAAGTGTGAAAAATAATTATGATTTGGATAAGCCCAAATCCTATGGAAGTGATGGAGGGAATAGGATAAGATTTGAGGCTGCGAAGCCCAATATAAATAGGTGGGGAGGGGCTGTTGGGCTCGAGCGAAACAAAAGAAAAAAAAAAAGAGAGCAAAGGAAACTAAAAGAAACCCAAGCCCAACTACCCTCCTACACTACCCAGCCCGGCCCGCTGCCACTTGCTGGCCACCGCACGCCACCGTCCACCGGCCACCGCCTGCCGCTTGCCGCCGTCCACCGTCCGCCGCCTGCCGCCGTCCGCCGGTCGCCGGATTCCGGCCAGCCACCCATTTGCCCTTCCTCACCCTTTTTTTTCAACACCTTGATTACTAAGGTAATAATTCTTTTTTTCTAGACTAAATTTAATTATTCATAATTGAAAAATAAATAGATACAAATAAGGAAAGAATTAATAGATCTATATGTGTTGAGAAATTGAGGAAATATATATATATATACACATAATAATTATATTACGATAAAGGGAAAATTTCTTTACAAACGAAGGTTAGCGGAAACGTCGAAAGCAAAGCAAACTTCCTAACCGAGGTACGTTATTGCTTGTACCCTTCCAAAATAGTTAAATTTTAATTGTTATGAAAAGCTTTATCATATTGGTTTTAATACGGCCTAACATTTTAGGACCCAATTAATCGTTAATTGTTAATCGTTGATCAATTATTGTTAACCGTTCATAATTGTCTGCTAGCGGAATTAATCGTATCGGGCCATTCCGTAGCGGGAATATTAATCGAATCGTTAGCCAAAGTCATGGCTGCAATCGCATATAAATTGGGGTCCTAGTGTTAGCTGGAAGCTAAAACATTTACGAAATCGAAATTTTTAACCGAAAAGTCTACGAAACCAGAAGATTGAGCTTTTTCTTAAATGATTTATTTCAAATGAATTTTTGAAATAGCGCGCGCTCATTGGCTCACCAAAAATTTTTACGATATCGGGGTAACGTATTGAGCCAACCGCTCACTTTTAGTTTTTCCTGTTTTCTTTAAATTTTGTGTTAGGGAAGGAGAAACGGACAAGGGTTAAACAGGAGAATCGAGAAGTAGAGGAGTCCGACGAGAAGGGTTCCGACGGGGTTGAGTAATGACCTGTTGACCACCCCTCTTGAATTTCCTTGTTATTATGGGTTATGCTAGAATAAGTTTAAGTGTATGGGGCATGTATGAACTCGATTATGGAAATAGGGTCATCCTAGCTACTTGTTTGTATAAACGTAACTTTCATATTATCGTTTATGTCGTACGAAAAAAATATATTATTAATTAATTGAGTGTCTTAGCCTTGTCTCTATTATCCGGAGACGAGCAGTAATGCCTCCACCTTGATCTTAACTTTCATTACCATAAGTCGTTGTGGCTATTAAGCAAATGTTGGTTAGTTAATTGTGGATTGGAGGATGGGGCGTTACAGGGTGGGACGTCCAATGATGACATTGTAGGCGAGAGGGGATGTCGACCACTAGGAATTTGACTTCGATGTTTCGGCCCCGACCTTCTCTCCAACCCCGACCGGTAGGCGGATCATGCCTATGGGGTGTATCGTCTGCTCTCCGAATCCGACAACAGGATTGACGAGGGAAATGAGACTACGAGGGCATACTTCAGCTGTCTAAGGCATTCCATGGTGATGAGGTCTACAGAGCTCCCTGTGTCGATAAGAACCTCGCGGACTATGGCGTTCGAAATCTTCAATGTGATGACCAAAGGATCCTCGTGTGGGCGGCCATGCTTTTCAAATCTTGTTCTCCAAAGGTCATTGTGGGCACCTTCGAGAGGTGGAGGCTGACCGGTGATCGGGACTTATTGAGCGCTCTCGAGGTGAGCCTTCCAGGAAGAGAGGGTCGTGCCCCTGCAAATCCCCAGCGATAGTGGCTACAATCTTAGTAGCATCGTCCTCATCATAGTGCTCATATCCTTGCCTTGAAGAACCTCCTTGTGCTCCATGAGTATCTTTTTTGAGGAAGCGATCAATTTTCCCATTATCCGCCAACTCCCCAAGCCCTTCTTTAACGCGCGACACTCTGTAGTATTGTGTTCGGTTTGTTCATGAAATTCGCAATATTTGTTGGAAGCTCGCGCTTTCGCGGAGTGGACATGGGAGGTGGTTTTTGAGCATGGGGTGCCCTTTGATCTCCATCGAGAATACTGCGGGGGTCGGTGTTGAAGCGGTGGTCAACTTCATTTCGAGGATTAAATTTTCCATCTCCTCCTTTCTTTCGACCTTATCTCCTTCCTCACGCGAGATCTCCGTGGCTCGAATAAAGTCGGCCGCCTTTCGGAGTGCTTACGCCAAGGTGGACACCTTTTGTTCAGCGAGGAAAATTTGAATCTTCAGCTACGAGTCCAGTTAAGGAAGGTAGTGTAGGCGACTCCATCTTGCGGAGTCGAGAGATAAGGACGGCCTCTCCATGAAACCTTCGGACATAGTCTTTAAGGGTCTCGTTTCTCCCTTGCTTAATCTTGGAGAGGTGGATGCTAGTCTTCTTACGCTTGCAACTCGCAATGAATTGTGCGACGAACTTCTCGCATAGCTCTTCAAAGGAAGAGATGCTCCCTTGGGGAAGATTGTTGAACCATTTACGCACGACTCCCTTTAGTGTAGCACGGAAGAATCGGCGGTAGGTTGCATCGTCCCAGTCCCGAACATACATGTGGGACTTGTAGTACGCCAAGTGATCTTCGAGGATCGGTTGTGCCATTGTATGGATCAATGTTTGGAACCTTTATCTTCTTCATTCGGGGGCATTCATGATCTTCTTCGAAAATGAAGTGTTGAAAGCATTGCAGGTTGGCCTTGAATCGGAGCCGAGAGATAGGGATGGCGCGGGGTTGGTGGCGTGGAACTTCCACCGAGAGAAGGACTCTTCCTCCTCTCGGATCGAGGAGGAGTGCGCCGGTCCTCTCCGACTTCTCGGGACCTTTTAGATTTGATTGCTCATGACGCCTTTCTCTTGATCGCTCCCGCTCTCGAGCGGCGGACCGCTCTTGGTTGCGCCTTGGGGCATTGCAAGCTCGATGAGAATTGCGGCTACGTGTTGTTGATCGTGCGGGGCTGGCGGACCTTATGCTCCCGGGGGCCTTCGCTCTGTGTTTGCGGCAAGGGCGTCACCATGATCGTTGAACCGGGCGAACGCCTGCTGTGGGTAGCATAAGGGGTCGAGGCGTGTGCAAAGTTGCAACATTCTCGTTGGCTTTATGGAGAGCTTTCTTTGCATCGATAGTCCCTCGGGCATCGCCTTCTTCGTGACGCCTTGTTGGGAGGGCACTTGGCTGCTCGGGAGCAAGCGCGATTGGTGCCTTAGTGGGTCTGTCTTTGGAGCCGCATGGGAAGGCATCCCGCCTGAGAAGTGGCCAACAGCTGACCTCCCAAGGGGTTGTGCCATACCCAGGAGTTGGGGTGTAGTGGAAGGGCACGATTGGCATGCTGCTGTTTTATGGTGATTCGCACTTGTTCTTGCACTTGTCTGTGCAATGATCGTTTTAAGGGTCTCTATTAAGTTTTGGAGAGCCCCTAGAGCGACGTAACCCTCCGGCTGGGTGTGGCGGTTGCCGGTAGACCGCTGAGATGATTCCGCATCCTCGGGTTGAGGAGCGTCGCGGGATTGGCCCCCGTAGGCATTGAGCGATGAGGGTGAAGGGCTGGTGGGTTGTTCGTGTCGCGAGTCATCTTGGATCGAGATCGAGTGTCACTCGGCGACCATATGCTACATTCCTCCCCACGAGACGGCGCCAAAGCTGTTTCTGAGAAAACCGAGTTAATGATGTGGATGATGATTCGAAGAGAGGAAGGATTTACTGCTTTCGGTTCCGAGGACGTGGCACGATCGATCCAAGTCCGAGTGATGACTGCTCGAACCTGCAAAGGCGAAGCCCGAGTGGTGGATCCCGGGAACGCCCTCCGACGCTCAAGTTAGTAATGAACTAAGTTTGAATGGATCGAGGAGATCTTCCTCGATGTGCGTGGGGATTCCTTGGGAGACGAGAAGATTTCCAAAGATGGAAGTTCTCGGGATGAGTGTGGATGAACGTTGATGAACGTTCATGAATGTGGATGAGTGTTGAGAGCTTGGGAGCTTGAGAGCTTGGATTATCGGAAAGATGAGATTTCTTACCAAGTGAACATAACCCCTTGGGGTTGAGGGAAGATGGGTATTTATAGGGGATTTTAAAGGGGTAAAACGGTACTTTACCATGGTTTAGGGAAACCCTAGCCCTAGTGGGCTTTGGGGCTTTTACCTGGCCCATTAAGGGTTATCTTGGGCCGATTCCTCCTTTATCCGACTGATTAGGCCCGGTGGCTAGTGACGTAGCGGGTGAGCTGGTACCATCCGGAAATACCCGAATCAAATTCCATGCTAATTTGTAGCTAATTTGGGTTGCTTTGGTAGTGATTCGCCTCTCTAATGGATAGTTGATCTTTTATATTTCTGATTTGGAATTTTCTCTCATGCCCATTATATGTTCGATTAAATGCTTGAAAGAATTTTTTATCTCGATTTTTGGACTATTGACTTACTTTGAAAGGTGAAGTCAATGAGTTTGCTATAAGAAATTATAAGAAATTGTAAAAAGTTGTAAGAAATTGCAAGAAGTTATAAGTAATTGTAAGAAATAGCAAGGAGTTGTTAGGTTGTAAGGTAAAAATAAAAAGAACACGACTTAATCAGGCTAACCTCATAAAAATAAACCAGACCTAGATTAAGGTGGACCTATCCTAGTTAATTGTAATTTAGTTACAATAAGTGGCTACGATGCCCTAATTCACTCTATTAGATGGAGAATTGCCTTGTGGTCCAAAACTTGGAAGGAGTATATTGCCTATACCCCGGACATGTTGGCTAGGAACCTCTAAATTGGCCATCACTTGTTTCAATAGGTGTTGGGTGCTACTTGTTGTCCGTGGTGGTTGTACTCTTGTTGTCTCTGGTTTTTATTTTGTTTCACCACCTGTTTTGCTGCCTTTGTCCCTGTTGCTTGTCATTTGTATCTTGTTACATTTAACTTCTACCTTTAGGCATTATTAATCGAAAAAGTGGCTAATCAACAAAAATGTTGGACTTGATTGAACACAACCAATCTCAACTTTTAGCAGACCTTGTTCTAGTCAATCCACATGAATTTGAAATCATTTTAACGAATTGAACTCCACCCAAATATCATCTTGACCAACACTTTTTACAATTCTAATGATATAGCTGAAAATTGTTATAGACTGGAAATTCAACTAAATCATCAAACAACCACAACTTGTAAACCAAGTCTAGAACATCTTTGGTTTAATATTTTTTCTCATCAAGAATTAGAATTCGTGGTTTTCAATATAGAGTTTAATAAAATCATCATCTCTATAAAGAGGATTACTATGTTTCACCTCACACCTTACCTAGGCAAGACTGTTGGATATGAATCATAATTTTATTTATTACCAATAGTATTTATTGATGTTGCTTCATTCGGAAAATATTTGAAGTTCTTTAAGTGAACTTTTAGTTTGTGTTGTAGTGGATATGGAGATGAAAATTGTATTCAAATAATTCAAAAATGTAAAAAGACAATTTCAAATAAAGAGCAAAAAGGCAAAGTCATGATCATAAATATAGTGGTGGATGACCAAAATGATGCTCATGACAAGCGAGTTGGTTGGGGTTGTGTGGAACCTAATGGGTTTTAGGCTCAAGAAATTACAGTTTAAGGTTTGGAACAGCTACCACGATCTGAAAGACACGAGGAACGATTATTTTGCACGGCCAGAGAAGCGAAAAAAGGTAGTGCTTGACAACATCATGTCGTGTCACTGGCATAGTCGTGTTGGCCGTGTCCCTACATCTATTGCTCGATTTTGTCTGTTTTTATGCATTTCTTGCTTTTGTGGCTATATAATTTCTTGCTGACCACCATTGTAAGATGTAACAATTTGTAACAAGGTGTAGCATCTTGTAATAGCTAGAGAAAGTAATCCCTTATAAAGCTACCAAATCCAAGTGCATCGTTCATGGTTTTTTCTCGATTTTAGGTTTCCATGTTAAATTCTTATGCCTTGTTCAATCTTTTCTTCTTGTTCTTTTATTATTGTTTGTGAGAGTGATCTCTTGATCCTAATAATCAGAATCATAGAGGGAGAGTTTTGGTAAGGAGTTCACATCAATCACTAGAGGGAGAAAATGTGAAGATCTCCTAGCTCGATGGCAAAGATTTTGTGTTTTGGAAAATGTAGATAAAGGATTTGCAGACTAGAAAAAGTTGTATGAATCCTTCGGAGAGAATCTAACACCCATGAAGCAAAAGGAGTGGGATCTTGATCAACAAGCATTGGGAACAGTGAGATTGACATTGGTTAGAAACATCGCCTTCAACATTATGAATCAAAAGACGACGAAAGGGTTACTTGAAGCTCTATCAAATATGTATGAGAAGCCTTCCGTGATGAACAAGGTATATTTGATGTGTCATTTATTTGATCTTAGGATGGTTGATAGCACTAGTGTTATAAATCATATTAACGATTTTAATGTGATTATTTCAAAACTTGCTTTGGTGAAAACTAATTTTGATGATAAAGTTATGGTCTTGATTTTGTTGTCTTCTTTGCATGAGTCGTGGGACACTATAGTAAGCTGCTGTGAGTAGTGCTAGGGGGTCTAATATACTTAATTATGATGAAATTCGTAATGTAATATTGAACGAGAGTATTCGTAAGAAAGATTTGGGGGAGTTATCAAGAAGTGCGTTCCATGTTAGAGGAAGGGGAAACACGAGAATTAAAATATTTTTAGAGGTTAGTCAAAGTCCAAAGCAAGGGATAGGTCCCAAAACCTAGGGAAATTGTGTGTTAGGACCGTATCGATAAGGAACATTTTAAAAAAAATCGTCCTAACAAAAATTATGACTGAGATTTTATGAATTCTCGTTAATGATGTAGGTGATGCTCTTGTTTTGAGTATGGAAAGTCCTATTGAGTCTTGGATTGTTGATTCGGTTGCATCATTTTATTCCTCGTCCATTAGAAACTTATTTTACAACTTTGTTGGTGGAAATTTTAGCAAGGTCTATTTACTAATTAATGGGAAAATTTTGGAGATAATAGGGAAAGAGGATGTGAGAATTAAAACATATAGTGGATGGTTTAGCTAGGTTTATTTTAGGCTTAGAGAAGAACCTACTTTTTGTGAGTCAATTGGATGAGACAGTTTATCTAACTTAGTTTAGCAAAGGGGGCTGAAAAATTGTCAAAGGGACATTAATAGTAGCTAAGGGTGTGAAGTCTAGCTCATTGTACTATATTGTAGGATGCATAATTTAGTTGCGAAATGTCGGGGTCAATTTGTTCTAGAGGGAGTCTATAGCGTAGTAGACTTGGTCACATGAGTAAGAATGTGAGTCGACACCTTGTGGTGTTGTGTTTGATGAGTCGATGGTGTACATGGACAAAGGTTATGCTTGTTCAAAAGATAATCTCCGGATCTGAAATCTTCATATCTAAAACTAAAAGTTGAAGAAGAGAGTGAAGAAAACGAATGAAGAAAAACAAGTCGGATCTAAAAACTAATGGAATACGAGATGAAGTTGTTCGAGGGGGTTTGAAAATCTTGGGCGGATTCATGGGAAGGAATATTGCCGATTCGGATTTCCCGGAACCTTGAAGAGTACGAGGCAAGAACAAAATAAGACATTAGCCCATCCATTATAAACCAACCAGATTACTTTAGTTAAGAATACCTTCAACTTCGACAGTGGTGGATTTACCGAGAAGATGAACCCTCGGCTCTTTTCGGATTACACTAATCCTTCATAATTAGAGCCCAAGAAACATAAATTTACACATTTAAAATATAATTCGAAAATGACTCATAACCGTGAGAGAAATGAAGAAAAGAGAGAGAATCATCAGCTATGATGATGGATTTTTCTTTTCCGGAAGAAGAACCCTCACCGTGTTCAAAGTTTCCTGACCCTTCAATACAACCCAAGAATAAGCAACCCAAATTCGGCCATGGCAACAGAGAGAGAGAGAGAGAGTGAGTGAGTGAGTGAAGAACCCTCACCGTTCGCCGCTCTCACCCCTTCGAACTCTCTCTCCTCCTCAACCTCACCACTAGTCCACCACAAATCCTCCTCTCGCCTTTTCTATTGACAATCATGTTCCTCCCAATGAATTTCATCATCCTAGCACCGATCTAACGTGGCTTACAAAGATTCCTCCGGGGAGGTCAACAAACGCCTGATTCGAGGGTTGAGCGGGTGGGAGGTGGTCGTAGGAGAGAGAGGATTCTAGTGCTGCGTTGAGAGCTGAGAGGGTAGGAGGTGGTCGTTAGGAGGCGAGGAAAGACATGATTTCGGTCGATGTTGCGCTGAGAGAGAGAGAGAGAGAGAGATAGGACAGGAAAGGGCAATATGAAGTTAGGAGAGAGAATAATTTAAGGTTTTGAAAGCAGATCTGAAAATGTGATAAACTTTTTATTACGATTCAAGAAGAGAACCGTAGTAATAGATAATGTATATTACCGATAAAATACAATATGTAGTAGTAAGATAGAGAAGGAAGGAGGTAAAAGATTCTTGTGTATATTTCAAATCCATAGGTACATGACATACATATACTAGTAGTTTCCTATCTCCTACCAATAATCTACTACCAACTAGATAATATAAAATAACCAAATAGATAGAGTCCTAGATAATGAAATAGATTGAATCCTAGATAACTATAGAGTCCTATATAATGAAATAGATAGAGTCCTAGATAATAAAATATGTAGAGTCCTAAATAGACTCCTATTTATGCTTAGCACTCCCCTAAAGTTGGAGCATGTAAATTTACAATGCCTAATTTACTTTGTAGAAACTGGAACCGTTGCTTCCCTAAAGTCTTTGTAAAAATATCCGCAATTTGATACTTAGAAAGAACATAGGTTGTTTCCAACTCTCCTGAAAGAATACATTCTCCGACAAAGTGACAATCAATTTTTATGTGCTTAGTTCTCTCATGAAACACATGATTTCTAGCAACGTATAGTGTTGCCTCGATTATCACAAAATAACTTCATTGGTATATCAAGAAATGCTCTCAAAGAAGCTAGGAAGGACTTGATCCAAATCAACTCGGTCGTCACTGACGCCATAGCTCGTATTCCGCTTCGTCGAAGATCTAGATATGGCATTTTGCTTTTTAGTTTTCCATGAGATAGGAGACCCTCCGATTATAACAAAATAATCATTAAAGATCTTCGAGTAAGTGGACATGCTCCCCAATCGAATCACAATATGCATAGATTTGTAAATCGAATCACTTTTTATCAACAAACCTTGACCTGGTTGTCTTTTCAAGAATCTTAAAGCACGTCGTGCAGCCTCCATAAGCTCCTCCACAGTTACATCCTTTGCAAGTACAGATTGGAACTTTAATGTGGCTATTAAGTTCATTCCATAAATTCATCAATTCGGCATAAAATTCTCCAACTTCAAGATTTCCTTGTTTGCAATCGGCGATTGCCACCTTTACTTGATGAATTTTGGGAGCATTGACAACCGAGTATCGCTTGTTTAGATCCTCCCACATCTCTTTGGTTGTGTCCGTATATGCAACGAGTCATGCGTAATTTTTGGATCTATGATATTAAGAATCCATGAACAAAGCATGGATTAACCATGTCCCAGGCATGAGCTTCAGAAAAATCATGATCTTTATTTTCTGTTGGCTACTTTAAGGTTCCATCAATGAACCCTAACTTGTTTTTTTGCCTTTAGAGTCGTTATTACACCTTTTTTCTTAAAGATAGTAGTTTTTTCCATTGAAAACTACTATTGTTATTTATACTCCAGGACCTTCGGATGGATGTCGATAATATGGTGAGTGTGACTGGATTGTGAGCCTTTTGTTCTCTCCTCCATCACTCATGATTTCTTAGTTTTGATAACGTAACTCGATACTATGATAAAATACAATATGTAATAGTAAGATAGAGAAGGAAGGAGGTAAAAGATTCTTGTATATATTTCCAATCCATAGGTATATGACATATATATACTAGTAGTTTCCCATCTCTGACGAATAATCTACATACCAACGAAATAATATAAAATAACCAAACAGATAGAGTCCTGAATAATAAAGTATATAGAGTCCTAAATAGCCTCCTATTTTTGCTTAACAATTACTATAGTTCTTTCATCAGCACTAATAGGTAACACTTATAATTCAACTTCCAAGTTAATTTTCCGAAAATGTTTGGTCCCTAAAGCTTTGGAAACGGTCAACTAAACCACAAGTAGTTACAGGGGCTGCCAAAAAGCTATTGATTTGAATTCTATTAGTCAAGTCAACAATGGAGGAGTCAGCAATTTTGAGTGAGAGAGAAGGCCGGTACACACATCTTGAGCTACTACTATTATACCATTCTAAATTTGAATTAATAAATAGGTGAAGAAACAAACAAATCATGAACGCCAAGTCATGGACTAAATCTTTACCTCTTCTCTCTTGATTCACTATTTAAAATATCATGATGATTTTGAGGATAAATTTCAAAACATATAAATTCTTATGAGAAAGGGATAAATTTCAAAAAATATAAATTCTTATAAGAAGAATTATCAGGTTATTGTTCGCTCACTCTTAAATTAGACGCAAGTAATTTATCTGCCTAAATTAAATTGACATATAAATTAAACATAAATCGATCGATATTCTTTGATCATGAAGATGTTATATGTCGGGCTAGTGGTATTCAACTGTGGTCATTGTTCATTATATGTTCAAAAATATATATGGTTCTCTGTATGTACTTGAGTTGCAGTGTGTGTTTACTGAAGCATTTGACATATATACCAGGCTACCAAGGCATACTTAGAGTACTTTTGCTGCAGTTGCATTCAAGAACGGAGAGAATGAGCTTGAGATTATTGCTGTTTTTGGTTTTGGCTTAATATATATATTCATGGTAGCCTCAGCTACTAATGAGTTCGACTAATAATATGAGTACTTTACGTTGGTGGCTTGAAGTAACGATAAAATAGGTGGCCATATGAATAAATGGCTACGTCAAAGAATATTCGATTTTGTGTGATCCTTGAGCTCATTACGAAATCATGGCTTTACTCGTACAACTTGTTGCTGGAAAAGTCACATTTGTCGGCATTTCTGTGGTCCAATGCTGCTTCTTGTACAGCTAGCGACCTAGGAACGGCCTTGAACGGTTTGCTTGATGTCACCTTGCTTCCAGCATCTAAGAATTACAGGTTGGGATCCTTGAACGGAAATAACGGGCATGCCGATCTGCTGAAACCTCCCCCCAACAAAAGAAAAACAAAAATCACTATTTGGTGTTTGTAAGGAAGTGATATCTCATGGCTTCCTTTTCTGATTCTTTTCTGCGCCTTTTTTTTTTGTTGCTAGAGAAATGCATAGATAACACAGTTCTAAACTTAGTTTCGGAAAAGTCCCAAGAGTTTCTCTCCGTGATTCATAGCGATTGCACAAATAGCCTATATGGGATTCGAACCCATATCTTTGTGTACAATTACACGTTGCTCTACCATTGAGCTAATAGGCTAGCAAAAAAATTATTCAAACACAAACAGAACACTTGAAGCAAATAATCATGCAAAGAAAAGCATGTTCTAATTTCAATAATTCATGTGACTCGTTCGTTGTAAACTACATTTGGTCTCCAATGCATTCATGTTACTTGATTATTTCAAACAAAACGAGCTATACCTGTTTCCTCCTCCAACCCCCCGGTCAAAGCAACAAAGAAAAAAAGAAGAAACCAAAAAAGAAGGATCACGTGCAAAGAGAAAGAGAGAGACAAAGATACCATTTCTGAAATAGTTGCTGGTGATATATTCATAAGTATAACCTTCAGTCCCTGCTCTGCACATAGACTTGATTTTTTACCATTACATTGATGAACAGCTTGATATGGTTGGCATAAACTCCACATTGATGGAGTGAAATGTGGTTGGCACATTTTCCTCTTTTGTAATAACTCCAAGGCTAAGATGATTATTTCCAGTGCTAAAACCACCAAGGACAGATTCTCCTGCACCAACTTTGAGCATCTGACTAATAGACAGAAAAGGTTGGTGCATACTTTTCCAACCATTCCATGGTGTTCTGGGATGAAACAATCTCATGGACCACCTACATCAGAAAACTAAAAATGAATATTAAAGGAACACATATTGGCAGGCATAAGAAGCTCATTAATTGTATGATAACATGATTAAACACATCGGATCATAAACCACAAGTTATCATTCACAATAGTATACTTGCTCCGAAATCTTGGGAGCAAGAAGTCAGCTGAAACAAGGAGCAAAATAAGGCCCCATCACACAAGTCATTACATAGAAGAATATAAGGATCGGTTAAAAAGACATAAGAGTGAAGCATCTTACATTCATGTGAATCTTGGCGCCGGGGGTGGGGGATAAAACTTGAGTTCAACCAACTGATTTCCATGACTATAAATATACAGTAGGATAGCCAACTTCAACACCATAATGACCAAATTCAACGTCGAGAGAGGGCATCCATGACTATCAATGTACAGTAGGATAGCCAACAAAATCCACAAATTCAGCGTCTATGACCAATTCAATTCACTGGAAATGACCAAATTCAATTCACTGTATTAATTAGCGATATACTAATTCCCAGTTAACACAAAATCCACAATCAGTCAACCCAATTCAGTTAACTTTTCTAGTGATCAATCTCTGGACAGATTAACAGAGTGAGAGACAGAGAGGGTATCGAGAGAGGTCTCCCCAAATTAACACAGCCAAGCCCAGCAAATGGAAATCCTTTAATTTAGCATCAATTATACAAAACCCTAGATCTAGTATTGGGGAGTGGGAAGACATAGATAACGGGAAGACATAGATAACGAACGTCACTGTGGCGGAGGCGGCCGGTGGCTGGGCGACGGAATATGGTGGCTGGTTTGGTGAGGCTGGCAGCCGGGAAGACAGGGGTACTGGCGGGGACGAAGACAACGCGATAGAACGAGAAATGAGAGAGTGAAAAACCCCTAACCGAGCGAGAGATGAGCGAGATTAAGACAGCACCAGCGGGACGAAGACGACGGCGAGAGGACGGCGGCAGGCTGTTCCGGCGGTAGAGAGCGAGCGAAAAGGGAGAGCGAAAGAAGGAAGCCATGAGTTTTAGTATGACGAATGGATTTCCTTCAGACCCCTCACCCTTGCACCCAAAACAAAATATTATTCCTTTTCTGTGCTCACATAAGAGCTTACAAAGAATTTTACACTCAAGCTAACCTAGCTTATATTTTGTAATTCCACTACTCTTATCAACAATGGAAGATTACATTGTATAATATAGCCATAATTGAGTAAATACACGCATTAACATGCATTAACCCACAAGAAAAACCAAAGAAAATGGTCGAAAACAAACAGACTCAGGACTCAGCAGGCATGGGCCGTACCGACCAACACGGGTTGCTCTGTCTGCTGGCACGGACCATGTCGGCCAACACAGACAGCCCGTGTTGGTTGCTGGCCGGCCGCACTTTGGTCTTTTCATCCAACACGCCCGTTCTCGATGTTCTTGACCGGTGCTCGTCGTTCCTTACCTCGTAAAGCGATTTTCTCGAATGCAAAGCACTCATTAGGCTCCACACACCCCATAATTTCCCACATGGAGATTAATGACTCACCTCCTTTGTCACATCCATTTAGTGAACTGAAACCGACCCCTTCAACAGGAGAGACCAATTGAGGCTTTGCACCACCTCACCATTTCGGCACCTTTACCTTGGATTAACTAATTTTGCGGATTCCCGCTATCCAAACCTTCAAGCCCATCACCACCTGACGTGAACTCCCACTCAAATTGATCAACCTCTTGCATACATTCACTATAAAAAAAATGGCTCATCGACTTTAGTCAACAAAATATAATAAAAAAAAATTTGTACCTTTGGGCTTTACCTCCCATTGACAACGCCGCCTTCTTCGTTACCCCCGGTTCTTGCAATTCACCTTGTGGAGCACCCAATGACCAATTTGTAGACCCAACAAACTTCTCGTTATCCTCATCAACTCACACTACAACAGAATCCAATTCAAGTCTTTCACCCCGAAGACTCCCATTAGAAACGTTAACCACGACATTTGCGGCTAAGTCACTACACCCCCGATAGAGTATAAAGAGCTAGATTTTACACCCTTAGCTATAGCTAATATCCCCTTAACAATTTTCCAGTATCCATTGCAAAATTTCATTAGATACCCTGATTCATCCAATTGATTCATGACAAATCGCAATTTTACGGGCTTTTACTTTCTTTTATTGGCTAATTTTGACTCTTCAAAGGCCTTCTTACCTAAACTCTTATTTGAGTTTCTTCATTGGTGACTAAAGTGTGCAAATTTCTATCTTTTCATGTAATCTCGCCTTTTATGATGAAGAATACATCTTTCAAGGTGCTAAGGAAGAGAGCGAGGAGGCCAAAGAAGGTCGGAGAGCGAAGAAAGAAATCAAGCCAAGTCGGCGGGCAGCACTGGCCGTATTGAAGAAAAGAAGGAAAAAATCTTAGCACATGTTGTGCTGAAGCCCAGGAGGTCAACACGAGTTGTGCCAAAGTCAGCACGGACGTGTTAGAGAATCGGAATTAATTGAAGACGTAGTGTAATACCCCGACCCTAATCTAATACGTTAAACGAAAATTAAGAACTTTCCAATAAGCGCGTGCATTTCGGTTCACGTTTTCATTTCTCATTAACATATATATTACGTACTTGTGTAAGTAACCATATTACGTGTTGAAGACTCGGATGATGATAATGAAGCATGGCTGAAAAATAAATAAATTATGTTTTATGATAATTCGAGGAATAATAATAATAATAATATGTAGATGTTATCGGAATCATTATGATTTTAATTTATACGCTTGAAGTTTGTAAATAATTTTTCAAGCCGTGAAATCCGAAACCGACATTTCAACTTGGGCATAGTTTATTAGGATGGACTTGAAGGTGAATGGAAGGCCCAATAAGTTAGAAAAATAAAAGAGGGGGAAACTAAAATTTTTCGGGCTTGCCAAAAGCCCTCAAAACTCTCACCTCATCATTCACCCGTCGCCTAGCCAGCCGGCCGCCTGCCACCACCGGTCGCCGGTCGCCGCCGATCCCTCCATCCGCCGGTCGTCGGCCGCCCGGAACCGCCAGCACTCGCAGCCGGTTTCGCCCCTACTGCTGCACGACTATTGCTGCTGCTGCCTCATCGTTGCCACCTCCAACCACCGGCACCACCGGTCGCCGCAGTCTACTCGCCACCACCATCCGCCGCCGCCCCGACGTCGGCCACCGGAGCTCCATTCAGCCCATTTCTTCCACCTTAAAAACCTCATTTTCTTGTGGGGGTTTTGGGTAAAAACCTCAAACCTTCAACTAATCACTTCCTTAATTTTTGAAAATAATTAGTTAGATGTTGCATGCAAATAATCAATATGTAACTATAAGATTTTAAATGGTTGATATGAGGTTGTGTTAGTGAAAAATAAAGTGATCTTGAAATTATATGGTTGGATGTTATGAAAGTGGAATTGTGGACTTATGAAAGTGATTTATGCTTCAAGAAAATATTATATGATTATGGATATTAGGATTATTGGATGAATAATTGTGAATTGTGAATTTTGAGAAAGAAATGGTTATTGTGATGATTGAAAGCTTGATAGAAAAATTTAAAAGTACGAGATAGAGGAAATTAGGCATGCATGTGAAGTTAAAATGGAATCTTGGAAAAAAATGATATTATGTGAGGAGTTTAAGAAAAATGGGTGTGCATGTGGTTTTCTTTGGAGTATATGTATGAAAATGTAAATCAAAAGAAAATAAGTAACTTTAGTGATACAAAGAAAATAAGTTAAATTGAATCTATTAATGAAACACATTATTTTGTTAAGGCCATCAACGTTGCTCATTTGAGTTAGCAATTCGAAAAAGAATCAAAGGAAGGATAACTTCAAGACCTAAAGTACATTTATTGCTTGTACCTTATGAAAATCCACATATTTATATATAACAATATCAAAATGGTTTGCTAAAAAAGAAACCATTTCAAATGTTATTTGTCACCTAATCATGTGGCCCGATCAATCATTTCATATTGTGATCATATTGTGATCATATCATATATTTGGTTATTATCAATCGGACTTTCCAATCGGTCCAGGTTTGCGCATATTTAGGGAAACCAATGATCGTAAGGAGACACTCAATAATAAACGAATAATTATTTTACTATATTCTTCCTATCTGATTTATAAATAAAGTGAAATACATGCGTTCAAAAATATATCTTCACATAAATTATTTACGGTACCTAGATAGACGTGCTCGATTTACAACTCATTATTTCGAAATGTTTTCTTTATTTTGTTTTCGGTAAGGTTAAAGTAGAGAGGAGCAAGATGTAATTATTTTGGTCTACGAGACTTAGAAGCTCATAGTGGTAGTCGAGAATTTGATTTTTAGGAGTCGTGTATATTGTAGTTAAATAAGTTGTAATTATGATAATACTTGTTAACATGACTCTTGTTTGTTAATTTATAAGTTGGGTGTCTTTAATATTATGAACTTCAACTTATTAAGTGATGTTTGTATTTTAATTTTAGAGTTTCCTTGATCTTTGTTGAAGAGCGGTAGTAACGCTTTTAATTCTCATTTTTGTTGCACTAATTACTAGTTAGTCGAGTCGTTAAGACTAAATTGGTGATTATGGGATTTGGGGGCATTACAGGCCGTGAGGGTGGTTGGCGGCACAGAGCAGTACCAAGTCCAACAAGGGCAGTGCTAAACTCAACACTACCCGTGTTGTTTTCTTAAAAATATATGTCACCGTTGCGCCTTACCATGGGTAATGCCAAACTCGAGCACTAGGGGTGTTCATAGTTACGTTCGGTTCGGTTCGGTTTTTTTAACCGGTTAACCTGGATTAAACGGTTCGTAAAGCCGTGAATTGGAATCGTGATCGAATAAACCGATTAACTGGATATCAATTAACCTGGATTATTCGGTTCGGTTCATTAGTAAGCCTGAACCGGAAAAGATTGATTTTTTAACAAACTACCTCATGAAAGCCACAAACCGCCTCACGAAGCTCACAAATACTTCTTTTTCTTTGGGAAAACTTATTTTTGGTTAGGTCCAAAAAATTAGTTTGTAAAGAAAAAATTGGTTTTGCGAAGCCGGCCACAAACCGCCTTGCGAAGGCCACAAAAGCTGGCCGGTGGCCCTAAACCAATTTTTTTTGGGCAAAATACTTTGCCTTCTCCCAAAGAAAAAAAAAGGTAGGAATTGATTTTTTTCAAATAATAAAATTTCTTATAATTATTTTGAATTTTTTTAAAAAATTATTATCAATTTAGTTCCGATCAATCGTCGGTTTCAAAATTTCGAACCGGATAAGTTATCGGTTTACTAGTTTGGTTAACCGAAAAATTTAACTGGTTCGGTTCAGCCGGTTCACATTTCGATTTTACGGTTTTGATTCTTTTTGCACAACCCTACTTAGCATTGCCCGTGCCAATCGACAATTTTCGTTTTTTCAACCTTTTATTCGAGAAACAGATTATATTTTTGTATCTAATTTTCATTCCATATTTTTAGTCTAGGTTTTCTCTCTACTTTTGAGCACTCATTTCAATTGTTATAGAATCAAAGCTTGAAACTAATTTTCGATTAGTTGCAATCTAATTCAAGTTTAGGTATCATTATTCTTCCTATTTTCTTTTTCTCTCCTTTTATCTTTGTTCTTATTTTTGGTGTTTCATTCTTTAATTTGTTGTCATTTGGCATGAATATGTGTGGCTAATTCCCCACTTAGGTTAGGGATTTGCCACTAATATGCTAATTTAATAGTAATTTATGCTTCGCTTACTATTTCACAATTGTTTGGTGAATTTTCATCTTGTTGTCATTTATTGAATTGGTGTGAGGTTCAAGATAATCACACATTTATTGTTATTGGGAATTGAGTAGACTTTGAGAGAAGATGCTTAATCCTACCTCAACTTGATTGATGATTACAACTTAGATATGAGAATAATTTAGGTTGTTATCAAGGGAAGAATTGATAATTTTGTAATTCATTGTCTTTGATTGTGAGAACGATAATTAATTCAATTGAGTTAGCTTAATGACCTACGAGATAAGGCTTAGGTAGTTCAAATTGCTTTGATTTCCTAATTCTTCGCAATTGTGAATAGTATAGAGACATTTAATGGAGATGTTTGGCATGTTAGTTAGTAAATCCCGCCTAAGGCTTTCTTACTCGATTTCCTTTCATATTTTAAGTGCTTACAAAATCAAACAGATCGAACCGCCTCTCTACTTAGTTTAAAAGGACTTTGACCTTAGAATTGTTTGAGATCTAACTCCCTAAGACCGACAATCATACTCCCTATGGTACAACAACTCACCGAAATCAAATTTTTGGCCAACCCAGGATAAACCTAACACCTTGCAAAATCTAAAATCCCCCACTTGGGGTTTTGATCCTCACATCCCCTTTGCCTAGTATATCCAAACTCTTCCCATTTGCAACAAACAGTTTGCCAAAGTTTCTCGCAACAAAATTATGGAACAAGTTTTTACTAAACTCGGAATGACTACGATGCTCGAAATCCACTATCTATGACTCAATAAGACTTTTCACATTTACCACAAGTGCATCACCTATATTTTCCATAGAATTTACAGAATTTCAGTCATCAAACTTTTTACGACAATTTTTCTTAAAACTCCCCTCATCACCATAGCCCCAACAAACAACTTCCCCGGACTTTGGGATCGGCCCCCAACTTTGGACTTTGATCCCGTTTTTCACATGTTTCTCCCTACCTCTAACATGAAATGTACTTCCCGATGACTCCCCCAAATCTTTCTTGCGGATGCTTTCACTCATGATTACATCTTGGAGTTCATCATACTTTAAGGCATTTGAACCCCTAACCGAAGATACTATGGTATCACATGACTCAAGTAAGGACGACAACAAGATTAACGTCTTAACTTCATCCTCAAAATTTATTTTTATCGAAGCAAGATTAGAAATGATCATATTAAGCTCATTAATATGATCCGCTACACTAGTGCTATCATCCATTTTTAGATCAAACAAACGACGCACAAGATATACCTTATTCTAGTCGAGGGTTTCTCATACAAGTTTGACAACGCCTCCAACGGCCCCTTTGTCGTTGTTTGTTCCATGACGTTGAACGTCACGTTTCGTGCCAACGTCAATCTCATAGTCCCCAATGCTTGTCGATCTAACAATTCCCAATATTTTTTGTTCCATATCCACGGGCTTCACTCCGAGGGGTTAATATAACTTCTTCCGGTACAACAAGTCCTCGACTTGCATTTTCCGAACGCAAAGTCTTTGCCATCGAACCTCTCAATTTTCACCTTATCGTTCTCCACGTTTGTGTGAACTCTCAATGTAACCTCACTTGACTCTAATACCACTTGTTAGGATCGGAGCTCATTCAATTAACTAAACTTGAACAAAAAAAGAACGCAAGTGGGAAACAAGATTTTTAACATGGAAAAACCCAAATAAGGAAAAAAAAAAATCATGAACTCGATGCACTAGAAGCCGAGTAGCTTACAAAAAATTTTCCACTCAAGCTAACCCATCTTACACTTTATAATTTCACTACTCTTATTAACAATGGAGGATTACACAATATTATATAGTCATAACCGAGTAAATACACGCATTAACCCGCAAGGAAAATCGAAGAAAACAAATAGCCCGGGACCCGGGCAGCTGACACGGGCCGTGCCAGCCAACATGAGCTGCCCATTCTGCTGGCACGGTCCGTGTCGACCAATACAGCCTAGCCCGTGTTGGCTGGCTGGCCTACTCGCACTTTGGTCTTTTCATCCAACACACCCCGTTCTTGATGTTCTTGACTCGTGCTCGCCGTTTCTTACTTCGTAACGCGATTTTGTCGAGCCCAAAGTAGACTCCACATACCCAAAGCTCCCTACTTAAGTTTAATACCAGTTGCGGATGGTTGATAATTTGGCAATTTACAGACATGTAGCTTGTTGATTCGGACAAAGTCTCAAAAATCTTCTCTCCACTAGTGTCTTTTTCACATGGTGTTAAAGGGTAAATCAAAAGAAACAAAATACGTCCACTGCGATCATTGATTTAATAACACACTTGTAGCAATTGCGGCCCCGCCGGCTTGACAATAATCAAGAATGATGTTGTGCCTTTGATCATGTAATACGGCACTAATTAATAGCAATTGCGACGGCGTATCTAAAGCGGTTGTGCCTTTGATCATGTATTACGGCACTAATTAATAGCAATTGCGACCGCATATCTAACCCTATGTTTGGATATAAGAAGGGGATGGGAGGGGAGGGAGGGGAGGTTAATTAAGGGGAGGGAAATAGAAGGTAGGGGAAGAGAAGGGAGGGAAGGTACTCTCACCTTATTTGGATTTAAAATAAAAGAAAAGAGAAATTTAAAAGGAAATAAAAAAAATAATGTGATAATAAAAAAATATATATAATTAAATTAAATAAAATTATCTTTTTATTATTATTTTATTTCTCTCCGCTCCCTTCCCCTCAATTTGGAGGGAAACAATAAGGGTGAAAGGGGAACGATTCCCCACCTTCATCCCCTCTATTTTATCCGGAACAAAAAAATTAAAAGGAATTATTTCCCCTCCCTCTCCCGCTCTTGTTCTCCAATTCGAACATAAGCTAAAGCATTGTCGGCATACCTTCCCTGGAGCCCTCCATTGATTCCAGCTTTCTTTTCTGATATGTGCAGATCTGTCATCCACTTCTCTCTCAATTGCAGACGATGTGATGGGAGCTTTACCGAGAAAAACGGCACAGTAGTAGGTTTAATAAATGATTCCAACCAGTATTATTTATTATTACCTCCTTCAAAGAAACACTCCATGAAATATATGTCGGATTGTGGGCCAACTTGAATCCCCTGAATTTGAATGGTTCTTCAATCTGATTGTGTTTTGTGCAACAATCTTGTCATTATATTTGGGAAAGGGATGAAAAAATGAAGTTAGGAATCTTGCATTTTCATGAATGATCTGCCTAGAAGTCTACTTCTCTTTTTGGATGTAAATCCAACGGATACCTGTAAGAAATTGCCAAAACCATTCAATGTGCTCATTTTAGTTGTGCATGAACCATCTCAATTGACTTGACCGTATATTTGTTAACGATTCAAGAATAGTTATATACATAAACAAGCCCTTCATTCAAATGCCTTGTGGGTTTAAAGCTTGGATGTTGTAAATTAAATAATAACCATATACAATAAAACAATATAAAGATTGCTAAGATTCAAATTAGAAAACCATTCCAGCCAAAAGTTTTAAACTAAATGTTAAAGACCTATGCATGAATGATTGTATATCGTTTGGTATGTACGATGTGAATTCATAATAAGAATATGATTTTATTTTTAGAAATGGAAATTTGGTTTATAAATTCCCACTATTGTTACTTGATATGTGGGAGTTTAAAGTGTTTAATAATTTTAAAATTATTAATTCCATGTTCAATATGTAGGATTAGGATTGATAATAAGTTAATATTACTTTTTAATAACTAAAAATGAATTCCCAATCAGAATTCTCGCCACCCCTGGGAATAGTTTTTGATAATAGAGAATATATATATATATATATATATATATATATATATATATATATATATATATATATATATATATATATATAAATAAGTGATAGACCAGGACGAATGACATTGTACTCTACAAATATGGTTCCAGCAGCTAACTTTGCCAACGAGCCAGCAAAGCAGTTGCTAGATGCACAAGCTCACATATGGAAGCATATTTTGTACTACCACAATTCCATGGCCTTAAAATCTGCAATTCAACTAGGCATTCCTGATGCTATTCAAAAGCATGGGAATCCCATCACTCTTGCTGAACTTGCTACTGAACTAGACATCCACCCGACAAAAGCCTCTTCCTTGAATCGCTTGATGCGCATGCTAGTTCACTCCAACTTCTTCTCAAAGAAGAAATTACTCAATGGAGAACTCGTGTTCGATTTAACCATCAACTCCCGACTTCTCTTAAAAGATCAACCCCTCTCCCTCGCTCCTTTTGCTCTTTCCATGCTTGATCCAACGCTGACCGACCCAGCTCATCACATAAACGACTGGCTCAAAAACGAGAGTGAGTCTCCTTTCCACGTAGCCCATGGAAGGAGCATTTGGGAGCATGCGGGATGTGTGACCAAGTTCAACGAGTATTTCAACCAAGCTATGGCAAGTGATGCTCGACTGGTTTCTCGATTGCTGACTACCAGTAATGAGTCGAAGGGCATATTCAAGGGGATAAAATCATTAGTTGATGTCGGTGGTGGAGATGGAACAATGGCTAAGGCCATCGCTAAGGACTACCCTGAGTTGAAGTGTACAGCTTTTGATCTGCCACATGTGGTGGAGGGATTACAAGGAAATGGACTCAACTTGGTATATGTTGGAGGCGACATGTTTGAGGCAATTCCTCCTACTCAAGCTATTTTACTCAAGGTTAGATGATTAAGTTTCCTCAAGTGATTTTTTTTTTTTTTTTTTTTTTGGCATCTGCATGCTCTGCTCACTCAGCCACCCCAGTTCAATACTTGGGAGATGCAAGTTTTCTCTGTTATAGGATTTCTTGCGGGTAACCAGGCTCAGGCTTGGGTTTTCTCCCTCCCCGAGGCCATTCCACTTCTATTGGGTTCCCTAATATAGAACCAAACAGAGCGGTTTAGCTTTGCCATTTCCAAGGATGGAAGTGAAGGGAGGTGTCTCCACTTCAACAGGCCTTTGGGTCTGGTTTGTTCAGATTGTGCTAGTCTATTCCTTCCTTTGAACTTATCAGTCTCATTGGATCTTTGCATGAGATAAGGAGCCTAGTGGGGCCCTAACTTACGATAATTGAAAAAAAGAAAATGAAACGGAGCTATTTTGAGAATTTTCTTTAACTTTCGTGTATTATTTTTTAAATTGGAACATAACTTGCAGTGGATATTGCATGACTGGAGTGATGAGAAATGCATACAAATACTTCAAAAATGTAAAGGGGCTATCCCAAGTAAAGATGAAGGAGGCAAAGTCATTATCATAGATGCAGTGATGGAGGACAAAGATGAAGGTGATTGCGAGCACTACAATGTCCAAATGTTATTTGACATGGAGATGATATGCAACACTGGTGGAAAAGAAAGAACTGAAGAAGAATGGAAAAATCTCTTCCTCAATGCAGGTTTTAGTGACGACTATAAAATTTTTCATATACTAGGGCCAAGATCAGTCATCGAGATTTATCCTTTATAATCTTCTGGGTGGATTAAAAAATGGTTATGTTTTTTAATATAATCAGGTTTCAGTTATTGTCAGGCCGTGTTTTTCCCCTAATTCTTGTGGACAGATTTTCCATGTAAATTTCGTTTTGTTGTCTCTAATGTATGTATGTGTGAAATTGCATAAGCGATCAAAGTTCATATGACGCTTTTGTTATCAGCATGTTGTATCAGAGCTTAGTTCGAGATCGTGTGTGGTAGTTGGTCCATGATTGCAATAAGTGGTATTACAGAAGACTGAGATAAATCAAAGTTGCACAGTTATTTCTAGATTATTGAACTGTTGATAGGCTGAGATAAATTGAAGTTGCACAGTTATTCCTTGATTATTGACAGATCCGGATGAATCTGAGAATGAATCGGTCTACTAGAGAACATAATTTTTGTGTGGTGAGGAATTTTTCTGCGATGATTATATATGCTCCTACATTATGTGTAGTGGGAAGGAAGCAATAGTGGCTAGTGAGTTAGCCTGAGAAAAGACTAAAAAGCCCCACTCTTGATAAAATCAATATCCATTAAACTTGAGATCTAACATACCGAGGCTCTCAAAAGCCAAGGGCAAGTACAAAAGGAAAACGTGCCAGGAAACTAGTTAGCCTGGGAAATAAGAAACAGACGTTTGTTCAGCATGCAGTTGAAAAAGAGTTGTCTGAAGAGCACACCGTGTAAGAAGGCTGGCTTAGCAGCGGATAGTGATGAGTCCACAGCCGTAAAGCACATTGTAGAGATTATTAGAAGTGAGAGGCAGAATTGAAGGCAAATTAGAGTAAGGGGTGTAATTAAAATCACCTACTTTGCAGTTGAAGTCTCAAGAATGAATATCAAAAGTTTCAATTGATAAGACATTGCCCGGTTTAGAGATAAGCAAGTATGCGAGTTCAAATGAGTTCCAGTGAGGCAATGTCTGGATAGGTGTTGAGCCATTGGTTTTGTAATCTATGCTTGAATTACATCTGATTCTACTCAAAGTGATTCATAAATGCTCAACAATCTCAACATCTGATCTTGTTTATATTGCTTCAAGAAAGGGAGGCTTGCGTTAATTAACTAGTTATAATCGTTGACAATATCATTAAGAGAACCTAGGGCCGAACCAGGCCCGAGTGTGGCATGTTTGCAGCTCGACGTGCAAACTTTTTATGAGCTCAACTCAACTCACGAGCTTGTTGAGCTTAAAATTTTGGACTCAAGGCTTATCTCGCTTAAGCTCATGAGCCGTCACGAGCCTTCTCGAGTTCATACTCTGTTACGAATTAAAAACCATCAAAGATTTGCTTGTTGAGCTTAAAATTTTGGACTCAAGGCTTATCTCGCTTAAGCTCATGAGCCGTCACGAGCCTTCTCGAGTTCATACTCTGTTACGAATTAAAAACCATCAAAGATTTGCTTGTTGAGCTTAAAATTTTGGACTCAAGGCTTATCTCGCTTAAGCTCATGAGCCGTCACGAGCCTTCTCGAGTTCATACTCTGTTACGAATTAAAAACCATCAAAATCGAATTCAAATCTTTGATGCTATAAAAAACATTGTATCATAACAAATAATGATAGAAGATTGAAAAGTTATTGTAATTGGAGAAAATAATAAAAATAATAATTTTATTAGCAATCAATATGATATATAGTTGTGACTTTAAAATATATAATAGCAAAAAAAAAAAAAGGTGATTGATTCAAAATACGTTCATAGTTTTATAAATCACATATATAATTTAGTTTTGAAATTGTATCATAGGTCAAGTCTCATATATACTTCCCTTTCTCTTTACAAGCCTCATAAGCCTAGTAAGCCAAACATTCTCATACTTGACTCGACTTATTTGTATAATAAGCTTGAGCCGGAGCTTGTTTGAGCTTTTTTCGAGCTAAGATTTTCCGAGCTCCCCCTCCCGAGCTAGCTCATTAGTGAACTAGGCTCATTTCCACACGTAGGAGAACCCAATGAATTATCCCGTCCTCTAAGATTTTAAATTACATAATTTTTCTTTCAAAATAAAGAGGAAAATTCTAGGAAAGTTTTGAGATTTGTAATTCTCTTTTCCACACTTCACCTTTTACAATAAGTCAACCGTCCAACAAATGAATGAAACCTCTTTGAAGTATTTTATTGAAGAAGTGGTGGGTATGGAGAAAAACTATAAATTACTTGTACAAATTAGGAATGGTTGGGCCTATTACAAGACTAACTAGCAATCAAAGCGCTAATTACAACCAAAACCAACAAAATTACGCATAAATTATCACAAAACCACAACTAAACCTAACAAGCATTCAAATAAAAAAATCAAGAGAAAGAAACCTATTTTTTTAATAGAGGGAGAAACCTAAAAACAATCTAAACTAACTTTAATCTATCAGAATCAGAACAAGGTGAATAACATGAGCAAGGGAGATAAAGAAAAATGTTGGAACTTACATATAAAACACACATAAACATACACATAAATTGAAATGAACATAAACAAATATAAAAGAATAGAGACGAACATAAAAGAGTAGAAACGAACATAAACGAACATAACCGAATATAAACGAACAGAAATGAATTGTTAAAATAAGAAACGAACGAACATAAACGAACATAAAAGAACATAAAAGAACATAAACGAATATAAAAGAACATAAACGACATAAACGAACATAAAGCATATATAAATTCTGTTTTTCATATAAAGTTTAGTTACTAGAATTAGGACTTGAGGGTTTTGGAAGGTTAAAAGATTTATGTTGGGAGGTTTCAACCCTGTAAAAAAACGATGTCTTTATATACCTTGTGACTTGAGCGAGTGATTGTGAGTAATAACATTTTGTACGTTCCTTTGTTGCACTTGGAGAGCATGTTGAGGGGCGTCTCTCATCTATCCTAGGTTCCATATTCCTTATGTGAGAGGAGACTATTGAGTACAAGAGTTGTGGTCTCCCTTTTGTGGATCTCTTTCGAGGTCTTGAGATCTTTTTGTACTATCTCTCATATAGTGAATTTCGTTATGTTCATCGCTGTTCGTACTTTTTTCCAATTTAAAATTTCTACGTTAAATCAGCGTCTTCTAATTTTATGGTTGATTTGCTTTTGTATTTTTGATATTATTTGTTTTCATCCCAATTATATTTCTATTCCACTGTGCATTCGAGGAATTTTATACTTAATAGGAATGGTTAAAAAATGATGTACCCAACATATTGATTTAGAATAATTAAAAAATGAAAAACCTTTTTAAGTGTCTTCTATGAGCTCTTATGCTTCTCTATAGTATTCTGGGAGCCAGGGGCTGGGCATGGAGCATCACGTGAAATGCACTAATTACATCTCTTTCTCGAGCCCTCCATTTATTTTGTGGTATACATATATATTCACTATCAACACAACATCCACCAATTATCTTACTAGGCATATCGGTGTTTATTTTGTCTAATTATTTAATTGAAAGAAATCTTACTAAGTTAAATGTCAGTTACTTTGATTAATCGGTAAAGTCTCTAAAAATTATTAGTAGGAACTCCAGTTCCTACCTACATCAACCTCTAGGCCTCATCTTAACCCAGCCATGGCTAGTGATGTGCGATTATTTGTTGCTACAACAATGAGCACAATGGTTTATTAAGTGTGATCAAGTAATTAATTGATTGATCTTTGTGGTGGTGATGTATCCATGGCTAAGGCTATGGCTGAGGCCGACCCTGTGTTGAAGGTATATCATTTAATCTACGACATGTTGTTGAGGGCTTACATGAGAATGGACTCAACTTTCATTTTTAGATCGATAAGCGGATTCATCTTTTGGCTCGCCTATCTCGCTCAAGTTGATATATACGTTGGAGGTGATATGTTTAAGGAAATTCCTCTAAGGTAAGATGATTAATTCATTATATAATATAAGATATAGATAATTCCATGTCAAATCGAGAACACTAGCTAGGCCTTCAAAAATTCAAATGCCCACTTGAAATAAAGGTTTAATGAGTGCCAAACAACTGACTAAATGTTAGACTAATTAAGCCTTCTTGGCTTTAGATCGATGGCAAAAGCGATCCCCATTGTCCAACCAAGCCTGATGTCTAACTCAACAATGAAGTGCACACAAATTTACCCAACCCTAATCAAACCCGACCTAGATTAAGGTGGACCTGTCCCAGTTCATTGTAATTTAGTTACAATAAGGGGCTGTCGATGCCCTAATTCACTCTATTAGATTGAGAATTGCCTTGTGGTCCAAAACTTGGAAGGAGCATATTGCCTATACCCCGGACATGTTGGCCAGGAACCTCCAAGCTGGCCCTCACTTGTTTCGGTCGTTGCTCGGGTGCTACTTGTTATCCGTGGTGATTGTACTCTTATTGTCTCTTGTTTTTAATTTTGTTTTGTTTCAGCACATGTTTTGCTGCCTTTGTCCCTGTTGCTGTCATTTGTATCTTATAATCGAAAAAAGTGGCTAATCAACAAAAATGCTTGGACTTGATTGAACACAACCAATCTCAACTTTTAGCAACCTTGTTCTGGTCAATCCACATGAATTTGAAATAATCTTAACGAATTGAACTCCAACCAAATATCATCTTGACCAACACTTTTTACAATCCTAATAATATAGCTGAAAATTGTTATAGATCGGAAATTCAACTAGATCATCAAACAACCACAACGTGTAAACCAAGTCTAGAAGTGTCTTTGGTTTAATATTTTTTCTCATTAAGAATTAGAATTTGTGGTTTTCAATGTAGAGTTTAATAAAATCATCATCTCTATAAACATGATTACTATGTTTCAGCTCACACCTTACCTAGGTAAGACTGTTGGATATGAATCATAATTTCGTTTATAACCAATAGTATTTATTGATATTGCTTCATCTAGCAAATATTTGAAGTTCTTTTAAGTGCACTTTTAGTTTGTGTTGTAGTGGATATGGAGATGAAAATTGTATTCAAATAATTCAAAAATGTAAAAAGACAATTTCAAATAAAGAACAAGAAAGCAAAGTCATGATCATAAATATAGTGGTGGATGACCAAAATGATGCTCATGACAAACAGTTTGTTGGGGTTGTGTGGAACCTAATGGATTTTAGGCTCAGGAAATTAGAGTTTAAGGTTTGGAACAACTGCCATGATATGAAAGACACGAGGAACGACTATTTTGCACGGCCAGAGAAGTGAAGAAAAAGGTAGTGCTTGACAACATCATGTCATGTCAGCTGGCATAGTCGTGTTGGCCGTGTCCCTCCATCTCGCTGCTCGATTTTGTCTGTTTTTATGCGTTTCTTACTTTTTATGGCTATATAATTGCTTGTTGACCACCATTGTAAGATGTAACAATTTGTAGCAAGGTATAGCATCTTGTAATAGCTAGAGAAAGTAATCCCTTATAAAGCTACCAAATCTAGTGCATCGTTCGTGGTTTTTTTTTTTTCCGATTTTAGGTTTCCATGTTAAATTCTTATGTCTTGTTCAATCTTTTCTTCTTGTTCTTTTATTATTGTTTGTGAGAGTGAACTCTCAATCCTAATAATTGGAATCGAGAGGGAGAGTTTTGGTAAGAAGTTCACATCAATCATTAGAGGGAGAAAAGGTGAAGATCTACTAGCTCGATGGCAAAGATTTTGTGTTTTGGAAGATGTAGATAGAGGATTCGCTAACTAGAAGAAGTTGTATGAATCCTTCAAAGAGAATCCAACAACCATGGAGCAAAAGAGTGGGATCTCCTTGATCAACAAGCATTGGGAACAGTGAGATTGACATTGGCTAGCAACGTCGACTTCAACATTATGAATCAAAAGATGATGAAAGGGTTACTTGAAGCTCTGTCAAATATGTATGAGAAGCCTTCCGTAATGAACAAGGTATATTTGATGTGTCACTTATTTGATCTTAGGATGGTTGATAGCACTAGTTTTATAAATCATATTAACGATTTTAATGTGATTATTTCAAAACTTGCTTTGGTGAAAACTAATTTTGATGAAAACTAATTTTGATGATAAAGTTAAGACCTTGATTTTGTTGTCTTCTTTGCATGAGTCATGAGACACTATAGTATTTGCTGTGTGTAGTACTAGGGGTTCTAATATACTTAAATATGATGAAATTCGTAATGTAATATCGAACGAGAATATTCGTAAGAAAGATTTGGGGAGTTATCAAGAAGTGCGTTCCATGTTAGAGGAAGGGGAAACACGAGAATCAAAATATTTTTAGAGGTCAGTCAAAGTCCAAAGTAAGGGATAGGTTCCAAAACCTGGGGAAAATTGTGTGTTAGGACCGTATCGATAAGGGACATTTTAAGAAAAATCGTCGTAATGTGAAATGATGACTAAGATTCTAAGAATTATGTTAATGATGTAGGTGATGCTCTTGTTTTGAGTGTGAAAAGTCCTATTGAGTCTTGGATTGTTGATTCGGCTGCATCATTTTATTCCTTGTCCATTAGAAACTTATTTTACAACTTTGTTGGTGGAAATTTTAGCAAGGTGTATATTACTAATCGATGGGAAAAGTTTGGAGATAATAGAGAAAGAGGATGTCGAATTAAAACATCTAGTGGATGGTTTAGCTAGGTTTATTCTAGGCTTGGAGAAGAACCTACTTTTTGTAAGTCGATTGGATGAGACAGTTTATTTAACTTAGTTTAGCAAAGGGGGCTGAAAAATTGTTAAAGGGACATTGGCAGTAGCTAAGGGTGTGAAGTCTAGCTCATTGTACTCTACTCGTAGGATGCATAATTTAGTTGCAAATGTTAGGGTCAATTTGTTCTAGAGGGAGTCTATGGCATAGTAGACTTGGTCATATGAGTAAGAATGTGAGTCGACACCTTGTGGTGTTGTGTTTGATGAGTCCGTGGTGTACATGGACAAAGGTTATGCTGTTCGAAAGACAGTGGGAGTTGGTAAGAGTGACGGAAATTTTTTGGGTTTATAAATGAGTCACCCGTTGCTCCATGAGACAAGCTACAAGAACAAGGTTATGATGAGAAAATCGGCAATGTCAAAAAGATAAAGCCCAGAGGTATACACTTTTTCTTCATTATGTTTTGTTGATCGATACAAGTAAGCCGAGTGTTGCATCATGATTCTAAGCACAAAGTTGATCAATCCGAGTGGGAGCCTCGCTTTAGAGGATGATGGGCTTCAAAAGATTTTGGGTAGCGGGATTCCAGCGTACATGCTAGAACAAGGAGATGATGCCTGGAAGCCGAGGTTGTGCAAAACCTCGGTTGGTATCTCTTGTTGATGATGAGGTAAGGTTAATGAACTAGAATGGTGCATAGCGACAAGGAAGTGTGCCCTAGGACCTACATAGATTACCTCCTTCAGCTGCCAAACTAACACCTATTTGTCCTAATAAAACATTTAAATTCTTTACAAACTACACTATTACAGGAACCACTTTTTACTACGGTTCCAAAAGACCTTTGACTACGAGTTATAGGGCGTTGTGTATGTGGGCGTAACCATAGATGATATCTTTTAATTACAGTTTAAAATTGTAGTGAAAGACCACCTATTAAGAACCGCGAGTAATAGTTATATCTATTACTATGGTTCTTTCTCCGAAAATGTAGTAATAGCTACAATTATTTTTAAAAAAAAGTAGAGCTACTCTAGATCCGAAATCTTGATATCTAAAACTAAAAGTTAAAGAAGAGAGTGCAGAAAACGAATGAAGAAAAACAAGTCGGATCTAAAAACTAAAGGAATACGAGATGAAGTTGTTGGAAGAGGGGGTTTGAAAATCTTGGGCGGATTCATGGGAAGAAATATTGCCGGACCCGCATTTCCCAAAACCTTGAAGATTACAGGGCAAGAATGAAATAAGACATTAGCCCATCCATTGTAAACCAACCAGATTGCTTTAGTTAAGAATACCTTCAACTTCGACGGTGGTGGGTTTACCGGAAGATGAACCCTCAGCCTTTTCAGATTTCAGTAATCCTTCATAATTAGAGCCCAAGAAACATAAATTCGGACATTTAAAATATAATTCGAAAATAACTCATAACCGTGATAGAAATGAAGAAAAAGAGACAGAATCATCGGCTATGATGATGGATTTTTCTTTTCCGGAAGAAGAACCCTCACCGTGCTCAAAGTTTCCCGACCTTTTAATACAACCCAAGAACAAGCAATCCAAATTCTAGCTATGGCAATAGAGAGAGATAGAGAGAGAGAGAGAGAGTCGAAGAACCCTCATCGTTCGCTACTCTCACCCCTTCGAACTCTCTCCCTCCTCAACCTTACTACTAGTCTACCACAAAGTCTCCTCCGCCTTTTCTATCGAGAATCGCTTTCCTCCCGACGAATTTCATCATCCTAGCGCCGATCTCATGTGGCCGACGAAGATTCCTCTAGGGAGGTCAACAAACGCCTGATTTGGGGGTTGAGCGGGTGAGAGGTGGTCGTCGGAGAGAGAGGATTCTAGCGTTATGCTGAGAGCTGAGTGGTTAGGAGGTGGTTGTTAGGAGGCGAGGAAAGAGATGATTCCGGCCGATGATGTGCTGAGAGAGAGAGAGCGAGGAAAGGAAAGGGCAATATGAAGTTAGGAGAGAGAACAATTTAAGGTTTTGAAAGCAGATTTGAAAATGTGATATACTTTTTACTACGGTTCAAGGAGAGAACCGTAGTAATAGATAATGTATATTACCGATAAAATACAATATGTAGTAGTAAGATAGAGAAGAAAGCAAGTAAAAGATTCTTGTGTATATTTCAAATCCATAGGTGCACGACATATATATACTAGTAGTTTCCTACCCCTACCAAGTAATCTACTACCAACTAGATAATATAAAATAACCAAATAGATAGATTCATATATAATGAAATAGATAGAATCTTAGATAACTATAGAGTCCTAGATAATGAAATAGATAGACTCCTAGATAATAAAATATGTAGAGTCTTAAATAGACTCCTATTTATGCTTAACACTCTCTCTAAAGTTGGAGCATGTAAATTTACAATGCCTAACTTACTTTGGTAGAAATTGGAAATGTTGCTTCCCTAAAGCCTTTGTAAAAATATCTTCAATTTGACACTTAGAAAGAACACAGAGTTGTTTCCAACTTTCCTAAAAGAATACATTCTCGGACATAGTAACAATCAATTTCTATGTGCTTAGTTCTCTCATGAAACACATGATTTCTAGCAATGTGTATCAAGAAACGCTCTCAAAGAAGCTAGAAAGGACTTAATCCAAAACAACTCGCTCGTCACCGACGCCATAGCTCAGTATTCCGCTTCTATCGAAGATCTAGATATGGCATTTTGCTTTTTAGTTTTCCATGAGATAAGAGACCCTCCGATTGTAACAAAATAACCGTTAAAGATCTTCGAGTGAGTGGACATGCTCCCCAATCTTAATCACAATATGGATAAATTTGTAAATCGAATCACTTTTTATCAACAAACCTTGACCTGGTTGTCTTTTCAAGAATCTTAAAATAGGTCGTGCAGCCTCCATATGCTCATCCACGTTACATCCTTTGTAAGTACAGATTGGAACTTTAATGTGGCTATTAAGTTCATTCCATAAATTCATCAATTCGGCATAAAGTTCTTCAACTTCAAGATTTCATTCTTTGCAATCGGCGATTGCCACCTTTAGTTGATGAATTTTAGGAGCATTGACAACTAAGCATCGCTTGTGTAGATCCTCCCACATCTCTTTGGTTGTGTCCGTATATGCAACAGTCGTGCGTAATTTTTGGATCTATGATATTAAGAATCCATGAAAAAAGCATGGAGTTAGCCATGTCCCAAGCATGAGCTTCAGAAAAATCATGATCTTTATTTTCCGTTGGCTACTTTAAGGTTCCATCAATGAACCCTAATTTGTTTTTCTGCCTTTAGGTTCGTTCTTACAACTCTTTTCCTAAAGATCGTAGTTTTTCCCATTAAAAACTACTACTATTATTTATACTCCAGGACCTTCGGATGGATGTCGATAATATGGTGAGTTTGACTAGATCGTGAACTTTGTTCCCCCTCCATCACTCATGATTTCTTAGTTTCGATAACGTAACTCCGATACCATGATAAAATACAATATGTAGTAGTAAGATAGAGAAGGAAGGAGGTAAAAGATTCGTATATATATTTCCAATCCATAGGTATATGACATATATATACTAGTAGTTTTCTATCTCCTACGAATAATCTACATACCAACTAAATAATATAAAATAACCAAATAAATAGAGTCCTAGATAATAAAATATAGAGTCCTAAATAGCCTCCTATTTTTGCTAAACAATTACTATAGTTCTTTCATCGAACAACACTAATAGGTAACACTTATAATTCAACTTCCAAGTTAATTTTCCGAAAATGTTTGGTCCCTAAAGCTTTGGAAACGGTCAACTAAACCACAAGTAGTGACAGGGGCTGCCAAAAAGCTATTGATTTGAATTCTATTAGTCAAGTCAACAATGGAGGAGTCAGCAATTTTGAGTGAGAGAGAAGGCTGGTACACACATCTTCAGCTACTACTATTATACCATTCTAAATTTGAATTAATAAATAGGTGAAGAAACAAACAAATCATGAACGCCAAGTCATGGACTAAATCTTTACCTCTTCTCTCTTGATTCACTATTTAAAATGTCATGATGATTTTCTCCCTATATTTTGTTGAGGATAAATTTCAAAACATATAAATTCTTATGAGTAGGGATAAATTTCAAAAATATAAATTCTTATGAGAAGAATTATCAGGCTATTATTCGCTCACTCTTAAATTTGACGCAAGTAATTTATCTGCCTAAATTAAATTGACATATAAATTAAACATAAATCGATCGATATTCTTTGATCATGAAGATGTTATATGTCGGGCTAGTGGTATTCAACTGTGGTCATTGTTCATTATATGTTGTTCAAAAATATATATGGTTCTCTGTATGTACTTGAGTTGCAGTGTGTGTTTACTGAAGCATTTGACATATATACCAGGCTACCAAGGCATACTTAGAGTACTTTTGCTGCAGTTGCACTCAAGAACGGAGAGAATGAGCTTGAGATTATTGCTGTTTTTGGTTTTGGCTTAATATATATATTCATGGTAGCCTCAGCTACTAATGAGTTCGACTAATAATATGAGTACTTTACGTTGGTGGCTTGAAGTAACGATAAAATAGGTGGCCATATGAATAAATGGCTACATCAAAGAATATTCGATTTTGTGTGATCCTTGAGCTCATTACGAAATCATGGCTTTATTTGTACAACTTGTTGCTGAAAAAGTCACATTTGCCGGCATTTCTGTGGTCCAATGCTGCTTCTTGTACAGCTGGCGACCTAGGAACAGCCTCCTCCTTCTTCTTCTTCTTCTACTACTACTACTACTACAACTACTACAAGCACGGCATTTCTGTGGTCCAATGCTGCTTCTTGTACAGCTAGCGACCGAGGAACGGCCTTCTTCTTCTTCTTCTTCTTCTTGTTCTTGTTCTTCTTCTTCTTCTAGTACTACTACCACAACTACTACAAGCACCCTATCCTCATTTCTCTGACAACTTTCAAAGATGAAATGGTTGTCAGTATCGATTCTCCTTTTGTTCTCTGCAGCGTGTGTGGCTGTTATGACAGAGGAAGTGCAAAGATCAGATAATGTAACAACAATGGATGTGAATATTGGAGTGATTTACGATGAGGATAGCTCGGTGGGAAAGATGGGTTCAGAATGCATAGAGATGGCTCTGTTGGACTTTTATCAGAATCATGAGCATTACAAGACGAGGATTAAACTCCATAAGAGGCTTCTTCCAAATAACAGCATTCTTGGTGCAGCTGCAGCTGGTATATTCTTTACTCCACTGTTTCTTCTTTTACTTTTAGCTTTGTTTTGGTTAGTCACATAAGGAGCTTTATGTAGTGTATGCATAAAAAGGGTTGCCTATTAATTTTATATTGTATTTTTGAAAACTTAGTCCTAATTTTTTTGTTTTTTTATGTTCGGTTGAGGGAAGAACTTAAGACATTTTTTGAAATAGTGAAATAATGATATGTCTTGATGTACTTTTTTCTCATTGTTGCAAATTAAGTTGATTATTAAAATATATATATCTCGCTACAAAACCTTTAATATTAAATGTCTTTATTTTGACTTAAAACTACATTATCATCATATATTTATTAATTGAAAGAAATCAGTACAATTAAATAGTAGTTCTGAATTTTGCTTTTACTATGTGTACTAATTAAATACACCATCGCAAAGATTTTAGTTATTTTTAAGTTTAATTTTATTAATGTAAATAAATAATAAAATAAATAATTTTAAAATAGATGATAATTTTATAACAATACCATTACTATTTTTTATATAATTATTATTTTTTTATTTTTATATCATTTACTACTTTTTAAAATTCTCTAATATGGGAGACTTTTTCTTTTTATTTTTGATAGGCACATAAAATATTTTTTAAATATTAATTACTTTAACAACAATTATATTACATTCTTACTAATTAGTTTATACATATGCAAATAAAAAGTCATTTGTTTTATTTAAGTATAATATTGTATTAATCTGACCTAAGATGGATATTTATGTGGTCAAGTAATCCTATATAGTTATTACATATGTGTTACATATATAATTATTTGATTTTTATTTTGAACCAACACTTATGCATTGATTCTCTCTTACTTTTATAAATTATGAAAAAGTATACTGATACATATATAGAACAAGTAATGTTTAAATATGAATAAATTAATTTTTTGATCAATGCAATTGTTTAATTTATGGTACACAATTTCATATAAAGTAAGTATTTAAAATATAATTAAATGCATACCTTACCTAAACACTATATTTATGAAATAATTTCACAAAATATCATATGCTAAGTTTAAAATTTTGTGTAACTTAACTTCAAACTTTTATACATAAAATACATACCTCTTTAAATTAAATTTTATATATTTTGTACTCTTTGTACTAAATTTTGCATACTTATTGATTTCCAATTTAAAAATACAAATTACAAACCTCTTCAAATCTTGTTAGGAAGAATTAAATCTTAAATTTGTAACTCGCAAGTGCACGGCGTAGTTGTACCTAGTCGGCAAGCATGGGTCATATCCACAGAGAGTTACATTTCGAATATAAGAGATATCTTAAACTTTCTGTCTAAATGAATCAGGAGAGATGAGATACGTGGTAATTAAGCTAATCCTATAAAGTAATAAAAAGAGTACTTGGATTGTAATCGTAACACTTAATAAACTAAATAATCAAGCCAAGCCTAAACCTACCCAAGGTTATACAAATATTTAAGAGTGGTTGGTTGCACCATCAAAACTTACTCAAGCCACACTTTCGAGGATCATGAGTTAGCCTAGTTATTCTAATTACCTATTTTCGTGGGGTTAGCCCAACTAGATTAGAAAAATAGTAACATTGAACCTAGCTAGGATTCGGGCTATTTTTATGCAAAAATCTCAACTATTTACTATACCCACATTAGCAAATTGACTCAACCTTTCGGTGATAAATCAAGCTGTCTAAAAATCAAGATGAAAAGACTCTTTCAAGTATCTCATCAAACATGTGACGAGTAAGAGAAATAGTCCCAAAACACTAGTATAAACTAGGTAAATTAAGGCTTATACAAGATTAGTTAGCCATATAAGAAGGTTAATCACAATCAAAGTGACACAACTAACAACATAAAACACAATTAAATCTAATAACTAAATTAATATATTATCGATTCGAACAACGGCATAAACTAACAAATTAAAATTAAACATAAAATTAAATAATTTATATAACTATTATTAACATCAAAAGATAATAAAAATCGAACCTTTAAACTAAACAAATTAAAGAGAAATGAGAGATAAAAGGGAAGAAATTACCGAGTCAAACCGAAATTAAAAATGATCAAAAACTGAATTAATAATTCAAACTAAAATAATCATTAAATTTAAATATTTGAGACAAAATTTAGAAGAGGAAAACTAAAAATCTAAACTAAAATTAACCTAATTAAAAAGTACCCTAAAATAATTAACTTTTAATTTCTTTAAGAATTTAGGTCGTGGGTCCCAGTGGAGAGAAAATTTTGAGTACAATTCCTCTATGGTGCTGTTATCCACGTGAGGTATTGTTTGGCTTTAATTGTTGAATATTTGTGAGAAAATATTTGCAAATTCTTAAATACTCCTAGCAACATATATACTTGTTAAAAGAGAGATATTTCTAAGTGTGTATAAGGCAATCTGAAAAATATTAGACTTAGTGAACCCCGCATGATTGAAGAGAGAAAGTAACATGTAGTCATATTGTTCTGCGCTTGGAGTAGTTGAGCCACAAATTTTTTAAGTTTCATTTCTTTAATTTTACTTTGTTTTAAGCTTGACTTATGGACTCATTTGGTTTTAATTATTACCTACAAAATAAAAGAAAACAAGTAAAAGTCTTTAAAATGTTTTATTGCTTGAGTCAAAAACTAAGTAAATAAGGATACAAATAATGTAATATTTGCAGCGAAAAAAACCTCATTTTATAGAATTTGTACTAAAAATACAAGGTATAACAACTTATTATTTTGAACACATACCTGTTTAAATCATAGTTGTATTATTGATATCATAGTTGTATTATTGATATTTTAATACCTTATAGTATCGAAAAAATTTCTTAGGTATCACAAATAATAAATTATTTCCCTGAATTATTGTATAATATTATATTGTCGTAGAATCCACTTTTGGGAGTTAAATGGTGATATTTTTCTTTTTTATTTACTTGAGTAAAATTGTATTATTAAAAATTATATATGAACTAAGAAAAATAAGTAAATAATTATTTGCATAAAAATCCAAGGGCTTGAATTTTAACATTTTTTAAAAATATATATAAATTGAGAAAAATTAATAAATAAGTGGCAATTGAGTTGATTTTTGAAGAAATTTTCTTGACAATATGGAGTCTTAGATTAAAAATAATTGGTACATATTTACTTATAAAGCCAAGTTATTTTAAAAGTATCTTTATTCTGAAATAAAAATAAAAAATTTAACGAAAGTTTACCAAAAAATATTAAAATTTTTGAACAATAAAAATTAAAATTCAAAAATAGATTAAGGGCATTTCTGAAATAATTACATCGTGAATTGTTCAAAATTAGGCGTAATTCATTTTCATAAAACTATAAGGTAGAAAGTTATTAACATACAATGCGTCAGGGTACTATTTACTATTTATAATACTTGAGGGACTTTTTTTATCATTTGTCAATATCACAAGTACTAAAGTATCAATAACTCTATAATTAACCAAAAATTGTGATATTCGCAAAAATGTTTTAACTCCACAAAATCTAAAAATTCTTAGCTTGTGGGTGTATATATATATATATATATATATATATATATATATATATATATATATATGAGAGAGAGAGAGAGAGAGAGAGAGAGAGAGAGAGAGAGAATTCGCTTTATGTGCTTTCAGGAATGCATGCAAGAATAAAACTACATGTACTTGAATTTCTCGAAATTCAACAAAAGTTAAATCCATGCTGAAAATTTTTTACTATTGTTATTTTATCATTTGAATAAACAGATCCATGACATTGAATATGATGTATTTTTATCCACAAATTCGATAAAGTAAATATTCTTAAAAATCTGTGTTTAGCACAAATTTAAATTTAGTAGTCTAATCAATTTTCTACCTCTTCTGCTTGCCTCACATCTTAAATGATTTTGCTTCTGTATCAGCTTTGTATCTTCTGAATGATGTGGGAGTGAAGGCAATAATTGGCCCAACAACTTCCATGGAGACCGAGTTTGCAGTCCATCTTGGGGAGAAAGCTCAAGTGCCCATAATCTCATACTCAGCAACAAGCCCTTTTCTCTCTTTGACTCAAAGTCCTTACTTGATCCGTGTGACCCAAGATGACTTGCTTCAAGCAATGCCCATATGTGCCCTTGTCAAAGCCTTTGGGTGGCGAGCACTGGTCCCTATATATGTCAAAAACGACCATGAATCAACTGGGTTTATCCCTCACTTGGCCGATGCTTTACAGCAAATCGATGCTCATATTCCTTACCATGGGACTATAGATTCATCTTCAACTGATGACCAAATACGCGAAGAGTTAAAAAAGTTGAAGACAATGCAAAGCCGGGTGTTTGTTGTGCACATGTCTCCAGCACTTGCTTCTCGCTTTTTCTTGCGAGTGAATGAGTTGGGTATGATGGAAACTGGCTATGCTTGGATACTGACGACTAGCACAGCCAATGCCTTAAATTCTCTCGATGGTATTATAATTGATTCCATGCAAGGAGCAATTGGTGTCAAGACTTATGTGCCTGAAACAAATGAACTAAAAGCTTTTAAAACCCAGTGGGGTAGGAAAGTTCAAAACATCAAGCTCAATATCATGGGATTGTGGGCCTATGATGCAGCTACTGCACTAGCTAAGGCAGTGGAACAAGTTCGAAGTGAAAGCTCAGGTTTTCAGGAGGAGAAAATATATGTTAATTTAACTGATCTGGATGCTCTTGGAGTCTCTCTAGTTGGGCCAAAAATTCTCCAAGCAATGCTCAATTCTAGCTTCAAAGGGTTGGCTGGAAACTTCAGACTAACTGATGGGCAGTTAGAATCATCAATGTACCAAATTGTAAATGTGATTGGTAACTCAGGCAGAGATATCGGGTTTTGGGCCCCTAAAACTGGACTAGTGAGAAATCTGAATTCTCCTGCCTTAAATGCCAGTCTTAGAAGAATTATCTGGCCGGGAGATACCACGTCACTTCCCAAAGGATGGGAAATTCCAACAGGGGGAAAGAAGCTGAGAGTAGGGGTTCCCATGAAATATGTTTATGAGGAGTTAGTGAAAGTGAGGCATGATGAAAGTAGAACCCCAGTAGTCACTGGTTTCTGCATAGATGTCTTCAACGCTGCTATGAAGAAGCTTGGGTACTCAGGTCAAGAGTATTCTTTTATTCCCTTTCCTGGTTCTTACGACGAGTTGGTGCATCAAGTCTACCTTCAGGTAGACTAACAACACCTCTTCCCTTCCCTTGTTGATCTTTCAACATTAATAGATAGATAGTCATATCCAATGATACCTAAAGCCCCCACTTAGGCTACGTATATAGAAGGATCAGACCCTAACTTGAAGCGAACAGAGACTATTTATATGAGATGCTACGTTAAAATGCTTAAATACCAAGCTCTCTTAGAATAAGAAGTATAAGGCAATCTAAAGTGACACATTACTTTAGTCCACTACAGTTCTAGCTAAAGAAAGCTGCCAGGAAAATGACTTATTTTAACTGTCAAAAAGTAGCATATCACAAAAAGATAACGTTTATAACTACAAATTTTCTTTCTGATCTTTTTGGAATTACAGAATTATGATATTGCGGTGGGAGACATAACTATAATTGCAAGCAGATCATCTGTAGATTTTACTCTGCCATACACAGAATCAGGGGTGACACTGGTTGTTCCTTTTAAAAGCGAGAAGGGAAATGCATGGGTGTTCTTGAAACCATTGACTATGGAACTATGGGTAGCAAGTCTTTGCTCCTTCATTTTCATAGCTTTCGTCATTTGGATCCTTGAACACCGTATAAATGAAGATTTTAGAGGGCCTCCATCACATCAAGCTGGGACTAGTCTCTTCTTCTCATTCTCCATGGCAGTCTTTGCACAAAGTAAATTTCTATTTCAAATTAGAACGAGGAACACAATAAATATTGTTGCTTATTTTATGGCTATTGTTTATGCAGGAGAGAATGTGCTGAGCAACTTGACTAGATTTGTGGTAATTATTTGGGTGTTTGTAGTTCTTGTCTTAACTCAAAGCTACACTGCCAACTTGACTTCCATGTTAACTGTCCAGAAGCTCCAGCCTACCATTTCTGATGTAGACGAGCTAATGCACAAAGGGGCCTATGTAGGCTATCAAGAGGGTACATTCGTTAAGAAACTCTTGCAAAAAAGGGGTTTTCTGAAAAGAAGCTTGTTCCCTATAAGACGACAGAGAATTTAGACGACCTGCTATCAAAAGGCAACACGAAAGGGGAATTGCAGCGGTTTTCGACGAAATCCCCTACATGAAGCTTTTCCTTGCAAATTATTCTTCAAAATATACAATGGTTCGACTTACTTATAAAACAGATGGATTTGGCTTTGTAAGTTCTCTTTTCCATTTTTTACCGTTTAATGTCTAAAAATAGCCTCTCCACTTGTCAATGATTACACTGTGCACGTAGATCTCACCGAACCTTGCTCTGCATGTTTTTCTTAAGAAAAGGTGGTATAACATTATGATTGTGGTTTGTTAAGATCTGATGTTGCCTGCCTTGTAGGCATTCCCTAAGGGTTCCCCTTGGCACCCGAGGTATCAAGGGCAATATTAAACGTGACAGAAGGAGATGAAATGCTGAAACTTGAGAAGCGTTAGGGTCTACAACTGAACAATGATAGTTCAGATCAAGGGAGCATGGCAACCTCAGAAAGCCTGAGTCTAGACAATTTTTGGGGACTATTCCTCATCGCAGGAGCTGCTTCAAGCTTTGCACTTTTCATCTTCACAGCAACTTTCCTGTATGAGCACCGGAAAATCTGGATGGGCAATGATGCTTCGACATTGAGAAAAATCCAAAACTTGGCCAAAGCCTTCAAGCAAAGAGATGACAGTTATCATAATTACAAAAACAATGACATGCAAGGCAGAAGACACATGAAAGATGATTGGGCTAATGCCGATGGAGATCATGAAGTTGAAATGGCACATGTTGCTACTGGTTCTCCGCCTAGGCCATCAGGTTATTCTGCTCCTGATCTGATAGAAGACAGCTTGAGTTTTTCCCCGACATCAACTCCACCTCATCTCTGCAGCCCAATCCCAGCTCCAATAGTAACCGAAGCAACAAGCATATTAGATGCACCAAATGCTCTAGCATCTTCTAGCTAGTTATTGATGTCTGTTTGTTAAGAAATTATGCGTGTACTGCAATATTAACACTTACAGAATTATGATTTTTACCTTTTTCAATAGTTTATCAGAATTTTTCTTTTGGAAAAAGAAAAAGACCCTCTTGCAGGGGTCCAACTCCAGCCTAGTTGAGTAATTGAAGCTGGTAATTAAGAAACTGTGTTAAGCAACCTAACATCGTTTATGTCTGTATCAATTTTGTAGTTTGAAATAGCAGGTTACAAAAAGGGACCTTCCAAGAAGGTCGCTAGGTGTGCTTTGACTAGTGCTAAGCGTCTTCCCTCTTTTTTTTTTTTTTTCCTTGGGATGAAGAGTTTACTCTCTTATAGTTGTAAGTTTTAAAAGGTTTGTTTTGGGCTAATGGGTTTTTTTATTAAAAAAAAAATTAATGGTAATTGGTGTACACAAGTCCTTCTAGAGATCCGTATTTATGGGAACTCTCTAGGTGAGGGAATACATATATATGCAAGGAGGAGGGAAGGGAGAACAAGGGTAAGAGAAATTCATCAATATTTTTAGTGAGATTTTAATCGCATATACATTTTTTGAAATATGAATTATTTCCCTCTAGACACCCTTTTAATGATTATTTGGCTTTCAATTTGTTGACAAAACTGCAACAAAAATAAGTGAACGCTTGGTGTGCATGTGGCTCTGGAGTTTTTAAAGTGAAAACAGGACTGCAAGTTTTCTATATTCATGTCTTTAGTTGGGTGGAGGAGGTTTGGAGGTGGGGATTGGGAGTTGGGGGATGAGGAATAGGGGAAGTTGATGCATGCGAGTTGGTTTTAAATTCATAAATGCTTCTGCAATAAGAAGCACGAATATATATGTATAAACCTCTGTGTCATCTATATATTTGGCTTATGTCCAAAAATGTCCAGGGAGTGTCCGAGAGCGTAGATGTTCGACTTGTGTCGACAAATATGTGAATATGTCAAAATTACATGTACTTTTTAACTTATACTTACTTAAATCATATATTTATAAGTAATTGTTCGATTTCCAATCTCTAACATATCTATATTGAAGTAAAGGACTAAAATACAACTTCATTTTCCATCCTCCAATGGCTTTCTATTTTAGAAGTCATAATAGTCACATAACATATTCAAATGGCTTTTTATTTTAGAAGTCATAGTCATATACCATATTCCTTCGTCCTATTTTGATGATTAATTGTCGGAAGACAAGATATATGTACAAAAATGCACATGTACCACAATATTTTCAGCTAAATAAAACAATCAACTTTACCAAAGTCTAGCAAAATAAATGCTCAAACACTAATAAATGGAACAATAGGAAAAAGTTTGAGTCAAAAGGAAACAAAACGAGGACGTTAATGGTGTGCATAGGCCTCAGTACAACTGTGCATAGCCATATAGACCTTTAGACAAAGAGTAGAAACCAAGGAAAAACTGCACGGTCGATAATGCAGGGCCGCATGGTCGTGCTAGAAGTTACTGATAAAGTTGATTTCATGCAGGGTCGCACGACCGTGCGGATCAGACAAACACAGGCAGAAAGTCTAACATTCATGTACGGGCACCCATGCAGGGGCTGCACGGTCGTGTATGAGGGACCGCACAACCGTGCAACATTGTGCACAGACTGTGCAAGAGGGTTGCACGACCGTGTGAAATCCTACACCATCGTGAAGGAAGGTGTGCGCGTTTTGTTTGTGTTTGTAAGGGTGTGAATTTTGGCTCTGATTTTGGGAGCTCGATTTTTCGAAATATTAGGAGACCTCCTAGGGTTCTTACATAGTCGAAATAAAATCCCATTAGGGGAGAGATTATTGTAGAGTTCCGTACAAGATTTTGGATTCAAACCTTTAATTTCAATTCAAGCTTAAGTTTTTTCTTTCTATTTTCCTGTTTACTTCAAGTTTATTATTTTGGTTATTCAATTTAGTTTAAAGATTTAATTTTTATTAGTTTAGATGTTAATTAAAATTAGATTGATTTTTTGTTTTCAGGTTTGAGTTTAATTAACTAGTTTATGTTTTTATTTAAGTCGGTTTATATTAGTTTGTTCTTTAGTTTAGTTGTTAGATTTATTTCATGCTTTTATGTTAATTAGTTGTTAAAGTTTGTTACTTTGATTGTGATTAGCCTCTCTAATGGGTAATTAATCTCATTTAGGCAATAACGCCCACCTAGTTTATGATTGCTATTTGAGATTGTTTCTCGTGCCCAACACATGATCGATGGAATGCATGAAAGGGATTTTCATCTTAATTTTTGGGTGATTTGTCTATCACTAAAACGTGAAACCAATTTACTTGCATGGGTAGAGAGAATAGTCAGGATTTTAGGATGAAAAATAGCCTGAATCCTAACTAAATTTGAGGTTGCTATTCTTGTAGTTTAATTGGCTTAACCCCACAAAAGTATGTGGCTAGAACAAGTAGATTAGTTCATGACCCTCGAAAGTGTGGCTTGAGTAGCCTTTGATGGTGTAACCTACCACTCCTAAATACTTGTATAAACTTGGTTAGATTTAGGCTTGACTTGATTAATTAGTTTATTAAGTGGTAAAATCATAATCGGAGCATATTTTTATTGCTTTCTAGGATTAATTTAGTTTTCATATATTTCATCTCTCCTAATTCTCCTGGATAGAAAGTTTAAGATAACTTTTATATTTGAAACACAACTCTCTATGGACATGACTCGTGCTTGCCAACTAGGTACAACTACGTGTACACTTACAGTTATAAATTTAAGACTTAATTCTTCCTAACAATAACAAGTCTAGCAGATAATTGCCCAATCAGTAATAGATTGAACCAACTCCTTAATTTTATATATATATTTAAAACAAGTGCCTTCCTACAAACCTTATGCTTGTTAACTCCGGATCCTTGAAACATACAAGCCTCTTTAGGTTAGATTCCACCTATTGAACCGGCTCCTCAATTATCGATTAAAAAAATTTAAGTTAAAAAAGTGCCCTCCTACCAACTTTATGCCTATTAACTCCATATCCTTGAAACATACAAGCCTCTTTAGATTAGATTCCACCTTATAAACCTGATGCAATTTCACAAGATTAATTAATAACTTTATATTTGTTGAATAAATGATATTGCGGATGGTACTTTGAATTGTGTTACAAAGACCTCCATTTGTTGTTACTTCAAAACAAAACACAAATGTATACATATATGGGGGCTCATGAAAAATATAAAATTTAAAAAAAACATTTTACTAAGAATTGTAGTCAAATGTATGATTTTCCAGACCTATTATTATGGTTTTTATGGAGAACAGTAGTGAAAAGCCTATTTTTCCAAGCCTATTACTAATAACGAGCCTAGTTTTGAGCAAACTTTTTACTACGGTTCATAGGGAGATCAGTAGTAATGGACCCGAAAAACCAAATGTTAAACCTCGTATTTGTATTTTCGGAAATCTTTCATTCATTCTAAGTTTTAGCCGGGGTTTTTCATTAGAGAGCTTTTAGAGAGTACTCAAAATCTTGAAAGGATTATTGTCAATTGTAAAATTATTTACAATTCAATAGCATCAATTCTATTTGATAATTGCAATTTCTCCTCTTTGCTTTTTCTTCACAATTTCTCATCATCTCTCCATGTCTGTTTTCATTGAGTCTTGTGTGTTGCTTAGTATCATGTTTAGAGGTTAAATTTCCTACTTATGTTATGATTGATCTCTATTATGTCTTGATAATCATGAATTGAATTCTAACTGGGTTGTCCTTTACTTGTTAGGTTAGAATTCACTTCGTTCATCACCTATTCGATGAATGTATCGAAAGAGGAATCATCCACTTTTATTCGGGTTTTGTGAATATGAAAGATGGAAACTTACCTAGAATGACGTTGTTAACGATTAAAACTTTGATATGAAAATAATTAAGATTTTCAATCAGGGGTTTGTGAGATGCATTTGTTGTTATTTTGTTCTTTGTTAATCCTATGAAAATAGGCGATTAAATTGAGAAAGATTGGTCTTTGACTCTGTGAAAGTAGGCAAAGATAGGTTTAATCGGCTTTTCCCCCTCTAAACTGCAAGCATAGGCAAGTCTCCGAGTGAAATTTGGTTTTGATTTCGGGCATAATAGTGTGATTAATCTCAATCTAACGTTTTTTATCCATTGATTTCTCATATTTATTTCGTAATTATTTGAACTCAGTCACCAATCAATCATTGTCGAACTAAGTTTCGTTGAGAGAAATATTTATACCGTAAGTGCACGGCGTAGTTGTAGCTAGGAACCGGCAAGTACGGGTCGTGTCCACAAGGAACTCGTTTTCAAATACTAAATCCACCTAAAAACTCTAATCTAGGTAAAGCTCGGTTCGACAATGATTTGGTTTTTAGATCGACTAATAACAAAATAACTAAGAGAAACCGATGAATAAAAAGCCTTAGATTGGGATTAATCACACTAATATGCCTGAAACTAGAATCGAATACCGCTTGAGATTTGCCTATGCTAGTAGTTTAGAAGAGGGAGACACCAATTAAGCCTATCTTCGCCTACTTTCGAAGGTCAAAACTAATCTTGTACAATCTAATCAACTATTTTCATGGGATTAATAAAGGGCAAAATTACAATGAATGCATCTCACAACCCCCAATTAGCACCTTAATTATTTTCATATCAAAGTTATAATCGTTCACAACGTCATTCTAGGTAAGTTTTCATCTTTCAATGTTCCACAAAACCCTAATAAAAGCATATGAGTTCCTCTCTCGAGGCATTCAATGAAAGAGTGATTAACGAAGTGAATTCTAACCTAAAAGCATAGAACAACCCAATTGGTACTCAATTCATGATTATCAAGGCATAATAGGGATCAATCCCAACCTAAGTAAAAAAATTAGCCCCTAAACATGATACTAAACAATTGATAAAAATTAGAGAAAATAGCCATAGAGAAACAAAGAGAAATTGTGAAGAAAAGATAAAGAGAAGAAATTACGATTACCGAATAAAAAGTTTGATGCGATTCATTCATAAAAACTTGAAGTAGAATGACAATAATGAGTGTTCTTGAGTCTCCTCTCGGAGCTACTCACGAAACCCTAGCTAAATCTCTAAATTTGGAATGAGAATCCCTCCACAAATACAATTAGGAAACTTAAATAATCGCCGAAGCAGATGAGTCGCACGGCCGTGCGAAAGTCGCACGGGTACCGTACGAAAAATCTGCTGCGTTCGTGTTCTCTGCCTATTTCGCACGGCTGTGCGAAATGTGCACTGAGGTACCGTGCGAAATGCAGACAACTTTACGGACGATTCGCACGGCCAGTGCAAAAGTCGCACAGGGGCCGTGCAAGGTCTTTTGATGTGCTTTAGGCTTCTTCCTTGCCTCCTCTTGGGCCCGAACTCTCCTCTTCGTCGCTTTTCATCAAATTTGTCTCGAATCTCTCGAATTTAAGCCCAAAAACCTGAAATAAGGAGATTTACGAGCTTAGGTGACAATAAAGAGAAAATGAGCAAAATCTAACCCAAAACTAAATAAATATCATTGAAATCATCATGGAATTGGGTTAAATAATGCCTTAAAAACCGGCAAAAACGAGGTTTATCGGTTTCACCTAGAATAAAGTCCGTAAGTGGATTTTAATACTTGACAGTGAGTTCCTCGAGGACACGACTCGTACTCATCGGTTGCTAACTACAACTACACCATGCCCTTGCGGTATTTTTTTATTTCTTCTTTGTATTTGTTTTTCTATTTTGAGTTGCGGATATTTAAGGTTGTTTTTTTTTTTTTGGTTATTTTAGTTGTGGATATTTAGGATTGTTTTTTATGGGCTGATCATTTTGAGGATAAATTTTGGTTGTTGTTGAGCCATAATGGCCATGATCACCCACATGTTTATATTCATGGTTTGTTTTTGCTTTTATTTTTGTGGTAGTATTTTTAATATAATTGAGTCTATTTTATTGGTTTGGTTGCTCCTTAACTCCCAGTGAGGACGTTGTGAGATCTAGGTGTTGGGTGTGGAAACCTTTCTCTCGAGAAAAAATTAATCAAAAATTCAAAAATATGTTTTTTCTTTGGAGATATTGTATATATTCTAATTGATTTTTGAATCCTTGTGACTTAGTATTAGGTTGTAAATAAAGAAATATACGTGATTTTGGCGCTCATCTCTTAGTATGGCAGTTTTAACCATTTTTTAACCTTGATATATTATGAGAATTCGTAAAGTCTCGTACCTATTTTTATGAAAGCCATTTGCTCTTAAGTTTGAAGCTCTCATTGATTGATTCACCCACTTAACTTTTGTATGAAAATAAACTTCATGTTTTTCCACTTTGCATCGAAAAAAAAGTGAAAAAAAAAGAGAAAAAATAAAATCGAGAATGACAAAAACCCTTTGAGGTATGCGCTATTGTGTGTTACTATTTAAGGCAATAGTTGTTAATGAGCAGGACTTTCTTCCCAAATGAAGTGTAAAGTACTAGATCAGATTTACTATTTTTTAATAAAATAAAAAGGTGGAAACATTTATGTATAATTATCGTCAAATGAGAATGAGATGTTTGATATGTATAATACACCTATTTATAAGTTGACGACTAAGTTCCAACGATGATATGATTGACTAAATATGTATATGTTCTCCTTATTGTATATATTTTTGTAAAAATCTTTTTAGTTTTTTCATTTCCATCTACCTTTCTTTTCCTCCCAGATTTTGCGGGTATACCTAGTATAAACCCTCACGAGACCTTACTCGTCCACTTGGGCTACCAAGGGGTTTAAAGGGCTTGTTGCATGTGCTAAGTGCAATCGCGATTCTTGCGAAAAGTTAGTTAGATTTTATTTATTTTTGTTTTGCTTGAGGACGAACAAAAGATAGGTGTGGAGGTATTTGTTAGGCCTAAATTTTACGTTATTTATATCCGTATTTTTTCGTAAAATAATATAACTTTTAGTTTTTTAAAACTTTTTTTATTTAATTTTATAAATAATAAGTTGAGTGGGACAAACAACAGAAATAGGAAACTAAAATGATGAAAAATAGACAAGCCAAGTCCCGAATATGCACCCAAACGTTCATCTTCACACCACTCCAATAACCCGAGTGTCAAGTCCAACCCAAAATTGTCCCAGTAACCCAGCCGTGGCAATTAGAAAAGGGGTAAGAGAAAAATTTAGATGTCCACCTCATCATGACATCATCGAAATTGAGTCTATCTTGGACTTTAAATTCAAGGCAACGTTGACATGGTGGGTGTTAGTTCGGAAGGAAGCAAATTTCAGCGATGAGGCCTTCAGCCTTAGCTTAGGTTATTAATTAGGGTTAATTTTAGTTGAAGTTCTTAGTATTCCTCTTGTAAATATTGTCTTAAATATTTTATATTCAATTATTATTTTAGTTTTAATTATTAATTCAGTTCATGACAGTTTTCACTTTCGATTTGATTCGTTCATAGTAACTTCTTCCTTTTATTTCTCATTTCTCTCTAGTTTATTTAGTTTAGTTTAAAAGTTCGATTTTTATTATTTTTTGATGTTAGTAATGGTTATATTAATTGTTTAATTTTAATGTATTAGTTTATGTTGTTGTTGAAATCAATCTTTATTCGTTTAGTTGTTAGATTAGTCGTGTGTCATGTTAATTACTTGGTAGTTTGTGTCACGTTGATTGTGATTAGCCTCTCTAATGGCTAATTGATCTCATTTAACCCTCAACCCACCTAGTTTATACTTGTTATTTGAATTTTTCTCATGCCCACCACGTATTCAATGAAGGACCCGAAAGAGTTTTTCATCTTTATTTTTGGGCGATTGGTCTATCACTGAAAGATGGAGCCAATTTGCTAGTGTGGGCATAGAGAATAGTTGGAATTTTGGTATTAAAAAAAAGATTAAATCCTAGTTGGTCCGAGGTTGCTATTTTTGTAGTCTCCTAAATACTTGTGTAAACTTGGGTAGATTTAGGCTTGGCTTGATTTTTTAGTTCATTAAGTGGTAAAATCACAACCCGAATACTCCTTTCATTGCTTTCTAGGATTAGTTTAGTTACCATATATCTTATCTCTGCTGATTCGCCTAGACAAAAAGTTTAAGATACCTTTGATATTTAAAACACAACTCTCTGTGAACACGACCCGTGCTTACCGGATATGTACAACTATGTCGTGCACTTGCGGTAATAAATGTAAGACTTAATTCTTCCTAATACCAAACCCTTTGGTTTTTGGGGGAAAACCGTAGTTTTTCGAGGGAACTCATAGTAATAGGCCTTGCCTTTTACTATGGTCTTCATAGATAACTATAGTAGAAGATCCTCTTTTACTACAATTAACAATCGTAGTGAAAGATACTTACCTACTACTACGCTCACGTAGATAACGGTTTGCAATCGTACTAAAAGATCATTTTGAATCATAGTAAAAGATGGTTCTTGTAATAGTGTAAGTGCTACTTTTAGCCATATGGTAAGAAGATCATGAAAGTAGTTTATTTTAGAAATATAGAAGTGCATCAATGGCAAGGAGGAGAAAAAAGAAAAGAGAAGTTGTGTCATAGTATGATCACTCGCCTTGGAAATGATTTCAAGCACAACCTCATTATAGATCGAAAATAGCCTTTGCTCCCTAAGATTAACACATCGCCTCCGTACACGTGCACTTGTGGACGAAGGTATGACGTATATAATATACCAATTTCCCACGAAAAGAGAAAAAGAAGACAAGGGTTTTGCTTGATGTAAAACCAGGGAGAGGAACATAATTATGAAGAATGAGGAAGTGACTGTTAGTAGTAGTAAAAATGGATAGAAAAGGGGAGAGATTTAGCTAAATGGGTGAAACTAACTCCCTACTAATAGTCAAAAAGAGATGTGTGAGAGAGAAACCACTTAGTGCTGAAAATGTCAACAGAAAAATCACAAAAAATATTTTCCCGAAAAGAATAAGACAGGCTGCCCATACCTCACAGTCCGTGGCCCACGCCCAACCCAAGCCTCGACCGAACCGGGCGAGCGGGTGACATATGCATATGTATGGTGAATCAATAACCTCCCCAACCCAACTATGAGCTTCATAATTCAATAGTCAAAATGGAGAAAGGATTATATAAACCAAAAGAAAAAAAACGAAAGTTCAATGTGGGGAAAAATAAAGAGTAGAGGGAAGCACCTTACTTGCCATTATACCAACAATTCGTCACTAATGGCACTTTGAGAAGAAAAAAAGGTCATGACCAAATGAAGGGTCAAATACTTAAATGTGAATGTCTTTCGATTGAACCGACACGTAGTAAAGTGAGGCAACATCTATATCTAATCATATGAACTAATTTTGAATTTGATAGACTCTAGATGAGGCCCCCATAACATATATCAACCCTAGTGATATTGCATACTTCACGATAAAGAACTTACACTTTAAAAGACATGCACATAACTTGGGTCTCATAAGTACTATAATGAGATATACCAAGTCTCTCATATACTGCAGATCAAGCCTTCACACTTACGTAGGTAATTCCATCAAGTCTATCTCAACATAGACCACCATAATCTTGACTATGGAATTATTAAGAGCATAACATTGCTCAACCTCTCAATGATAGGACAGTGAATCCATCAAGTGTTTCTTAATAGCACCACCCAAACAGGCTATATATTCATTAAGAGATTAACAATCCATCATATCATAAACACTATCAAATGTCATAAGGATAGGATTGTAGTGCATATTGAAGTCTTAATATGGATTCATTTGACCATGAAGGGTATCCACCATAGCACTTCAATTAATGGGCTTAAATCCAATCCACCTTGGCGTTTCAAGCACTACTCGCCTTGTCCATCCTTCAATGAGTGGATCAACTATATTCCTCTAAGATCTCACATATTCTAAGGAAATGGCACCATGTTTCAGCAATTGTTTCACCGCACCATGTCTAATCTAGATGAATCTCTTCTTTCGTTATAGACACTTGTTGTGAACTACACTAATTGCTACCTGTTAGTCACAATGTAGGGATCCTAGCATAGCCTTCCTCCCCCACAATGACGTGTCTATCAAAAGATTCTGTAGTCATTCTACTTCTTAACCTACGAACTCAAGAGTAAAAAATTCAAATTCCATAGTAGAGTAAACTATACAAGTATGCTTTGCAGTCTTCCACAAAATAGTCCCTCCACCTATAACAACTACATAATAGCTAGTGGAATTCACTTTGTCATTATCGGATACCCAGGGTGCATCACAAAATCATCGGCATACGTGCGTGTGTAGTGAACCAATAACTTTCCTCGCCTAAACCATGGGCTTAGCAATTCAATAGTCAAAAAGGAGGAACGGGTATATAAACCTTAAAAAAACCCCCAAAAGTTCAATGTGGGACAAAATGAAGAGTAGAGGGAAGCACCTTACTTGCCATTATACCAACAGTTTATAATTCTTTTATCTTGGTTTTCTCAACCCAACCATGAATGGGTTGGTTAGGGACAAACTAAATCCACCCCGAACTAGTCAAACCTAGGATCAACCTTGTCGATGCAAGACCGAACCGTCGGCTCGGATCATTTTTGAAGCGATTAATGAAGCCCATTAATGAGTAGTGGACCAACTCGTTAATGAAGCCCGACCCAGAACTATACCATAGCCTCGTAACAAGATCGACATATATTTAACAAGCCTACGGTTTTTCAAAATTAATAGCAAGCCCATTAACCGACTTGTACCCCTAAAAGAGTTGTTTGTTCTAGTTCACCAAATTCGGTTCGCTCAGTATAGACACCCAAAAAGTGTCTTTTTATTTATTTATTAATTTTGTCAGCCGGTGATGAAGACCTAGCTTCATTTGTGTGCTTAGGACGAGACTGGACTAGACATAGTGACAACTTTATTTTATCCTAAAAAACAAAAATGAATAGCAACCAGCACCAAAAATAACTCAAGAATTGACTTTTTGGTCGGATCTAACCAATCTTTTGAATTCTAGCCAGTTGAATACTTAGGTATGACTAACTAACCCCTTGAATGTGTTTTGATTTCATGCATTCATCTAAATTTAGGATAAAGCAAGAAGCATCCTAAAAGAAATTCATTTAACTACGTCATATGCTTTACAATTCATCATTTCAATATGACTTATTCTTGATCGAACTCGAGACTTAAGCATATTAAGATTATCTAACTAAGTCCGACCCACTAAGTCGGACTCGGACTTAGAAAGTAGAATGCGAGTTAGTTATGACAGACCGAGTAAGTCCGACCCACTCGGAACTCGGACTCGGATCTAACCCACTCGGAACTCGCATTTCGACCCACTTAGTCGAGACTCGGACATTTAGTTTGCCAACGCTATTATTTGTTTAATTATGCGTAATTGTAAAATGTCTATATAACTCTTGTGCCCATTAAGATTGAATGATTTATTTATGAGTTTTAGCATATCTCGGAATCCGAGTATATTGAATATTAGACTTGAAATATTCCAGATTAATAGATTAAGGTAATTAGTCATTAAATGCTTTATTTAGACTAATCCTTATCTAATTATGGACCAAAGTATATTTATACTTTGACAACCATTGTGCTTAATGTTTTTGCAGCTTTTTCTAAAGTCAATTATTTGAAGAAAAGCAAAAACAAAAGGCTTCGACCGTTAAAGCACCGCCGGACAAAAAGTCGGAATTTCTAGAAAAGCTCGGAACTTACTCGACGACCTTATCTCATTCTTGTTTTGGGTAATATTTTATTTACGAGTCTAACGGTCTTTTCGTTTTGCTTTTCCAGTTTACAAAAGCTAGAAAAAGAGTTGTTGGAAGCTAGGACCAAGGCACAACGATTATTTCAAGGTGGTCCAGAAATGCGAGTGACTCGGACTATCCGTTACAACGGCTAGTTGACTCGGACGACTTCAACAGAAAGAGTTGGAGGCACAACGGCTATCTCTTCAAGGCAGACTATTTATAGAAGCCTTAGCACGAGATTTCAACTGACGAATGGAAGAAAAAGAGAGACCATATTGAACATCTTCTCTAGCATACAACTCCCAAACTGTAATTCTAATATTCCGAGTTGTATTTTTCTGAGTCAATTGTATTGCAATTCCTACTACTCTTCCACTCTTTCTCTCGACTGAGTTATAAAGGTTACCTCAACTCGGTTGTCCCAAACTGTAAAGGTTACCTCGGTTTGGAAGTACCGAGTTAGATAAAGGAACTTCTAACCCTAGAAAAATTGGAGGATCCCTTAACTAAGTCTGTAAAGGTTATCTCAACTTAGTTGTCCCTAGCTGTAAGGGTGATCTCAGCTAGGAAGTACTAGATCGAGATAAGGGAACTTCGAGTCTAGGAAAATCCTGTAAGAGTTGTCTAAGGGAGCAACTCGGGTCCCTTGACTAAGTCTGTAAAAGTTATCTCGGCTTAGTTGTCCCTAACTCGTAAGCGTTATCTCGGTTAGGAAGTACTAGATCGGATAAGGGAACTTCGAGTCTAGGAAAATCTTGTAAGAGTTGTCTAAGGGAGCAACTTGGGTTGATTCAAGTTCACGGTATTTTGTGGACTCAAAATAGTGGATTTGATCGCGTGCTTGGACTAGCACGGTCCGTGGTTTTCTCGCCCTAGGATGGTTTCCACGTAACTTCGTGTTACTTATTTTTTGAGTACATTCTAGACTCGGACCAACTCTGTGCTTCTACTTTATACTTTCCGAGTTAGCGCTTTTCGAGTCCAATCTAGATTCGGAATCGTTTCGTCTCTATTCACGTGCGAAAGAGTGTGATTTTCTCAAAAATCTTCCATCACCCTATTCACCCCCTCTAGGGTGACTTAACTTCTCCAAGAGCAAACCTTCACCAGTCTAAACTAGTTTCATCCTCCCAAGCATGAAATCAAACCAGATCCGGCCCGAAGCGGCAAAGCACATCCGTTTTGATGCCTAGGCCAATCCGCCACTTTTTCATGCCACAAAATGTGGTCGTTTTGGATCATATCCAACTCCAACATCCTCCAAACGAAGTTGTTTGGGTCAACCTTCCAGATTTTCCTCTATCCTTTATCGATATCCTGGCTCGATATCTCTATCGAGCCTCGCCAATTTTGAGGGTTAGGTTTACGATTTTTTATAAATATAGGGGTCATTTCCTTTATTTCAACACATCAATTTCAACTACATTTCGCTCTCATTCGGCTAAAATTCCACACCACTCTCCCTCTCTATTCTTGATAACTGCCATTTTTGCATTAGATTTCAAAGGAGGTTGCTTGTCATTTTTGGGGATTTATATTCATATTTATGTACTTTATGCCCCATTTATATTTGACACTTGGGTTTTGTGTTTTTGGTATGTTTCTGCAGCTTCCTAATCATTTTGACCTGATTTTTAATCATATTTTCAATCCAAAGCTATTTTGAGTCTATGTTTCAATGACATATTATAAGCTCTTTTACGTTAAGGAACGAAAAAGATATGACCTAAAAGGTAAAAAGGGTGCGGTAACGGACACTTCCTTACTCTCTGAATTATGCTTTTTCCCACACTTATGAAGCAATCATAATGATGAAAGAATTAGAAACTAGACTCAATGAGCTTTCCGGAAAATCAAGAATCGCATCATTTGGACATCGGACAAGGAAGCTATGATCGAATCAATTTGACGCATGCCTTCCAGACAACCAAGCACGGGCAGCCCATTTTGGAGAAAATGGCCCGTGTTGGAGGTTAGAGCCTTTGCATCGAGAACGGGCAGCCCGTGTCGGTGGACACAGCCCATTTTCAATGTTCCCATCCAGTTTTGACGTGCCAGCAGCCAACACGGGCAGCCCGTGTCGAAGGACACGGCCCATGTTGGAGGTAAAATATGCCGAGACGATTCGGTTTTGATGGTTTCGACTCTTGATTGATTCTTAATGGCTTATTTAAGATGATTTTCGGCCATTCCTGCATCTATCCAGATCCAGAATTCAAAGTTCATTCCTCCATATTCATCCATCTCCATTTTTCATCCATACTTTTCATCCACATCAAACCAAAAACTTTGAAGATCAAAGAAGAAGATTGAAGCAACTGCGGGGTTCCATTTGAAGTCGAGAGATTCAAGTAGAGCACTTCAAGCCTGTCATCTACTTGTTCATTTCTTGCTGTTTGAGGTTTGATTTCAATGTATTGGATTTTATTTAAGCTTTCAATAAACATGTGTGAGTAGTTTAGTTTTCCTAGGGATTTGTAATCCGAAAAAATGAAGTTTGATTAGTTTTCCATGATTTGTGCTTGAATTCTGATTTTGATCAATAGAAGGTTATGTTTATCATGTTCATGAGTGTTTTTGAAGGCCTAGAATACTTGTATTTAGAGATTAATCTGTCATGTACTTGAAAAGTGAAATAGAACAATCCGACAACCAACTTTTCTACCGAATTTATGAAATTTGAGAAAAGAATAGTAAATTAGAGGATCACTTTGATAATTTGAAATCTTTAACTTTGATTAACTTAAAAGGCATATGAAAGTTGTTTGATATGTTAATTGAAGCAATTCTATTAAGCATCGAAAGAGCGGTAGAATTTTGTGATTATCGATCCTTGATTTATTTGAATGAATGATTGCGCAAATTATGTTTAAATAATCAAACTCATTGTTAGGAAAGCAAATCCCCGGATGTTTTTACCCATTGATTTAAGTCTAGATTGATTTTCTTAATTTTAATAGTTAGAACTAGTTTAGAGAAGCAAACTCCAAAAATCCGATTAGATTAGCAATTGAGTAGAGGACTAGTTTAGTGTGTTGCTAGATCGAGTCCTTGTAGGATCGACCTTGACTAGCTACAACTTATATACCGTGTGCTTGCGGCCTGTCAATTCTCTCTAGTTAAGTCTTCATTTATTTCCCAAGATCTCTCACAAAAGCCCTCTATTTCCTACTCGGATTTCCTCCTCTCGCTTATCGTTACTCTACCGATTCCAGTCGAGTTTCAAGTTCTATATGTAGGTCTACTTAAGGGCACCAATTGAAGCATCTAAGCTTTTAATTATGTTTATTTACTTCTCTAATTTTAGTCTTTTAATTTACGTATTGTGGTTTCTAAACGATGTAATTTCATTTAATTTCCACTCTACCCAATGTAATAATTAGATTTATCGCTTTCTTTATCGCTTTTCTTTATTACTTTCATTCATGTTTTGATTGTTTTTAATTTCGTCTATTACATGTCGCTTCCATTTTTTTTTCGACATGATTTTTACTTCCCTCATAAAGGTCATTTCTATAACGCGCAAAATGAGAAGCACCTCTCTTCATTTTGTACCTTCGTTCCTGAACATTGGTTCATTGATTTAGCCAATGGAGTGCTTTTTGAAAGCCTTCTTTAAATTTAGAGTTTTAGTCCCTTTCAGTTGTCCCTTTGGTATAAACTCAAGATAAACTCAAGATTTGGGAAGTGTTTATTTTTGTTAGTTTTTGTTAAAGCTTACTCGACGACTCCTCTTTTTTTAAATCTCTTTTTCTTAATAAACATCTCGATTTTTGGCGCAATGAGCCTCGCCGCAATCTCCCTATAATGAATAAGTTTCTATTTGCTATCTTGAAAATTCTAAAACACCTTTTAAAGACAAAAATAACTTTTAATATCGTCGGTCAATGACTTTCAAAAATTTAAAGTCTTATACTCTTCATGAAATATACATTTGTGGGGAACACGATCCGCCTCGTCGGCGTGCTAGTCATGTTTCTTACACCTAGTCAATTAGTCTAGCCCGGTGGGCCCGGACCGGCCCACTTGTCAGCTCTAAATTATCATACCATCTTCAACAGTCAAATAGATTGATCCTTCATAATTTTCAACTAGACTGGCACAATTTTTGACTAGACATTGACGTGCATATAGCCTATCATATTGAAGCACCCTTAAATAAGTAGTGAAAGTCCTGACTTATCCCTTGGAAGTAGAGAATCAAACCCCCTCAATAAGTGGTATATGACGGAGCTTGGATAGGGTAACTTTATGCCACGAAAATTGTTTGGTCCCTAGACCTTTGGAAATGGCCCAGAGGGGCACGGGAGCTGCCAAAAGCTATTAGTTCCAAGTCTTTTATTGAAGTCAGTCTTTTCGAGAATTACTGAAGCCAAAACCTGATATCGACATTTCCAATGTTAATATACCACCCTAAACTTCGAATTGATCACATATATATCAATTCAACATCAATCAGTAACGATATTTTTAATCATGAAGGGTCATTGTTCATTGCATAATCTTCGTAAGATTTACGTGGTCCACAATTTCTACAGGCAATCCACTGATGCTCTTGATTTATGGGGATAAGGATAACCAAAGCTGTGCTTGGTTGCTGTAAATTTCTGTAAATGATTCACAGCTAGCACTTTCCATGTTTGGACCCTGAAAATTTATGTCGTCTGTTTATTTTTGGTGTTTAAGCTGGTATAATCAAAATAGTTAGCTTATTGTTCTGAACTGGAATGTGCCTGCATATATAAGAAAGAATGAGTCCCACATTAACTATGCAAGAGAGGAAGAGAATGAACTTGAAATAATCGGGGTTTTTTTTTTGGAGGGGGAGGAGGGTTTACTTCGGTACGTAATGTTCATGGTCGCCTTCAAATCTCAATAGATACCCGATATTGTGGACACAATATGTTCATGGTTGCATCAGCTGATATTCGATATTTGTGTGATCCTCAAGGTCAATTTGAAGTCGTTGGTTGACTTTGCATAAATTCTTGCTGGAAAAGTCATATTTGTCCGCGTTAGCTTCTTCTGGTCCATCTTCCATAATTTCTGTGGTCCAATTATCAGCTCTACATTAACACCATGCTGTTTGTACTACTGGCTGACTTTATGACAAGCATTCCCTCTTCTTCTTCCATCAAGCTAGCCTCTCATTTACGTCTCCCTTCGATCTCTTTTCGCCTGAGTTCTTCCAAGAAAAACAAATCATCCAATACTTGAACTTCAATTATGAGAGGATTATCGACATGGCTTCTCCTCTTCCTCTCAGCCTGTCTCACCAATATGGCAGAGGTATTGCTGGAAGCAATGAAAAATAATACACAGGTAGATGTGAATATTGGGGTGATTTACGATGAGGATAGCTCGGTGGGGAAGATGGGTTTGCGATGCATAGAAATGGCTCTCTCTGACTTTTATAAATCTCACGGCCATTACAAGACGCGGATAAACCTCCATGCTAGGCTCTTTCCAAAGAATAATGTCATTGGTGCAGCTGCAGCTGGTATAACCTTATTCATTACTCCACTTTTCATTCTCATAATTAACTCTCTTATATTAATCTTCTTTCAATTAGCTAGATTAATCTGATGCACTCCTTTTGTTAGACAATAACTTTGTCAATACTTCATGTACCACATTTTCTCTTCCTCATTAAACGATTTCTCTTATGTGTCAGCTGTGTATCTTCTTCAGAATGTCCAAGTCAAGGCAATAATCGGGCCAACAACTTCCATGGAGGCTGAATTTGTAATACGTCTTGGGGAGAAAGCTCAAGTTCCCATAATCTCATATTCACCTATGAACCCTTTTCTTCATTTCGCTCGTCCTTCCTACTATATCCATATGGCCCAGTATGACTTGCTTCAAGCAGAACCCATATGTGCCCTCATCAAAACCTTTGGATGGAGAGAAGTGGTTCCTATCTATGTCAAAGGAGACTACGAATCAGCGGGGCTTATTCCTCACTTGGCTGATGCTTTACAGCAAACTGATGCTCGTATACCTTACCATGGGGCTATACCTTCGTTTGCCTCAGATGAGCTAATACACAAAGAGTTGTCCAAGTTAAAGGAAAAACAAAGCCGGGTGTTTGTGGTGCACGTGTCGCCTGAGATTGCTTCTCGCCTTTTCTTGAGAGCAAAAGAGCTTAGAATGATGGAAGCTGGCTATGCTTGGATATTAACAACTGGCATAACCAATGCCTTAGACTCATTGGATGATAATGCACTTGAATTAATGAATGGAGCACTTGGTTTGAAGACTTACGTCCCTAAAACAAATGAATTGAAAGACTTTGAAACCCGATGGAACCAAGAATCTCCAGACACAAAGCTTAATGTAATGGGAATATGGGCCTATGATACAGCCACTGCACTCGCCGAGGCGGTGGAACAAGTTGGAAACCAAAGCATGGCCTTTGAGAATAAGAAAATGGCCACAAAATTCACAGACCTTGATGCCCTTGGAGTATCTCGTATAGGGCCAAAACTTCTCCAAGCAGTGCTCAATTGTAGCTTCAAAGGATTAGCTGGAAATTTCAGAATAATTGGTGGGCAACTAAAATCATCAACGTACCAAATTGTGAATGTGATTGGTAACCCAGGTAGAGTAATCGGGTTTTGGACCCCTAAGAAAGGGCTAGTGACAAATTTAAATTCTCCAGCCTTCAATGCCAATCTTAGAAAAGTTATTTGGCCAGGAGATACTACATCACCCCTAAGCTGAGAGTAGGGGTTCCTGTGAAAGCAGTTTATGAGCAGCTAGTGAAAGTGAGCCGGGATGAAAGAAATGAAACCCCTGAGGTTACTGGTTTCTGCATAGATGTCTTCGACATTGCTATGAAGAAGCTTGGGTATGCTGGTCGTTATCAGTTTATTCCCTTTGAAAAGTTAGATGGCTCCCCTAAAGGTTCATATGATGATCTGGTGCAACAAGTTCCCCTTCAGGTAGAATAATAAAAATGCCTCCTTTTCCCCGTTCTTGTCATTCAATTTTAATATATAGTTAATCTAAGTCCCCATCCATGGCCTCCAGTCCTGTCCAACCCGGGTGTAGGAAGGACAGATATACGAGGCTTAATTTAAACTACAGAGAAACCGTTTCTATTAGATCTTGGGTTAAGAACCATCGACTACCTATTTCACATAGAAAAAGAAGTTTAATGAGGCATCTTACTTTTAAATCTAAGCTAAAAAGGCTGTCTAGAAGAGAGTTTTTAGATATCAGAAAGTGGGCATAACATAAATATATAGTGCTCATGACCAATTCTCTGACTTTTTTCCCTTTTCCTTTTTCTTTTGGTATTACAAAAGTTTGACATTGTGGTGGGAGACATATCCATAATCGCAAGCAGAACAAGTGTAGATTTTACTCTGCCGTACACAGAATCTGGGGTGACAATGGTTGTTCCTGTTAAAACTGAGAAGGGTAATGCATGGGTGTTCTTGAAACCACTGACTAGGGATCTGTGGGTCGCAAGTCTCAGCTCGTTCATTTTCATAGCTTTTGTCGTATGGATCCTTGAACACCGTGTAAATGAAGATTTTAGAGGGCCTCCCTCGCATCAAGCTGGCGCTAGTCTCTTTTTCTCATTTTCTATGGCCGTCTTTGCACAAAGTAAGTTTCTATTTCACGCCGGAAAGAGAAAACTAGAAACAAACATGATTGATTGTTCAGTGTGCTGCTGTTTATGCAGGAGAGAATGTGCTGAGCAACTTGACTAGATTTGTTGTGATTATTTGGGTGCTTGTAGTTCTTGTCTTAACTCAAAGCTACACTGCCAGCTTGACTTCCATGTTAACTGTCCAGAAGCTGCGGCCCACTGTTACTGATATAGATGAGTTAATACACGAAGGGGCTTCTGTAGGGTTTCAAGAGGGTTCTTTTGTCAAGGGGCTCTTGCAAAGGAGGGGTTTTCCAGAAGCAAAGCTTATCTCCTATAACACCTCAGAGAATTTGGACAACCTTCTATCTATAGGAAGCACAAAAGGGGGATTGCAGCTGTTGTTGATGAAATTCCCTACATGAATCTTTTCCTTACAAAGTACTCGTCAAAATATACAATGGTTCAACTCTCCTACAAGACAGATGGATTTGGCTTTGTAAGCTGTTCCTTTTTCTTACATTTTTAAATCGCAAATATAGCCTCTTTGCTGATCAAGGATATGTGTTGTTAGGATACGGTGTTATTTTTAGTCAATTTATGTTTCCTGGCTTGCAGGCATTTCCCAAAGGTTCCCCCATGGTACCTCAGGTATCACGGGCAATATTAAACGTGACTCAAGGAGATGAAATGACAAAAATTGAGAATAAATGGGGCCTGAAACTAAACAGTGATAGTTCAGATCTAGGTAACAAGGTCACTTCAGAAAGTCTCAGTCTGGACAGCTTCTGGGGGCTATTCCTCATTGCAGGAGTTGCTTCAGGCTCTGCTCTCTTCATCTTCATAGCAACTTTCTTGTTTGAGCACCGGAAAATCTGGATGGGCAATGATGCTTCAGCATGGAGCAAAATCAAAAATCTGGGCAAAGCCTTCAACCAAAGAGATGACAGTTTTCATACTTCCAGGAAATTTGACTTGCATAGCAGAAGAACAATCAAAGATGATCAGGCTAGCATCGATGGAGATGATGAAGTTAGAATAACACAGGATATTACTGGTTCTTCACCCATGCCATCAATTTATTCTGATCTTGATCAGATAGAAGAAAGCTCAAGCTTTTCCCTGAGATCAATTCCACCTCCTTTCTGCATCCCCACTTCAGCTGCAGCAGTAACTGAATCAGCAAGCTTGTCAGATGCTCAAAATGCTCTACCATCAACCAGGTAGTTGATGTCTTGTTCATTAAGTAATTCTTGCGTATATACTGCTAGATTATCATCGACTTGAATTTTTTCGAGAGGGGGTGTTCAGGGGTGTGCATATGTGTATGTATGTCTATATCAGTTCATTTCTAAATCTAAATGCAAATCTGTGTTACTCAGGGGATTTGTGTATTTGCAGTTTGGGTACTAATAATTAAATTTAGGAGACTATTGAGAATAGAATATTCTTTGTGTGTCTATTCAGTTTGTTACTGCAGTCAATCATGTACATGTTGTATTAACTAAGAAGAATGTAAAACAGAAAACCCTTGAAAAAGTCGCTGCTTAATGCAGGTTACAAATGATTCAGCTTAGCTGAAAATCTTATTTGTCATTTTTTTTCTTTTCCATCTATAAAAGAATTGATGGGGTCAAAAAAATTTACAAGAGATGCTGATGGCTGAGGTCAAGATGATACATTTGGGTTACAAAACTTCCCTAAATGATGACATTTGACTTTTGTACAAATGGTAACATATACAAGAGGTTATCACTATTTCATGGCAAATACTGTTCAAGACATTCTTGCAACTTATTGAACGTAACTGGCTTCGATATGAAAGAATCCATTCCATTTGCCAAGCACTCGTCTGCACTTTCTGACAATGCATTTGCTGTCATCTGCGTTATGTCACATCATACCAAAAGAGAGAATGAATACGACTTTATTCATTAGAGAAGGTACCAGAACTATTATAGAAGACACTAAAAAGAGAATATATCCACATTTCATGAATCAAGAATACTTACTGCTATAATTGGGGTTCTCCTTGATGGTGGATCGTGATGATTAGGCGGTAAATCTGAAGAATTCATGGGTTGTTCAATTCCGGCCTCTGCAGCAGCATCCCAGTTTCCGGTATCTTCGTAAGAACGAATGATTCTCGTAGCTTGAAGTCCATCCATCACAGGCATGCATACATCCTGAAATTATGTGGGCATTTCTTATCAGTTCAGCACACGACCAATCAAAAGTAGAATTTAATTTCTCTTTTTGACTTGTTTAAAAGACGCAGAACCATTGTAATGGACTCTATAACTACATTACAAGCAATAATTTGTTTAATAGGTAGGCAAAGCTTCAACAAACAACAACCGTTATTTGATCCAACAAGTCTCTTGATTTCGAAATGCTGGAAGTTATTAACCATCTACTCTCCTCTACTGTCCCCACATTAATTTGCAAGCAAGGAAACAAGTGCCCCTCATGTTGAAGATTGTAATTTAGTACAAGTAATAAAATAGTAATCCCAAAATGAGACAATCTCATGTGAGATGAGCTTCTTTTTATTAGAGCACTTGTGTGGCCCGAGTTCCTTTTACCCTGTCTCACAATAACACGAAATACCCATAGTATAATATCCATGTTTAACATGAGGAAAACATGCAATATAATTGATGAAAAGGGAGGATAAGAAACAGAAAAATTACCATCAAAATTAGGTCATAGCTATGACTTTGTACAGCTCGCACAGCTTCCACTCCATTGTTGACCACGTCTATGGTGTGGCCTAGTTGCTTCATCATGGTCCGTGTCACCATAACATTAATCTTGTTATCTTCTACAAGAAGAATTTTCGGTCTTTTTCGGGTATGCTTACTTCGGGCCTACTACTTGCAGTACTCTGCAGACTTCTGTCAGTGCCTTGTATCTGACGTGATTGTTCAGGTTCTTCATTTGTATTTTCCATTTGACCGACTTCCTTAGCTCCAACATCCATCTTCTGTTCCCCGATTTGTCTATTCCCTTCATTCACTAACTGATTGCTCCTACAAGTACACTCAAGATCAGTGTTCCCACTGTGCTTGGATGAACTATCAGATGATGCCCGGTCTAAATCCGCATCAGAACACACATTCAGAGGCGACCCTATTTCCTTACACGTGGCAGGAGTAGTGGGTGGGAACATAGGGGCATGTGCTGATGTGGCGTTGACATCTGGCAACATGGTATATCCATAGTTGTTCTGTAACAAAATAGGGTTCCTGCTTGTTCCACTAGGAGCAACCAGAGATCCAAATGACCGTGGCTGGAATTCAAAGTATCCAGCAGTTTCATCGTCAGCTGCTGCGTCATGGCTACGGGCGTCTGGGAGTTCATCAGGGTCGTCTGATTGATCATCTGATCGTTCATCAGATATTAGAGATACCCGGTATGGCAGCACAAATGTGAATGTTGATCCACAATGCTCTTTGCTAGTTACTGTCATATGACCACCCATCAACTCAACCTGTCGAAAGCCAGAAAAACAGTGATCACAAATTACTGATTAGGATGAAGAGTATGAGGATTTCTTTTTAAGAAGAATTGAAAGAATATTGACATCACCATAAACACTCTAAAAGGGAATCAACCCTGACTGAAACTTAGCAGAAACAAAATTTACCAGTTGTTTACAAATGGCTAGGCCGAGTCCAGTTCCACCGTACTTCCGAGCATGATCGGCACTGGCTTGCATATATTTCTTGAATAATGTGGGCAAAGCATGCTCTGTCACATTTTTATCCAAAAAAAAAAGAAATAAAAAACAGCAATCAGAACAGTCAAGAAACTTGGAACCGAAAATGAATACACATGAAGTTGATGAATACAGTATACTGGAGAACTGAAAATCTATAGAAAAATAGTGGTTTTTTAGAAAAAAGAAAGAAAAGTTGCTAATGCAAACATATGCATCATGAGTAGGATTGAAGTTGTGTTAGAACCTGGTATTCCAATGCCGGTGTCATATACATCACATTGGATCCACACTATTGTTGGAGACACTGGTTCTCCATCTTTACCCGGCGTGCTAGGCTCATCGAAATTTTGATGATCTTCATAAGGAGCTTCCAAGAACCGTTGTCCGGAACTACCCTTTTCCTTGGAAACCCTATGAGTTTCGACAGATTTATGATCTCCTTCCTCAGAATATGGTGATTGTACCACAAAGAGCCTTATGCCAACTTTACCTTCATGGGTAAATTTAACAGCATTGCTGCAGAAAATTAAAACTCCACGGTATAAGCATTCTGAATATGGAGGAAAAGGACAATAAAACAATGCAAGAATGAATCTAAAATAGAATAGGGAAGCCCTCATCAATACAGTTATTTTAATTGAAATTTAAAAGGCTCTATTGCCAAAGAGAAACCATGCAGGGAAAACGCAGTAGACCAGCTAGTTCAGTCTTTCTGGAGTATAAAATAGAAAAAGTTCTTATGATCTCTGTAAGTGAAATTGATCACTACCTGACCAAGTTTGTGAGAATCTGTCGAATCCTCAGAACATCCCCAATTACCTGAAATAGTAAACATACACATAAGTCAGAATTAGTTCAATTACATGATAAAGACCTCATTTAGTTCCATCTAATATCGACATTTTCTCACCTCAATGGGCACGTCGTCCGCTATATGCCCTTCCAATGTTAGCATTTTCTTCAAAGATGCAGCAGCAGTCTGGAGTACATGTCTTACAACCTCTCTCGGTCTGAACTTTGTAGCTTCCAATTTCATAACACCTAATGCCCAATAATAACATAAAATAGATAATGGATACTTCAGATTTCAGATTACACAAAGAAAAAGAGGGGATTAAATGTTATAAAAGGAATGATTCCAAACCTGACTCAACCTTAGAGAGGTCAAGGATGTCATTTATAAGCTGGAGAACCAAATCTCCCGAAGAAATCATGACATCTAACAATTGTCGTTGTTCCTTGTCGAGTCTAGTAGTGGAAAGAACCTCAGCCATGCTGACAACCCCAGATAATGGGGATCTTATCTCATGGGACATGGTAGCTAGCATTTGTTTGGCTCTCATGGTTTCCTCTGTGAAATTGATATTCAAGTAAACATATACACCAAAATCGAAGAAATTCAGAAATCACAAATTAATATTCCCACTGAACCTGTGATATGTATGGTCTTATTAAGTTCTGTTTCCATGGCTTTCTGTACTGCTATCTCCTCTCGGAGCTTTGCCATCTTTTCTCTCTTCCTAACCTGTTTAGAAACACAACGTCGAAAAGATTCAGAAATCAATTGTTAATAAGAGGATATATGTTTAACTGAAAGCTCATTATTACCTTTGCATGGTTAAATCAGTTGATAAACAATGAAAAGATGGAAAATATGGTACCGCATGTTTCTGGTCCTTATACCCCATTCTTAGAGCTTAAATTAGCCTTTAAGGCACCCATGGAACTACTGAAATCAGAGGCATAATGTTGAAAAGGAGCTAACCTGATCTGTAATATCCATTCCAATGTAATTGACGCCAATAGTCTCTCCCGCCTTATTAAACACAGGTTCGACATATATCAAGAATGTTTTGGACCCAAACAGTTCTGTATCAAAAGTTATTTCCCTCTTTCCAGGTAATCCACGTTCCAAGACTTCTCGCTTGAAGTCTAGAGATTCCTTCACTCCTGCACCAGAGAAGATCTCGGTATCTGTTTTCCCTATGATGTCCTGAAAGTTCCCAAAAAGGAAGTTGAGATAGACTGCTACTGTTTCCTCAGGTAAGATGATTTGAAGAACAGGAAATGCAGTGCAACTTCTTACCTCTTCTTTAAAGCTTGGATAGTGATTGTAAATAAATCGGTAGCGCAACTCTTTGTCCTGAAAGAATGTGGCATTGAAAAAGCCTCAGTACAACCTCGAGCCATAAAGGAAACACAAAATCATGACCAGCCTAACTTAGGGGAAGCACAGACAGCTAGACGAGGGAGTTAGGGAAACATTGACATTGGTAGTTGAAGAAAGACAATACAGTTCCAGCCATAAATAAGCTATGTATGATGAAGCCACCCTTTTTCAGAAATGACTTAATTTGATTATAATTGAAGAACAAATGACCAATTTTCAAACGCTTTAATAAATCTCTGGATTGAGGCAAAAAAATAATATGAAGTATCAGTCAAGAGAGTCAGGCTGGTGGTGTGCTTGTGTAGATAGCAGTAATTTTTATCAGTCTAAACAACATGAAAACATATTCAAAGTTGACAATTTGGATGCCATAACCGGTGTTTCCAAAGATATTCAAATCATGTCGTCTTTACCCATTTATACGAGTAAGTCAAACAATACTAGACTCCCAAGACCCAACCTTAATAATCATGGTAGCGAAAGAGGAAATTGGCAAAGAATTTAAGATGGTTTGTAGGCTTACCATATGACCAAGAACAATGGGTGCATTCTGAAGAATGAAATGTATAAAGTTATCTGCCCTTTTGAGCATATGTGAGAGCTCTTCAACGGGTGTCGATTGTTTTTCTGTATTCTTAATGCTCTCCTCCAACTTCTCCAACAGAATGTGCTCCCTATGCCGGCTTTCCTCCAACAATCTCTCCAACATCATCGCTCGTTGCTTCCAGTAGACAATAGTATCAAACTCAGCATCAATTTCAAGCCCTTTACTCTCCACAGGAACATCGAGCTGCTTCTTAGGAGCAACTTTGTAAAAATTGTAAAGCTCCTCCAAGACAGAAACAGGATGTCTATCAGTCCCAACTCTTTCTTCTTCAAACCGATATTGCTCTAATATCTCCAACCTCTTAAGCTCAACCTCCTCTCTTTGCTTGCTAAGGCGATCGAGTTCTTCCTTCAAAAGTCGAACAGCGTTGGCTTGCTTATACTCCCAATGCTTAACAAGGTCGGCTAATTGAGCGGACCCTTTTCCACTGTGACTTGTAACCTCTCGAAGATATTCAACATCGATCTCAGAAGGTTCCGCGTTGATTGCTACTTCTTTTAACATATCTTGATCTTCCTTTGGCCTATCTACATTGAATTGACTCCCTACTTCATTTACATTTTCTGGCCACATTGAAGTCAGGATTTCCTCAACCTCCATGTTATCATCTATAGGATCCTCCATTCTTGATGTTAAATTCCTGCTTTATTGATCAGAACCGAGAAGAAGTCCCAGAAAGTCAGCTCCTTCAATGATTGAATTTGGTTGAATCCCAGGTGGTTTTGCTTGAGTTAGTCATTTGTAGGAGAGAGAATTGCCAAATCCAAGATGACCCAACTTGGAAAAATGTCTGAAAGGATCAATTCAGTAGTGCTTTTTGAAGGAGTTCCTTATTGGAGGTGATTTTGGGAGTCAAAGTTTGCCCTGATAAAATCAAAACCAAAACAGAATTCTGCTGTAAGTTATAATCAAACAGTGCAAATTTCACATCAAGATAGATTTTTTATTATTATTGATTTACTTTAGCTTTCTGATTGAAAGCATGCAAGATGGCAATACAAAAAGCTACAGAAATTCAATAAATTCTCAATTTTTCGGTCCATTAGCAAGTGAAAAGATTAGAAATTTGCCCAAAAAGAGTTTTTAAAAAAATAAACACCATTTTTTAATCTTGAAAAAAAGAAATAAATGAAGCAAATAGAAACTGAATTGATATTTGGCATTGCTTCTGCATCAAATGTGGGGCATTGTTCACAAGTCAAACAGAGTGCCCAGAAACCCAAAATGCTGAATTTGAATTTGGATCAAGAGCCATCATCAAATTGATTGAATCAAGAAGAAAAAGTAGAAGAAGAAGAAGAAGAAGAAGAAAATGCAAAGCACCAAATTTGTACTAACCTGGGATAAATTTATGGTTGATGATTGAATATGAAAAAAAAAGGAAAAAGGAAAAGGAAAAATCAAGTAGAAACAGAGGTTTCAGACAATAATTTCTGTGAAAGAAAGGGGTTGAAGAAGAGAGAAAAGGCTATATATGTGGGATTGGAAGAATAAAAATAAAAATGTAGAAAATGAAAATGGATGGGCTGTAGATCTGAGAGTTTGTCACAGACATGTCTTGAAATCATCAGTCAATTACAGGGAGACCCAATTGGATTAAGAGAGAGAATCTAGAGAGAGGGGAGAGGAAAATTAAATGGACTATAATAAAGAAAGAAAGAAAGAAAGAAAGGAGAAGCAGAAAGAACCAAGTCCACTCCAAGTAGGAGTTTAAAAAATAGGAGGAAGAAGAAGAAGAAGAACAAGTGTGAGAAAACTAAAGAGGAAGCCATGTGCTTGAGGCTGGAGCACCTCTTTTTTAATTTCTTTTTATAATAATAGATTTATAGTTTTTTTTTTTTTTTGCTGGGTGTCACTGAATTCTGTGCATAATTTCTTCTTCTTTTTTTTAATTTTAATTTTAATTTTTGGGGTCTGGTCTGCTCTCTCCTTTGCTGCTTCGCTTATTTTATTCCTTCATCTCTTTCTTTCTGTGTTTAGATTCAGAGCTCCTCCTATGAATCAATCAATATGTATGATGCCTTGCCTCTCTCTCTCTGAGTTCAGATGGATGACAGAAACAACAACCTGTTTATTTGTTTATTTTGGATGCCTTGCCTTGCTTTTCTCTCTCTGAGTTCAGATCACGAGTACGTAGTAGTGGAAGAGTAGCAGAATTTTACCAGGTGTTCTGTAACTCTTCACTTTAATCATCTACTGTGCAGACTCCCACGGGGGTGGAGGCATTGAAAAACCAACTACACCCATCAACATTAACTCTATATTAAAATTAAATTTACCCTCGTTTATGTCACGCCCCTTTTCTATATTCCTCCTCCTCTGTAAATCTATTTCTAGTAGACCCAGACCCAGTAAAAGGGACTCCCTCCAAATGTGTTCGAAAATTTATACCTTTAAATATGATTTTTTGATTCAAACTCGAAAAATTTGTAATTTAATTGGTCGAATTCAAACCGAATCCGTTCGACTTGAAATTAAAAAATTTGACTGAACCCTTATATTCTAGTGAGTGAGTATTTATTTTCCTGTGTGTCAAACTATTTTATTTTTAGTTTTCTCTTCGATTTAGTTCTCAATACAATTTTTTATGCATTATGCAATTATATATAAAAATTTTCAGACGAAATTTCTTTTGTGTTGTTTTAAGACATTTTTTTTTATTTTCCAACCTTATATTATATAAGTTAGTTGAATTAATTAGTTCTATATTAATTTGTATTTCTGCTTCACTGAAATTTTTAAATTTTTAATCAATATCAATTTTGTTATAAATTTTTCTACTTAATAAAAGCTCTCCTTAGCAAATCCAAATCTCAGACCAGCTTTGTTGAATTACTTGTCCTTTTTCCATCATTAATTCGTATAATCCCAAAAGGGGAAAATATATAAATAGTAGCTACTGACATTAGCCTAAGACATCCACAAATACAAAAGAAAAACATAAGAGATCCCTGAACTCGAGGGAAAATAATAATTAGACCCGACAAAAATTTACCCGAGTCAAATCCGCCCGAAAATTTTGAATTTTGGACACGATTTTCTCTACCCGAACCCGAAAAAAAAAACGAACCTAAAAAAGAAAAAGAGTAAAACCAAGTAAGAATGAGGAGGAACAATCATGTAATTGGCTATTTAGCAATAGCTATAGATGAATGGAGAGGATGAATTTATTTTTCTTTTTCTAATTTGGGTATATCGAATCAATTCACTTTCCAAAACTAGTATCTCTTAATTCTTTGATCATAGGCTCTAAGTATCAAAAAAAAATGTAAATTTTAATCTATTATTGAGATACGAGATTATTGGACGTCAAATCTCACATTTGAGGTATTGAACATCAATAATATTGTCTTTCAAATTAGACGTCAATAATTTCACCTTTAAAAATATTGGGTGATAATAGTTTTACTTTTAAATTAGATGTCAATAATCTCATCTTTGACCTTCTTTTTAGACTCCTACCAAGTTATTTTAAACTTGATGTGACCGTTGTGATGACGTGTGAGATGACATAACCTACTATCCATAGTGGTTGCATTTATATATCATTTAATATGTCGACCAAAGATAAGTTAATTCTATGACAATCTAAAAACAAATATGGTCAAATGTAAGATTATTGGCGTCCAATTTGAAATGTGATATTAGTAAAGTTCAATACTTGTAAAGGTGATATTATTAACGTGCAAGTATGATTTTTGGCGTCCGACATCCCTACCAGTAGGATTATTAATGTTCAACAACCCTAGGAATAATGGTTCAACTTCTACTAACATAATAAGTCAAAATATCAGTTTTTACAATATAGGACCATTTACTTTTCAAAATTAGTTGGTCTTAATTCTCTTATTAAAAGCTCTAAGCACAAAAAGAAAAAGGAAAATTATATTTGGTGGCCTTGTGTTTATGCAAATTCCATTTTATAAACAAGAAAATTATTAATATGTTTACACAGTATTCCTCTGTCACTAATATCTTTAAAAATAAAATGATCAAATTGCCCTTACATTTTGTGTTTAACCCTCTTCCATGTTCCTAATATCTCTCTCTCTCTCTCTCTCTCTCTCTACACCTATTCATAAGGGCATTATTTGAAATTTAAAAATTTTTCCTCAAAACACTAAAAAAGTGACACATTATCAATTAACATTCACCAAATGCAATTTGTTATAAAAATGTGAATTTTAATTTATTGTTCAGATAAGATAAGGTTTTTCGATGCCAATAATTTTACTTTTGGGATATTGAACGGCAATAATCTTACCTTTTAAATTAGACATCAATAATTTCACATTTGAAGGTATTGAGTACTAATAATTTTACTTTCAAATCGGACGCCAATAATTTTCTTTTTTTTTTTGAACTATTAGTGAGTTAATATAACCGTGATTCGACAGTTACAATTACTTATGAAATGACATAACCTACTATCCATAGTGCTCACATCAATATATCATCTCACACATCATTCATGCAACCAGATCAAGGGTATGTTAACTCAATAACAATGTAAAAATAAAAAATAAATAAAGTCAAAGTTGAAATTAATAAAATTATTAACGTTTAATACCTCTAAAAGTGATATTATTGACGTCCAATTTGAAATGTAAAAATATTTATGTTCAATAGCCCTAATCGTGAGATCTTCATTGATCTTTTCATCTATAATGAAGGAACTCCCTCCCCCACCCCCTCCCAAAAAAATAAGAGAAAAACTCCTATTTATTTCTCTTCTCAGTTTTCTCTTCCCTTAGTAGGCCTAAGTTTTTTTATTCTATCAAAAAATAAAACTTAAGTTTAAAGATTATGTATTTTTGTATGGATGATGCTATAAGCATCTATTTGTATATTCATATAGTAGATATTTATCTCCTAAACAATCCATACATCTCAATATTAAGGGAATATCAAGGTCTAAGTTATTTCTCTGTCGTTTTAGGCTATTAAGAGAATATCAAGATGGAATTAAATTTAAGATAAATTAGTGATTAAGAGACCCAAATATCCCTAAAATTTCATCAAAAATGAGAGAATTTTTTTAAAAAAATAAGACGGAAGAAAAATTAATAAACTAATCATTAATATATCGTTTGAAATTATAAAATTACATGTATTGTAAAATAAAAACTGTTAATATTTTAAAACGATAAATAAATTAAAACGGATATGTACTTGTGTCCCAATATTTGTCTGAATTCAACCATGACATATCTACTTGCTAAGGTTCTTTGAATTTGCAATTAATCTACAAGAAGCCTTAGCCTTTCCCTGCAAGAAAATTAAACTACATGACTACCGAGTGATGATATAATTAATAATGATATCATCAATTTTCTTGCTCCCATAAATTGTGCAACCAATTAGTTATATACTTAACTACTAACTAATTGATTGCCTAAATAAAATAAAAATATATACTCTATCCGCTTCACAATACATGTCATTTTAACTAGTTTTTTTTTTTTGTTTTATAATATCTTTCACTTTATAATTCCGGTGGCATATTAATCACTAATTTACAAATTTTGTCGTTATTAATTGATTTTTTTCTCCCGTTTCTCATAACTTTCTTCACTTCCAATCAAGTTTTGGGGTAACTTGGTCTTTTAATGTAAATTTTACCATAAATTTGGAGTTTTATTTGTTGGGGTTGTGGAGCCTAATGGATACTTTGGGCTCAGTAAAATCGCGTTACGGGACAAGAAACAGTGAACACGGACGTCGAGCAACGAGCATGGGAAGTTTTGAAGCGAAACACAAAAGTGGGCTCGGGTAGGCCGTGTTGGCTGCAACACGAACCATGACGGCTGCATAACGGGTCGTGCCGGCTAATGCATGTTTATTGCTTGTAAAGGCTTGTAAATGTTGTAAGGCCCTGTTATGACTATTAAATGAGTGTATCCTCCATTGTTGTAAGTAAGTTAGTAGTGAATTATAAGTGTATAAGATAGTGAGAGCTTGAGTGAAATTCTTGTAAATTACTCAAAATCTAGTGCATCGATTTCGTAATTTTTTCCGGTTTTAAACTTTTCCACGTTAAAATGCTATCGATATTTTGGTCTTTAAATCACTAATTTCAGTCCAACATAAATAATAGATTAAAGCGGATTTACAATTTTATTTCGGATTTGGACCCAATTATGGCATAATATTGTTATGGAGCTTTTACTGATGACCCAATTATGAAAATAATTTCATAATCTATCTATCTAGATTTATGATGATATACTTGAACAATCATTCTAAATGTGCTAATAAAATGGATACTTAATTTTTATTTAACATACTGTGGCATAAGTAGAAGGAAAATATCACCTTAAAAATATAGCATTTCAACAATAAAATTTAAATTAAACAATTAATCATAATGTGTCTGTATAAAAGAAATAAAACGACTAATTGGTTTGGTTTAATGGCTACTTGGTTGGTTAAGAATTTTTCTCTATTTCATAATACATATCACTTTAATATTGGTCTTATTTGAAACCGAATCAACCTTGCAAGGGTTTGTGTGTCGTCGTCCAAAGAGAATTAAGAGAAATTCTCTTAAACGTGTGAGTTGTGGGAGCAAAGAACTTCTTGGCTATTCCTTCTTCAATTATTCTTGATAGTCTATATACTCTTATTTGACTTATAAATTAAGATCACGTTTTGTTTTAACTTACGGTTTTATAATTTCTTACAATTTTTTATAATTACTTACAGTCTTACAACTCCTTATCTCTAAAAAAAAAAAAAAATTTTAGCATTTTGCAACTAGCGAGTGGTGAGCCCCTTAACTTTATTTTCTTTAATAGTTTACTGTATTATTATTCTTTTTCTAATTTTTTTTCTTGTGAGAGTCGGGGTCCTTATACGAGTTTGGTCTCTCAAATATTACATGAAATATTGGTCTCTCGCCTATTGCATGAGATATTGGTCTCTCACTTATTACTTTGAGTTGTTTCTCTTACCTATCGTGTAAGTTTTAGAAGAATTGTTGATTTAGTTTGAGAGTTTTGTTATCCCTCTTGCCTATTGTGCGAGTTAAGATTTTGATTGATAATAATTCGGCATTGAAGGTTCTTGTGCTCGACTATGATGATGTTTCTTTTAAATTAGATTTATTATATCATACGTAAGAAGTAATATTATAATTGTAGAAAATATTAGAACCGAAGGGTATAATTTGTGATCGAAATGATGCTTACAAGGAAAAAAAAAAACAAAAGAAAAAAGGAGAATGGGAAGAGAGAGGATAAGGTGCCTTTTACGAAATTAAATGGACAATCTAAATAAGTATGTTATTTTATTGCTTTTCTAAAATGACAAGTGGTGGAGAAAATTGCATCAAACGTACAATGCAGCCAATTAAAAAAGTTGAAATTGTAATTCGGATATGCTAACCACGTTGTCTAATCCAGTGTTAGATGGTAATGATGCCACTTTTTGTTGACATTTTCATGTTTAAGAACACTTCCACAATTAGAAATTCATTCATCTCAAAAAAGCAAAATCAATTTATTATTACTCTTTAACCTTTTTTTTTCTTATGTTTTTCTTATTTATAAGAGTCACAAATAATATTATAATACAATACAATGAGGAATCGAACATGGATATAATATATCTAAAATTCCAATCTTGAGTTCTAGTTTTGTGAGAAGTTGATGTGGCGTTTTTCCCCGACATCTGTTTTTCTTATTATTGATACTAAGTAGCTTATTCGCATGTAATTTTTTGATCAGTAAAATAAGTATTTCTCTTTAATTACTAGAGCAAAATTAGTTTGTTCCTCTTTTAATTGATACTACTTTATCTTTGGAGAGTTTTTATTAGATGTAGACCAAACCAATTCATTCGGCTAAAACTTTTAGAGTAATTTTTAGCGTTTTGACCAAATCAAAACACTAATTAACCAAATATTAGTGGTAAGGTAATATTTTAACTACCGTTTGCAGTAGCTTATACCGTTTCAAGTAGTGTTTTTGAAAAGCTAATAATATTAGTTTTTCAGATTTAAAAGTAGCGTTTAATATTTTTTGACAAAAACATCCTTTCATTAATTTTTATTTGGAAAATTATTTATATCCTTTTACGTTAATTTACAATAATTAGCTAACTCACTCACTAAATTTACTGAACACATTTATTCAACCGCTCAATTAAACAACTCGTCCATTAACGACTAAAATCTAACGACTATCGATACCTAAATAGTTATCCGTTACACAAATAATTATCTATTACTCAAATAGTCTCATTTTACCGAACGGGACCATAGACCCATAGTCTCCATCAAGTCAATTCATTCAGCTAAAATGCTACATGAGTTTAGAGATTTTATAATATCTATGATGTCATTTATATTGGGAAACAAAAAATAATGAAATAAAAGTCAATCAAATTTTTTATGAGGAACTTTTTTGTATTTAAAAATTAAAATTAAATTAAATTTTATACGGAATTTTTGCATTTAAATTTAGATAAATTGGATGTTAAGTATAGATATAGAACGAATAGAAAGATTAGTGTTTGACCGAGCAGTATCTATCTGTATTAAAAAAAATAATGTCTAACAAAGGGGACCATTTTTATTTTAATTCTCTAATTGCAAGTATTTGGAATATTCCAACTTTATACAAAAAGTAAATTAAAAAATAATAATAATAATAAAACAGCCAACTTTTCACTAATTAAATTAAATAAAACATGATTAGAATATTTTAATCCATAACTAAGGGATACCTTTGTGGCTTCAATGTGAGGTAATTAGGTACTGCCAAGGATAGCCTTCTCTCTCTCTCATTAGTACAACAAGTAATAATCTCAATTATCGATTAAAATATAATTCAGTAGAAATCATGTATGAATAATACATAGTGTTATTATGTAAAATTAATGTAATAAATAATTAATGATAATTTGTACGCGATCATTGAAAATGGACGTATATAAATTTTTGCAAAATAATCAACACAATAATAATAAAATTAAATAAATTTTAAATTATTGCTATTTAGGAAAGACACCAAAAAAAAACTTGTATTAATATGAAGAAAATCATACTTAATTATAACTCTAAGATAATTATTCATTGAAAAAATTTATAAAGATAAAATTAAATTTAAAATAGTAATTGTTTTAAGAGTGATATTATCATATTGATAAATTTTATATAAAAATATTAAAGAACTTGTTTTTAAAAATTAAAAAAAAATTGAGTGAAGCCTTGCTAAGGAGTACAGATCTAATGGAAGAAAAGAGCGATGTGGGAATACCTTTGACCTCCTGGAATCATCAGTTGCGTCATATTCCACACTATTTCCCAAATCCTAACGGATGAATGACATCTGCCACTTAACCATCCAAACTAGTATATCTCATGTTTTTGTCCCCTTCTCTTTCAAGGGTTTATTATCTTCTACTGTCTGCCTATCTGGGGTATTTTAGATCATATTCGGTAAAATGAGTTGTTTAAGTAGCGGATAATTATTTGTGTAATTGATAATTGTTTAGACAGCTGATAGCTGTTAGATTTTAGTTGTTAGCGGATAAGCTGTTCAATTAAGCGGTTGAATAAATGTGTTCGGTAAATTTAGCGGTTGAGTTAGGCGATTATTGTAAATTGACGTAAAATAATATAAATAATTTGTCAAATATAAATTAATAAAGGGATTTTTTTGTCAAAAAATTATAAAACGCTACTTTCAAATGTGAAAAGTTAATTTTCTTAACTTTTCGTAAACAATACTTGAAACGCTAAAAACTATTACAACTGCTAGTTAAAACACTATCTTACCCAACGCTAATATTTGGTTGATTAGTGTTTTGACTTGGTCAAAACACTAAAAGCTATTCCAAACGCTATTGCCGAACGGAGCCTTAGTCCGATGAGATAAAATGGATACTCCCTCCACTTTTAACATATATGTTATTTTAAGATTACGTGAAAATATTAAGAAAATATAAAATTTATCATAAATTTTATACTTCCTTCGTTTTAAAATATATGTTACTTTAACTAAATTTTTTCATTTCATAATACTTGTTACTTTACAATTTCAGTGATATATTAATGACTACTTTACCTATTTTATCGTTATTAATTGCTTTATTTCTCTCCTTTTTCATTGATTTTCTTCATTTTCCAATAAAATTTTGGGACAACTTGGTCTTTTAACAGAAATTTTATCATGAATTTAGTGTTTCCTTAATACTCCCTCATAACCTTAAAACGATATGTATTTTGAAACGAAGGGAGTATACAAATACGATATATATAATTATAATTTATCAGTTAAATTAATTAATAAAATTTTTAAAATTTATTATGAGATATTTAAATTTGCATTCCGGCTGTATCAACTATATATCAACTATTTAAGTTTGTATAATTATAATCCATATCCGGTTTTATTTGGCTGAAAAAGTCCTGCCCGTAAAGGGCACCATCTTATATGGAATATATAAGTCGATCTAATGTTACATGCAGTGGCGGAGTTTTATTATTACTAGCCACGTTTCGGAACACTATTAGCAAAAAAGAAAAAATTGTTAAAATTTAGATATAAAAGATTTTAAAAATTTATAAAATTGTTAAAGAAGACAACTATAAAAAATATAATAATACTTATAAATTTAAAATTAGTAAAAAAAAATACTCTTAAATAAAATTTTAAACTCCAACACTGATTACATGCATATAACGATGGGATAGAATACAATATCTTTCTATGGCTATTTATGGATTCTAGTCCTTAATTGGAAAAGCTCAAACAAAATTACTACTCTAATAGCTACTCATCAAAATTGCAAAGACACGAAAAATATTAGCCGGAGACTCAAACCTTTTCCTTTTTTTGTGATTTTATTGTTTGTACGTGTTGACCAAGGTCAATAAACGGCCACTTAGGCTCATTACTTTTCACTTAACCGGACTCTCACTTCTCTAGGAAAGGTTCCTAGATAACTGGGATGGTTAAGGAAGTTGAGATAGACTCAACTCCCCAACTCTGAAAAATAAGAGTTGATGCCTCCTATTTAATATATAATTGGAATATATAGAAAATATACGGGAGATTAAACGTATATAGCATATGTTGCTTCTCTCAAATTCTCTAGAAATCCTCAATTCTCTCTCACAATTAGACCCATCATCCCAAAGGTCTTGGGGTTTGTGTCGTGGCTGTTTCCGACGACTCTAGTAGCCGTCGGTTATATTATTCCGGATAATACTGGCAAATTCAGATTTCGAGTACAACCAAATTGGTGTGTTCGTGACTTGGGATTTCGTTCATGAGCTACCGATCGGCACGAGAATTCGCTTGTGGGCTATCGAATGACAATCGATCTAATTGCTTCCGCATTACTAAGGTCCATTCTTATTTTTTCAACCGTACGAAAAAGAGATCATCCAAAAAAATAGAATAAAAAAATCATAGGCTATGAGGGAGCAATATTATTAGTACTGCTGGGTCTGGGATCATGAACTGATTACTGTCTACTTTTGTTATGTTTTTAGTGTCTGTCAGCTTTTAGCCTTTTTACTGCAGAATAACAAATTAATTAACATACATTACAAATAATATAATTAGGTTTAGGGTTTAGGGAATATGGTTAGATGCATGCATATGAATATATAAATATTTAGTTTAAGCCCTTAAACTCATGCCTGAAACTCCCTTAATTCATTTATGTTAACCTACATTTGTAATCAATTTATTAAAAATTATTACTTGATCCCTGCTCGACCCAGGATTAGTAAAGGAGAAAAAAAGTTATTTTTCTTTTTTATCTCCTTAAACCCCTTATAAAATGCACTTAAAAATGTATTTAGTAAAAATAAAAAGGTTGTAAAATAATTTTATAAATAATTCAGCATTTTCTTTACTACACTACCATTATTATTATTATTATTATTATTATTATTATTATTATTATTATTATTATTATTATGAAGAATACCATGTCACAATGCATTCATGATGGACAAAGAGCCAAAAGGGGCGGCTTATTCATGTGCCTTATAATGTAGGGACGGTTACTAATCATGTGCAGCTGAGTATTAATTTAATTAATTAATTAATTAATTATGGTTTTATTTGATTTAATTAACCTCCCTAAACATGGAGTCCACCGAGAAATTTGGCTTTTTATTCAATTTTTAATAGAGAAATTTGGCGTTATTCATTTTAATTAAAAATTAACTAACTCTAACCAACGCCTTAATGACACATGTCCCTCCATTAATTAGTTTTAATCTGTTGATTAATTCTAGAAGGGAGGGAAGGAAGGAAGCAACACAGAAGCTCTCTCTCCCTCTCTCTAAACTTTCCTTTAATTTCTCTCTCTAATTAATTTTAATTTTCCATTTATGTACATGTCCTAGAATACTCCTCGTGCGTCCACCAGAGGGGTTTTTCATTTCAACTACACTTTGACATTTATGAAGTCATAATGACCAACACAACTGCTGGTGTTGCCCTCTAAATGTCAAAGTATATTTCATCTGTTACATTATATTTCGAAGAAATATAAAATTTATAACCAAATTGTCCTAAGGTTTTATTAAAATGAAAAAAATCAATTAATAAAGCCATAATGATAAAATAGTTAATAATATATCAATAAAATTATAAAGTGATAAATATTATGAAACGAAAAAAATTAGTTATATATTGTCAATCAAACGAAAAAACTAATTTTTACGGGTGTCCAATTTAGAAAATTTTAAAATTTAATGATGAATTTATACATTATTTCATTTGATTAAATTATTTGCATAGTACACGATTGTTAGGAGTACCATCCTTAACGTTAATACTCACTCCGTCCCACCGTTACTATCATAATTTTGTTTTCCAACCTCTATCTATAACAATCTCAATCAAACCGGCAATTTCCACCACCCTTTTGATCTTATGGCCAACAAAAAATTAACTTTGAATGTTATTTTTTCACGAATTACTTACAAAAATACGTCTCTCCAAAGCATTTTAGAAACTTTAGAAATAATATTTTTGATTACAATTTGTTAAAAATATTAGAGTAATTATTCTTTTATTTTATTTTATAATCAAAGTTCACAAAAAAGAAAAAAATCTCACCATAAACCACTTTGACGAGAGGAGGTGGATGAAGAATTTGTGGAGTGTCCTCCTGAGTGTGTTTATAGGCCACTCCTACTGAGAATAAAGTCAACTGCGACCGCTTTCATGATCTAATACTTCTTGTTCTTAGGTTGCTTGCTCCAGATTTTTTAAAAAAAAAAATTAAATAACATTATTTTAAAAAACACACATTATTTTTATATTTTTTTGGTAACTAATCTTTGTCTTATTATTATATGATTTTTGTTTAATGTAATGTATTAAACAAAGTCATCACTCATCAATGCATGGGTTTATTCTTTTCATGTAATTATATAATGTAACATCGGACATATTCCTCAATTATAAACACCTTAATATTATTAGATTTTAAATAAATAAAAAAATACTTCCTCTTATTTAATTTATTTGTCGTTTCGAATTAATAATAAGAGAATACTAAGGTCCAGTTAACTTTAATATATATTAGTATCTAAAAACTCACAAAATACCGATAAAATTTTATTAAAAAATAAATAAATTAGGGAGAAAAAATAGTTAATAAGCACAAATTGGTAAATTAATCTTTTTTTTTTTGTAATCAAAATGGTCAATTAATCTTAAGCGCTCAAACATTTAAAAAATGTTGAAATTATTTAAAAAGTCAACATGTACATGAGTACGCACGTACTACAAACCCTAATTAAAGGTTATTAGGATAAGTAGGATTAGGATATTTAAAAGGATAAATCAAAGGCAAGAAAACACTTGCTTAAGCACTAATCCTAATCTATAAGCCTATAACTCTATTTAATTAATTGCATTTTTGTCCAATACTCCAATTTTAAAGCAACCCATAGGCGAAAATTTTATAAAATTAGTACTAATCCTAATCTATAAGTCAAATTTACTTTTAGATTTAAAAAATGACCAAAATAAGCGTGTGATCTATGCCTCCATCATTATTCTACAAATCACACCCCTCGTCTCATTTTTTAAATTTTTAACATTCAGTTTTTAAAACCAATACAGTTTTTAATTTAAAAACCGTCTCGGTTAAAATTTCGACAAAGGTTAAAGATTTAAGAATAGTTTTATTTACTTTGTAAATACTCCTTACACATACTTAAAAGCATGGATATTGCATAAAATCGAATACGAGACCGCTTAGTTCCGATACCATGTTCTAAAATTATATCAATTAAAAATTAATAACTAAAAATTTAAAAGTAATTTTGTTTACAAGTGCTTGAGTTTGAGCTTAGCCTTGTTGGAGATTAAGGAAAAGCAACTGCCTTTTGGTGATAATAACTCAAATGACAGCTAATCCCTCTATATCTATCTATGTCTATTGTGTAAAAATATACTTTTTTTTTCTTTCTTTTAATTTTAATATTAAAGTAATTCTCCATAAACCCTAAAAAAAAAAAAAAAGAACCCCCATGGGGGCAGACTGGCAATCCATTTTGAGTATATGGTCCAATTTCCAAAATAAAATTGCAACCTTAAAATAACAAATTAAAGTTGATGATGACACTCTGGGTTGTTTTGTATCAAGGGATCCATGAATGAGTTGCTGGTCCCACCCTTTAAAACTTCCTGCGTTGGCACTTCAAATTCCTGCCCCCACCTCTTATGTTATTACCAAATAGATCAGTTTAACGAAATTTTAATTACCAAATAGATCGGTTTAGGTTTAGATCGGTTTAACGAGATTTTAATTTAAAAAGGGTTGATTTTATATAAGTATTACTTTCAATTCTATAGATTCAGATCATTTCAGTTTACATTTTAATTTTAAGTAGGGTAATTAAACATTGCTGGGAGGCCTAGTCCATATATGCCTAAGACCCCTTTTATTATTTTGCATTATTCTAAATAAAAGATGGGACCCTTGAAAAAAAAATAAGGAAAAGAAAATCTAATCTAAGTTCATAAAGAATAATAGAATACAGTTGCTTGCTTTTGTCATCCTACCAACGGCAATGAGATGGGTCCTATCCTATGCCTATAATTATCATTTTCCTTTTTTCTTTTAATAAGGAACATGAAACGCGGTCATTTATGTTTTCATATGTCAACGACTCAACTAATTTTGCAGATGTCAACTAGCACAGTTAATAAAGTTTTTAAAAATGGTTGTTTAAAGCTCGGACTTAAATTTCGTTTATATCAGTATTTGTATCTCATATGAAAAAAACAAAAATCATAACTAATTGTTAATTAAGGGCGTCAATTTTTCATGAAGCCATAATCGTGTGGAACGAAGTAACTTTTAGTATTTAACTTTATGAGCCCCTATTCGATAATAGTGTTTGGAGTAGTGTTTAGTGATTTAAACAAGTCAAAACGGTAACCAACCAAATATTAGTTTTCAATAAGGTAGTGTCAAGTAGTGTTTGTAGTAACTTATAATGTTTCAAGTAGTATTATGAAAGCTAAGATAATTAGTTTTTCACATTTACAAATAGAGTTCTATATATTTTTAATAAAAATGTCTCTTTATTAATCTATATTTAGTAAATTATTTATATCCTTTTATGTCAATTTACAATGATTAGCTAGCCCAAACATTAAATTTACCAAATACATTTATTCAACCGCTCAATTGAACAATTATCTACTAATAACTAAAATTGGATAAATTAAAATACGTAAAATAAAAAAGGGATTTGTCCCCTTGGCCTAGAGGAGTAGCCAAGTAGAAGTCATGTTATTAGATACCTATTTCATTGATTAAATTAAATTATTAAAAAAAGGGGATCAAATGAAAAGACTTTGTTTGACTAGTTTTCGTGATTATTAGGAACTTTGTAAAAAAAAAAAAAAAAATTACCCCAAAACTTGTGTTTCATGTGAAGACTTCTTTTAATCAAACTACCAAACAACTTGCCATGTTTTTCTTCTCCTTCTCAATCACCACTTGCCATTTAAAATGCAAACACAAAGAGGGAGGAGCCCCCCCACAATTTACAACTTTGCCATCATATGCCAACCAAGACTTTTTTTTTTTTTTTGTTGTTGTTGAATGAGAAATTGGGGGAGGGGGACCATTTTATGCATCATAATTCATGAATAAATTTCAATTATGTGGATGAATTATACAAACAATTAACGAGACTCGTACAGTTTGATTATTTTTTTGTATCTATAATTTTCATTACAGATCATAAATTAGAACAAAAAATTAGATAACTAATTAAAGTACATTGACATTATCAGGTGATTATGACAATTTAGTCTTCTTGCATTATATCAATGGCCGATGACATAGTTACATAGAGCATACACAACAGATCGTATCAATTTTACTTTTTATATTGTAAAATATTATTATGTTCATTTATTTATATTTTTTTATACAAAAGACAATACTTAGGATATAAGCTAGATAGCAATAATTCTCATAGCCAAATCTCTCATCTTTTTCTACTAATATATGTACTCTTTTTTTTTTTTTGGAGAAATTTATATGTTCAAAGGGGTAAAAATAAAACCTTAAAATAGTTGTTGATTAAGAAAAGTTGGATATTTAAAATAGAAAGGTGGGGGTATTATAGTGTAGGGTAGAAGAGGAAACAAACGAGTTTGAGTTGTACAAATAATTGGGGTATTATTATTATTATTATTATTATTATTATTATTATTATTATTATTATTATTATTATTATTATTATTGTTATTGTTATTATTATTATATTAATTACCATTATTAGTGGCATAATCCCACGCACCCTTTACGGGCCATGGGATGGGCATACCCTATAATACCCACCCCCTCCATTTATAACTTTCTAAACCCACTTTTTATTTTTATTTTTTTATAAAAAAACCCTTAATTAGGGATCATGCATGAGATGAGATGACCACAAGATTAACGAAGAGCCGTATTTTTCTTTTTGGGGTGTTTGGGGGGTCTTTAGCTAGGGCAAGAGGCCGTTATTCATGGAGATGGTGATTATATTATACTTTAATTTTTTACTTTTCCATGTAAATGGTGTTGTTAAATCAGATAATAGCATGTTTAAGGCCACTAATCTTACTGCGAACCACCATAAACAACAAGCCACTAATCAGATTTTTATATTAATCACACATTTTTACAAATTGAGAAATGCATACAAGTTAAGTAGGGTTCTTAGCGGTAACAACTTGAAAATGAGCGTAGTGACTCATTAGTTTATAAGCATATTGAAGACCACTATAATTACGATAAAATCCTACTCTTATATCCCGACAGGTACTCAAGATTTTTAAATGAAAATAATAGTATGGGTACTACTCCTCCCTCTATCTATAAAATTTGTAAGGAATTATTATGTAATGTTACGTTTTCTATATTTTTAAAAGGGAGAGAAAATTTTTCAAATCAATAATAATAAAATGGAACGTTATTTTGAAACATTAAAAAAAAAAAAAAAGAGTGACAAGTGATTTGGGACAGTTAGAGCAATTAGCAGTAATTTATATGTGCAATTGGGCCATTAACTGTTTCAAATGGGCCTTTGGCTGCCAGTGTGGGCTTCTATTGTTGGTAGAGTAGGCCCAAAAATCCAAATCCACTATCAGTTGTTTTTGTTGGGAAGATGAAAGTAGCCCCACCCATTGAACCAAAGCCTACATCTATATGCAGGGAGGGTAATGGATCCTCGATCCCATTTAGATTTGCTGGACTCGTCACAAATTAGAGGGTTTATGTCAAGTCAACTAAGACTTAATATGTCTTAATCAAATCAGAGTTCAAATGGCATTGGAATATGTCTAAGTCCCTATTCAAAAAGTTGAGACCCATAGACAACCTGATACTCGTTTAAAATTTAGTGATAAATGTTTTTACGTATCAAAATAAAGTAATTATTTCAAGTGTTGTGAATAATAATTAGATAATATCAACTCGCTTAATCTGGGAGTTAGGCACTTGTATATATAGTTTGTCGGCACAAACAGATCACATTATTTAGGCCTTGCTCTCTATTACACCTCCTCAATCTAGGCGGGAGAGGAATAGACAAACAAAATTTGACCCCGAAAAAACCAAATATATTAAAAGACAACTCTTTGGTAAGAACATAACGGACAACAAGATTACCAACAGAAAAACCGATTATGAACAAAGTGTGAGTCCACTGCAATATGCTCGCTCATGATAACTTGGATTAGCTTTAAGGTGTGTGGCACTGATGTTATCGTACAACACGTTTCTAGGAGTTGTCAGATAAATACCCAAATTAAAGAGGAATTTGCGAATCCAAATTATTTCCTTACAGCATATGCAACATCGTAATATTCAGCTTTAATGGATGACTTAGAGACTATGGGTTGTTTTTTCCGAGTGTCATGCAATGAAATTAGGTCAGAAGACAACATACCTAGTTGTAGACAGATAGGGTTTTTCATCAGCTCAAGACTGGACCAAACCAGACCTGACTAGCCTGGACTGAAGACTGAATAAAAAAAAAAAATCAGGATCAACTGGATTAAATATGGTTGGTTCAGTCCAGGATTAGACTAATGAAAACTCGGACTGAACTTGGATTGAACCTGAAGCGAAACTATGGAGCAATTTTTTGTGATGCCTTAGAAGTTAGTTCAAATGAGTCCTACCTGCAGTAGTAGCTTTTAAAATTCTCAATGATGATAATGAAATATTTCCAAATCATTCACCGTAAACAAGCAACATCAACAAATCACCTAAGAGCTTCCACAGTGCACGCTCGCCAAGGAAAACGCGCCTGATGTGGCGCGCCGCCCAAATTGTGACATCGCACAGTGGGCACATGTGTGTGCGTGGACTACAGAGCCTGAAGAGGGAAAATGCACTGTTCGACATGACAAGATCTGATTGGTCGCGTACGTACATTAATTCTCTCTCTCCCTCTCCTCTGCATGGTGTGCATTAATTTTCCTCATTAACGATGAACCTATTACTATATATATATATATATGGGCGGAGGCATGAACAGACTAAGGGTGTCCATGGACACCTTTGGCCAAAAAATTTTTTTAGTACATGTATTAGAATTATGAAAATTAAAATAGTGGGTAACCAAACACCCCTAAATTTGGCCCAAAAATTGGACACCCTTGAACCTTGATGGACCGGCCCGTGAGGTGAGACCCTAAACTCTTTCTCCTATTTCAGTTCTCTATCTCTCTCCACTCCTCGGTCTCTTAACTCGCGTGCTCTCAGATCTCTCTCTCTCCTAATTTCTAACAAGCTTGTTGATTATGGGTCTTGTTCTGATTTTTGTATAATTTGGTCTTCAAAAGGCGGTCTGATTTGATATGCTTGTGTTTGAGGCATTTTTCTGATGTTAAGGCCTTGGATTTGTGTAGGGTTTTGAAGTATTTTCTGTCACCTTCAAAAGATGCTTGCTTGAGTATGGAAAGTGTGGAAAGAGTGGGAGAGTGAGGCATTGTTGGCTATTCGAAAAGCAACAGATGATAGTCTAAGTGAGAAGACACAGGAGTTGGCTAAGGATGCATCCATACTCCTTATGCTGGCTTATGATAGTTTCTCTTTGCCTCAGTTGTGTTTGCATTTTTGGTGTCATTGAATGTCGATGAAGTGGTTTTCTCAAGCACGATAAATAAGCTCAATGCCGTGGAAATTATGTTTCTAATTAGGTACTTGGGTAAGTGGTTGAGAAAGTATGAGAGGCTTCCTCAGGCTGTTCCATGCCCTACAGCTGAGATGGCATTAGGTTTGAAGATGTGCAAGTGGGTGCCGAAGTTCGACGGTGTTGTTAAGTGTATTGGGTTGGTTGTTGATGAGCACTTCACTTCGTTGGCTTTGCATTCAGAGTTTCATTGGGACTTGAAAGAGATTGAAGCAATTGTTAGTTCTTTGGTATCAGAAGGAAGGCTGTGTTGCTCTGTCGCCAATGTGATTGAAATTTTTAGACCGAAAGTTGGAGGTGCGTAGTACAAAACTACAGATGTATCTCTTCGTATTGTTATAGATTTTGTTTCTTAAAAGGATTTCCAATTTTGATGCTGTAGCCAAGGAATAGGCCTCAATTCAGTGGTTTGTTTTATGAGGTGTTGATTGGAAATTTGAAGTCTTTGATGGAAACCCATTATAACTTCTCATCTGTTGAACCTTAGCTGAATCTACTTGTAGTTTTTAGCGTATGTTATTACTTCTATAATTGGTCTGTATTGGTTATGTCATAGCCTCTCATACTTAAAATATTAAAACTTCTGATAAAATTTTGTTAAATATAGTTACTTTCGTCTCTATACTTATAGCATTAATTTGGTGACAAATTGTATTATTTGACTTCGATATATCTTTTACGAACATCGACAAGTTATTTTATAACTTCATAAAATAGATTTATATGTAATATAATACATCTAACTTGAAAAAATCACTGTTTATTTGTGTGTGTGTGTTTGTTTGGGGTCATTGTGGTTCAGGCAATCCAGCTCGGTTGGAATCCCAAATCTGCTGCTAGATTCATGTCATTGCAGTATGCACAAGAAGGAAGACAACTTATGTATGCTCTGTAAAGTTAGTTATTATGAGCTTTCAAAAAGGTATGCATATTTCAATAAGATGACTTGCGCTGGTGTTTCTGTTTCATATAATATTGTACCATAGTCATGAGAAACTTTCCTGGACCACATAGATGGCAGCTTGGAACTCTACTCAATTACACAAACTAAAGCATAACTGCTAACCCTAATTTATTCTTGTGGATGCTAGGAGGGGAACACAGACTGCAGGGGATAACAAACATTCGCTATATTGCAATTCTACTGTGTTCCCTCACTGGGAAGCATATTGCCCATCTGTGTAGTGCTTCTAATTGGTCTCTGTGACCCAAGTCCTTCAAATTCAGATAGAACTGGAGTGCGTAGTACTACTATGGTAGATGAGAAATAGAATACATGGCGGTGGGCGTTGTGTACTGTTTTAATACATTGGAATCTTCATTTATTTTGTCCTCTGAGCTTATCCTTTTCCCACATTAAATGTCAGATTTGTTTGTCATCTATTCGCGATTGATGCAGCCTCTTAACCTCTTTGGTGATGCCCTTCTAGAATTGCATATTAAATGATTGTATATACATGGATATTGTGCTATTTCCTCCACATTCCAACGTTTGACTGTGTTTCAATTCCCTCGCTATATTCCTATATATTTTGTTTCTCTGATGGTTGAGAAGCTAAGGGTCTAACAACAGTGGTAGCCAGTGGTGGTGGGCAAGTGATGAGAGAGGCAAGAACCGTCTAGTTCGAGTCCGAGAGAGAGACCGAGGGAGGAAGGAAGAGATGTGTCTGGTGGCGAAAGGTTGGGCTGTGACAATTCCATAAAAATTCGAAAATTCCTTTCTAGTTTTAAAGTTCTCACTAACAAATCCTTTATTTCATCGATCTATTACAAATTTATAAATTATCCCGAAGATATTTCTATTTGATTAAATAGTGTATACTTGCTATAGACACAACAAAAATAAACAGTTCAATATCACTACCTTTCTCAGCCTCATTTACTAAAACAGTGATCTCATTATTGCATATTCTAGCAAAATCGCCCATCATTGCCATTGTTATTTTTAAAAAGTAATGTAATTAAATTGATTGATTGGTTGATAGATGATCCAAAGATTCTATGGTATGTAAACTTCTTTGAATTTCAAAAAGAAATAGTAAATTTTATTAATTTAATTTGTAACACTTAAACCATAATATGAAATGAGTCGATAGGGAAATGCAATTAGACTAATATAGGACAAAAGTAAATCCACTTGGTTTTAGACTTGGTACAATCCAAGATCATTATTCACTTTGGTTTACACAACCAATAAATTATTCCGAAGGCGAAGGATCCATGCCGAAGAGAGAGGTCGCTGTTGAGAAGCTACTTTGCTAGAGAGAGGCGAGGGTGAGGGTGAGGGTGGGAGGGAGAGATTGGGAGTAGGAGAGAATCGTGTTTGGGGGGGACGAGAGAGGCAGGAGTAGATGGATGATAGAGTGAATGAGGGCCAGCAGCAGCAACAATCGAATTTTAATTAGCCCTAACTTTAACAATTTTCAATCCAGAACGATGAACTGGATTGGTACGAAGACTAAATAATAAAAATTTCAGGACTAAGGACCAGGACCGAACACTGCCGATCTGCTCTAGTCTGGTACACTTCGATTTTCGATCTGGTTTGATTTTGGGTCAAATAAGGCACAACTTTATAAACAAACAGGTATATTTGCACTCACCCCATTCAACATCTAATTAAATAGACAATACTGACATAAGGCGAGACGAAAGCGTGTAAAAGTATTCCATAATTAAGCGAGCCTCAAAGGTACTCGAAAATACGTTTAATCGCGAGATAAGTAAGTAGTATGGGGTCGTACATGTTACAAATACAACTTGTGACTCATCAATTAATTATGAGAGTACAATCTACCATCATTACTAGTATATTAGCTTAGTAACACATTTATGAATTGAATTGCAACAAGTTGTAAAATTGTGCACCTTAGTATCACATAAAACTAAAATAGTGACATTACTTTCTTGAGGACTTAAGCTATATCAAAGAAACTTCCAACAATTACACATACATCCATACCAATAATATTCCTTGTAAGCTTGAAAAAGTGACTCCCGCGCCAATATGGCTTTGAACTTTTGCCATTGTCAACCCCAAACATTGCTTGCTTGGTATCATCATCATCATCATCATTATCATCTGACGAAGGCCTCAGTACATGGCTCCATTTGTGGCAAAATACGTGTCGTTTTGAAAGAAAACACAAATTTCATGACAAAATTCGTGTTAAAAATCAAATTGTCTAAGATTTCATTGAAAATAAAAAAAACGAAAAAGTAATTAATAAGGATAAAATTGATAAATTAGTTATTAATACGTCATTGAAATTATAAAGTGACAAATATTGTGAAATAAAAAAATAATTAAAGTGACATTTATTGTAAAATGGAGCGAGAAACTTTTGTATAACGTTAAGACCAGTTCCTTATGAAATTACCTCATAAAATGGTTTACAATTCCCATTTTTTTATACCTCATAAGATTGTTAAATCACCAATAATATTATGTATTGCTCTAACTACCATATCATAGTTTTTTTACGTAATACTAGCAAGAGAAAAAAATAATAAGCTACGATTTCTTAGATATCTATTTTAAAAGTTTCCTCTAAACTTTTGCCATCATCGTCCGATAATATAAAAGAGACTAATAAATTTGAGATTTTAACAGGAATTGAATCAATAAAAGATTTTTAGATCGTAAAATTGTAAAATTCAGAACGAGGGTTCAATAGCTATGCTAAAAAATAAATTAAAAAAAGCTATTATTTGTGTAATTGTATACTCTAAACCTTGGCTTATAGTAATATTTTTCTTCTCTTTGGGGGTAAGTTGTCAATTGGTCAGGGAATAATTCCAACGCATATTTGCCAAATCTGCACAAGTCCCACAAGAAAACAAAATAAACTTACTTTTTTTTTTTATTAAAAGTTTTATTTTTATTATTTTTTTGATCGAAGTTTTATTTTTGATGGAAATAAAAGAAAGTAATTAAATTTAATTTAAAGGAAAAAGAAAGGCCACACAAGAGACATGCATATGCAGTTCCTCTCTCTCCTATTGGCTGATCATCCGACACAAGCCAGCCATTGACCTCTCACTGACTTCCACGTCATATCTCACCCTGTTCCTCAATCTTGATCTGATCCGACGGTGAGGAACTCTCCAGAGACAAAGATACCCCCTTCCCCTCACTGCCCCAAAAAAAAAAAAAATTAAATTGGCTTTTCCTCGAAAAATAAAAACAAAAATAAATAAAAATTGGAAATTTTGTTTTTGCGCGACTAATTTTGGCGAACCAAAATCAAACGAACGACTCCAGAAAGTTGCAGCGAGAGGAGAGAGAGAGAGAGAGAGAGAGAGTAGAAAAGGAGAGAGAAAAATCGAAGAATTTGATTTGGTTTGGAGTTCCTTTGGGTCAATTGAAATTTGATTGAGAAGAGGAAGGGATGGTGGTGGGTTTTCTAGGGCAAAGGAATTTGTAGAACCCAACTTGAATTTCCCAAAATCAAATCAACAACAGATGATTGGGAAGGGAGAGAGAGAGCTGTGGTTGAATTATAATTATAATTGTTGTTGTTGTTGTAGTAGTAATAGTAAGAAAGTGAAGAGAATTGTTGTGATTATTACTATATAAGGTAAATTGTAGATTGATAGATGCATGTCTCTTCTCTCTCCTCGCCGCTGTCGCCGGAATCGGATCCCAATTCAATTTGGAAGAATTCGAATTCCAGTTATTGGATTTGGAATTGGAATTGGTGTTTCCAGTTGTTCTTCACCGCCTTGATCGTAGCCCTAGGTTTCCTCTACCTTCTTCGCACTGCCGCTTCTAAGTATTTTGTTGTTGAAACCAACTTCCATTCTTCTTCTTCTTCTTCGTCTTCTTCTTCTTCCAATTCTCTCTCCTCTTCGCCTGCAATGGCTGCCGCCTCTAATGCCGTCCCTGACAGCTGCGCCGTCTGCGGCAAACCCACCTCCAAGCAGTGCTCCGGTTGCAAGGCCGTTAAGTATTGGTATGTAATGTTTCCTCCCCTCTTCTTCATTCTTCAATTCAAAGTTTTTCTGGGTCTTTTTTTTTTTTTGAGTATTATAATGTGTTAGTTTGGTGCTACTTTGTGTAATTTTGATCTAGTTGGCAAGATTTGATTTTGTTTATGTTATTGGATATTGGATTGGTTTGAAATTCATCAACATCTGAGATGGTTTTGGTTGGCATCCTGGATATGGCTCCTGTGAGTTTTTCCATTTTAGGTAGAGGTTAGGGGTAGGTTAAAAAAAAAAAAATTGGTCTTTGAGTCCATACTAGGAAAAATTTGGAGAAAGTATGTGAAAGTTGTGTTGTATTGGGATGGGATTCAATTTTTTTTTTTTTTATAATTTATGATGAGGGTTCGTCATGTCTAGGGTTGCTTTGACTTCTCATGGGTATGTGTCTGTGATAGACTCTTATCTTTTGAAGGTTGGAAATTTGGCCAAGATTATGAATCGTCAATAATCGATACATGGGTCATGAACTCTAATTTAGAGTCAAGTGTATGTGGTATACTACTGCTCGATCCTTTATAGAGGACTGGTGCTAATAAGGGAATTATGTGAGTATAGGTGTTCAATGGTAATTTTCTTACAATGGCGACTAAAGAAGAAAAACAATGCTAAGGTGCATGAATTGGGCATTTTAGGGTTCACAGATGATGAGGAATGAACACATTACACCGGCAAGGGCACATTTGGATTTTTCTTAGAGCTTGCTGAGAATTGAGGATCATGGTCTCACAAAACTAAGTTTTGCAGTTGATTAACTAGTGGAGTCAGTGATGGCAGTTCACAGATGATGAGGAATGAACACAATACACTGGCAAGGGCACATTTGGATTTTTCCTAGAGCTTGCTAAGGATGAAGGGTCATGGTCTCACAAAACTAAGTTTTGCAGTTGATTAACTAGTGGAGTCAGTGATGGCAGTTCAACCAACTTTTCCACCATTTATCATCTTGAAATTCATACATTCCTTTTTGCATCTTTGTCATAAAGGAAGGATTTGGCGCGCCTCGGGAATGAGAAGGGGGGAGGTTGTGTAGAGATCATGATAGTTCTTCAGGCTGCAAAGCTGCTGATCTGGCCTGCCTTGGACTGCCCTGGCTTCAGCAATGGATTCTGGCCATCGTGTTTTCAAATTCAGTTCCACGGTTATAACTTAAGAGGTTCTTACCATGTTTGAAAATTAATGGTCACTCCCTTTTTTTTTTGAGGAATAAGAGGGGTCCTAAACATTGTAAAAATAAAAATATAGGCGACAAGCATTAAGATGCATTCAAACTCTGACATGATAGTTGTTGCGTTACGGACAGCTTTGATTGGTTTCAAGCTTCGTTTATGAGCTGAACATAATTTCTATCAATGCCATCATGCAATATTTTTCTGTAATCTTTTTCCTTAATTTGATGAAAAGTCAATGCCATTTTAATTTCATGGTTTATCTGTTGTAGCTCTTGTTGATTTATCTTTCACTTTGTTGATAATATGTAGTTACATATCTTTAATTGTGCTTATTTGTGCTGAATTTGTTGCCTAGTTTGGTTCTTATTTATTTCAGGATCATATTGCTTATTTATTAAGTAATTTATTTATTTTTGGGTTCTTTGAAGCTCCCAAATTTGCCAAGTAGAACACTGGAAGTCGGGGCACAAGACAAAATGCAAGGAACTGAAATCATCTGGCAAAGCAAGCTCACTTCAAAGTCTGGGCAGTGGCAAACGCAGCATGTCTGTTGCTTTGGTTCCGTCAAGTGGATCTGACAAGATACAGAAGCTCGTGGACAAGGTTAACGGATTATTTGTCTATGACTCCTATTTTAAACGCATGACCTGTGAATAGTATTAGTAGTATATAATGCTGCTTATGCTTCTTGGTACCATTTGCTGAAAATGCTACTTTTTTCAGGTTCTCTTTCCTTATGAAGAATTTATTAAACTTTTCAATTGGGATAGACCGATATTTCCACCCTGTGGACTGCTAAATTGTGGAAACAGGTTTTGTTATCTGCTTAGAGAACTTTAACTTGTTTATGAGAACAGTTAATTTTCCTCTGGTTGGTGTAATTATTTCTTGATTTTCCTCTGCTGATTCTATGCAGTTGCTTTGCAAATGTGATTCTACAATGTCTCGCACACACTCGTCCTCTTCTGGCGTATCTGTTGGATAAAGGCCACCGGAGAGATTGTAAGCAGTAATTGCTTCTAAGCATAATATGTTTGTCTGTTATGTGGGACCAAATAACTCTAAGATCCTTGTTACTCCAGGTAGGAGGAATGAGTGGTGCTTCCTCTGTGAACTTCAAACACATATGGAAAGAGCCAGTAGGAGTCAGCAGGCTTTTTCACCCATTAACATTCTCTCTCGATTACCTAGCATAGGAGGCAATCTTGGCTATGGAAGACAAGAGGATGCTCATGAGTTCATGAGGTATGTATTTACTTGTACAATTTATTGTGGTGCTCCCCTTTTGCTAACTATTTCATCTGAGAGTGCTTTTTGACACGCATATGGGGGTGTTTGATGGTTGTAAGTTGGCTCTTTAGGTATTTTGTATATTTTCTTGGTTGAGTTTGCCCTATCCAATTGTATTATCTCCAATTTGATGTCAAATGTGGAGCCCCTAGAATATCAGTTTTTCCAGTGTTCCAAATCATTGCTTTATCATGTTGTACATACTGATGTCATGCATGAATATTCCTATCAAAAAGATGTCTTGCATGAATGTTTATATAATGCGTGGCTATAATGATTTGATACTTTTTGTGAACTTCTAGGTTTGCCATTGATACAATGCAATCTGTATGCCTGGATGAATATGGTGGAGAAAAAGCTGTCCATCCCAAATCTCAGGAGACTACACTTGTTCAACATATATTTGGTGGTCAGCTTCAGTCTCAGGTTAGTGTGGCTTGGCAATTATTGTCAATTTAAATACCTATAAGGCTTTTTGAAAAGAAAAAGGTCAAATGTTTCGGAAAGGAGAGGCCTTCCAATTTGGGATATCAGGCTGGGCATTAGGCTATCATAATGTACTTCATGGTAATCTGCTTTCCGGATAGCCAAAAAAGTTGCATATTTTTCCCTAGTTTATAGCATACTATAGCAAAATGTCTCACAAAATCGTTCTCTGCTTCTTTTTCACATAACAGTTAAATTTTTTTACCTGTGGTCTTTTGCAAACAACCTCTCTTTAACAAGAAGGCTGCTACATCACCAAAAAATTCATCATTCTGAGGTGGCAGTTCCTGTTACGAATTTGATTTGGGCACTTTTTTAGTTTATGGCTTTGCTTGTTAGAGGTAAAGCTGCTGGCTGCATAATCTTTTGGCCTTTCTTCAATGGAACCCCCTCCCATCCTGGCTCGGGTTCCTTACATTGCCTCAGTAAACACTCACGAGTAAAAAGGAGGAAAAACACTTGCCACTTAAGAAATGTTAAAGTGTTCTTTTTGTTAGTTTGGAATTTCAGTGTTGGTACAGTGATTCCATATTAGTGTCATCAGTCATATAAAGCCTGCTAATGTGTATTTGCTCTAAGCCTCTAATGGTGGATGAAGATATTTTTCTTACTTTGCCATTTCACATTTAGCTTGTCCTTCCTTCCACCTTTTTTTTTTGTGCGGGGGCTGGGTGGGAGATTGCAATTTTCTTGGTTGGTTAATCTGCATCTTATGGATGTAGTGGCTGAGTAATATATCCATTCAAACTTTTTCTCGTAGAACATCCCCAGAAACTCTCTAATTAAACTTGTACAAATTGGCATTGCATGTGAACATTTATCTGAAATATATGAATTTCCATTATTTTGTCTTCCCAGTATAATTTTCTAGGGACTCACTTTTTTGGCGTTATAAAATTTTACTTCTTTTTAATAAAAATTGGCTGGTCTGCATCTTGTGTTCCTATGCAGAACTTTAAGATCTAAACTTATGCTGTAAAATTACTTCTGAAAATCTCTGATTTAACGTCATCCTAATATTTCTTTATTGGGGGTTACTTCGCCTATACAGCTACAAATACGAATGAATTGTCACTTTGTTGACCTAATATCAAATTTCTTCAGCTCACTTCTGTAGCATTGAAATTTTCTGACTTTGCTGATTTGCATGAGGATTCCTGGTTGAGTAATATTTCAACGAAAATTTATGGAGTAAAGCAACTTCAGAAAAATTGAATTTGAACGTCATCCTGATATCGTTGTTCTTGTAGCTTACTTTGTCCACGCAAAACTGCAAAGAAACAAGAATTGTACTTCTATTTGTGATAAATCACTGCAATTACTCTGTCTTCCTTTTCTCAATATTTTTATTTTCTGTGCCAGGTCATATGTACCAAATGCAATCAAGTTTCTAATCAATACGAAAATATGATGGACTTGACCGTTGAAATCCAAGGAGATGCTACGTCTTTGGAGGAATGCCTCAATCAATTTACAGCAAAAGAGTGGCTTCATGGAGAAAACATGTACAAATGTGATGGGTATGGGCTGTTCTTTTTGTGTATATGTTGTTTCTCCATATGTGCTTGTGTATACAAGTTCATGCACAATTATAATTGGATCCTAGAATATTCTTTTGGTATGAAAAAAAAATAAATCTGGAGCATTTATAATTGAGCTCACTGCTCTCTTTGTGATTGCTAGAGTAACCTATAGGCTATGGTTCATACATTCTTAATTGACCTATTTGGCAATTTAAAATCCTGTATCTGACAAGGGAAGGATACAACCATTTGGCAAGCAACCAAATGTTTTCATGAAACATACAATTGGTATCATTAAAGTGACATTGATGACTCATGAGGATGAGTTGGAAGTTGTTAGCTTTGAGATTTCATGATGCAGGATTGAGCTCTGTAGATATGTTATAGGGATTGGCCATACTGCAGAGAAATACCTCTTTGGGAAGGGAATGGCAAGTTTACTCTCCATTCACACAATTTTTGGCATAATTCAGGAATGGAATCTAGAACTAAGGCTGACTATTTTGTCACATCACGTGAAATGTGAAAACCATTCTGTTTTCTGATCATTCTTTTCTCTTCTTTCATATCACTTGTGATGTTTCTCTACCTATATATACTGATGTGAGATTTTGAATTGTTGCTTAGAAGCACACTAAAATTTGCCTCAATAACTGAATAAATATTTAAAAGACTGAATATTTTTTTAAAAATAATTTTTATTGGCACCTTATTGTCAGCATTACGGACTAATGTGTATGCCATCCTTTTTCTTCTCTTATGAGAATGTTGTAATTGTGTATCTGCTGTTTGCAGATGTAATGATTATGTCAAGGCATGGAAGCGTCTAAGCATTCATCAAGCTCCAAACATACTTACAATTGCTTTGAAAAGATTCCAGGTGTTATTTCCTTACTCTTATCTGGAGGATTTGGATGCCTCATATTGTGTTATCTACCACAACCATTCCTCTTTCAACCTTCGTATCTTTGTTCATTGCTGATAATTTTGTTGCAGAGTGGAAGATTTGGGAAAATTAACAAGAGGATTACTTTTCCTGAGAGCTTGGATCTTACTCCATATATGAGCGAGGGAAAAGATGGTACAGACAAATATAAGCTGTATGCAGTAGTTGTCCACGTGGACATGCTAAATGCGTCATTTTTTGGCCACTATATTTGTTATACCAAGGGTTTCCAGGGAGAATGGTACAGGATTGATGACTGCAAGGTATCACTACAAGTTCCTTGTTTAGTGAGTTAAAATTGTGTTGTGTGATTTGTGTAGATTTGCAGTTGAAACTTCTGTTTTTGCAACCCATAAACAAACTGTTATGCTATGTAGGAATAGGTATCACTACAAGTTCCTTGTTTAGTGTGAGTTAAAACTGTGTTGTGTGATTTGTGTAGCTTTGCAGTTAAAACTTCTGTTTTTTGCAACTCATAAACAAAATGTTATGCTCTATAGCAAATGGGACAGCTTTCCTTTCTTTTCAAGGATTGATAGTTCATTCAGTGAGATTGGATTTTGATTCTGCGACCTGACAAATTGCTGAAAATGTCTTGCACTACGCATGGACTTGGTCACAATTGTTCTACCTGGGTGTAAGCAGTTGCGGTCCCCTTTTTCCCCGGAAAAATTGCATATGTTAATGATGTGAAGTACAGTGAAGTGTCCATATCCATGTTTGAGTCTCAAGCAGCCAATGTGGGGCACACTGTACATGGAGTTGAAATGAAGTGTCCAAGAAATATACTTTTTTACATACTCTTACCCACTTGCTTCACTTATGCTTCCCTTTTTTTTTGATGTTTTTTCATTTCTGTAATCCATGTATAACCATCGTTGAATAGGATGCTCTTGACTTGAGTATGTTTTTTCTTCAAAATACCAACGATCATCTATTTCCAGGTTACGAAGGTTGAATTGGATGAAGTACTTTCACAAGGAGCTTATATGCTTTTGTATAGCAGGTATGCATTTTTCTCTTTCTAATTTAGATAACAGTACGAAATTGGACTAAATTTTTTCTTTCTAGTTTAGATAACAGTGTGAAATTGTACTAAATCAACTGAGTACATTCAGAAGAGGAAGTAAAGACAGGGAAAGAAGTTTTCATTTCTCAGTATGCCAAGATCTGATATTTCTAATGTTGTCAATCCCCATTGGAACTGGAGACAACTTTGGGTGGCGGGGAGGGCTCCTGTGTGCTTTAAACTTATGTTGAAAATGAAGATAAGCCTTGAGAAGGGAAAAGAACATGTTTTCACACTAAATAGTCAATTTGTGTCGATCTTGAAAATTTGGTTAAGTCATGTCAGTCTTGAAAATAACTTAGGGGTATGTTTTACAATTAACGGTTAACGGTGACCACGATTAGCTGCTACGATTAGCACTTAGCAGTTATCAGTATTATCAATAGTCACGAGTAGCGGGTAAAGTGTGTTTACCAGCAGTTGTGGTTAGTGATTATCTATATTTACAGACAGTTACGCTCAGCACTTAGCATTTATTAGCAGTTAGCAAGTAAAAGCGCTGTCATGAAATCAACGTGTCCAAAGATTCACTCAAAAGTAGAAAATAACATTTATTTTTTCCACACTAAAGTCAATTTAAGTCCACTTTGGGTCAAATTCGGCGTGGTTCGTGGCAAATTTGTATTTTTCTTAATAATCTAAGGTCCAATTTGGGCCTAATAATCGTGTCGAATAGGACTTTCCCACAGAGTGTGTGTGTGTGTGTGTGAGAGAGAGAGAGAGAGAGAGAGAGAGAGAGCGACAGAGAGGCAAAAGAGTCAAAGAGTCAATAGTCATTACAATGAGAATCCTTGGAATTAGAAAATGGATGGCTAAGCCTTATCAAAATAGAAGCTATATTCTCTTTTGTTATCTCTTCCAACTAGGGTTATAACCAAGCTGAGCCTAGACTTGGGTTTGGCTTGGTCATAGTTTAGCTCGACTCAGGCTCGACTCCTTTGAAGTTTAGGCTCGAACTCGACTTGGATTGTTCATGCTTAGGCTTGGGCTCGGCTCAGCTTGGCTTTTTTTATTCGCTTAAAAACTTTCTAAATTCAAGGCTATAATTAAAGTTAATTTTACATTTTTGTATTAGATTCAAGAAATATGAACGAAATTTTGGTGATTTTAATGGTAATTTTATACTCTTCATACAAGTATTTTTAGAAAAATGAAATCCTTAGCCTAAATCTAGCGAAACCAAGCCGAGCCGCCGCTCAAGCTCGGTTTGACTCGGTTTGATTCGATCCCGAGCTGAGCTTTGACGGAGCCGATCCCAAGCACTGGCGAGCCGGCTCGGTTATGTTACAACGCTACTTCCAAGGACTCAAGATGAAAGTGTCAAACAGATCGCCTAGATCGCCTATTTCCTACCGCTGTCCTTGGGCATGAGATGGCCGCATGTAACACTACACACGTAACTCGGGGCTGCTAAAATAGCAAGTGCACTCTCTACCATCCCCTTGACCTCTGTTATTTCATTTATCTGTTCCTGCTCTTTGTGAACATCGTTTACCTGGGGGCATACCCGAACTACCAAACCCCATTAACAGCCCCTCCCCTCCATATTTCTTCTTCGCCCTTTGTTCCCCTTTCTGATCGTTTTCCTACATTTCTTCCATGTGACCAGAGTCACTGTCCATGAAGGCTCACTGGCCCATATTGATGCCTTGTGAAATCATGGTGACCATTGATCATCTTCTCCCTTCCTTTTCTTTGTGAAGCGTCTCTCTGCTCAAGCTGTTTATGTCCTCTCTCTGCTGTGCAGTGGCACCATTCTTGTCAGTAGAGCTTCACCACTGAAATACCAAAATCCCAACCCTCATTTGGGTTCGTAAAGGTGCCCAACTAGGGGCTCATCTCTTCTTGAGACGCTCAAGTGGAGGAAGGCATTGGAGGAGGGGTTAGAGGCTGGGGGAACTTCCTCATGTGTCTAGTGGGATTTGAGCCACTCCTCCTTTGTGGAAAGTCGTGCAATCCCACTACTCCACCCCCTAACTGGATGGAAAGGTTTAAATTCTTCTAGTGGTACTGTTTATGTTTTGCATTCATTTTCTATACCTATGAACCGCATGAATTGGGCAGGCTGTGTGATATGTTTACATCTTCGTAGGCCTTCATAGAGTCTGTCAATCCAAAGCCTATTGTTTGTTAAATTTGTCTGCCTTATGGCGCAGGGTTTCTCCGAGGCCAACATCCCTCAAGACGTTTGAATCCGCCACGCAACAGCCGGAAGAAACAGACAAAGGGGTGACCATCACTAGTGCAGAGGATAGTTGCCCACCCAATTCCGCTTCAAGTCCTTCCAAACCGACCAATTTTAATTGCAGTTCCGCTCATCTATTGTCTGACGATAAACAGTTGGACCATACAGATTCCCCAAAGGAGCAGCTGCCCAGAGTTGACTCTGAATCTGTTAATGGAAGTCAAGAAGACTTTCATTCTGTCGATTATTTTTCAGGATTACACGCACCCACAACAGGCATTGCTAATGGTGTGGTTCCTAGTCGCCCTAATCGACCAAGTGAGCAGTCATCTACTGTAGTTCCTGATGTGACCAGATCATCAGGTTTGGTCGTGAATGCAACCAGTGACACATCATATGTTGCCTCTGCTACGCCTTTGTTGTCTGATGGTGAAAAAACCGATCAAATTTTTACTGTCAATGGGTTGCCAATGTCTAATGGAAAACTCAACGACGATGTCTCTGACGCTGAACCCCATGTGGCTGGCAATGGCTTTTCTGATGTTCAGAGAGACCAAAGGGCTGTGGCTTACATTGACCAAGCTGCTTGTTCCGATGTCAGCCCTATGGTTAATGGTAATGGATCTGTTGATTCTCCTCAATCGAGTAGTGACAACACAAACTGTGCTGAGATGGATATTGATATTAACACTGGCAGCGTTGAGGGTTCAGATGACATGGACGTGGACCACGTGGAGGTCAGCAAGTCTGATAACAATCCCTGCATTTCAAATGGCCACTCTGAGCATTGAAACTTCTTATGAGTTTGGAAACCTTGACAACTACTTGGGAAATCGACGTTATCTCATGAGATTGACGGCAAACTTCTCTTATTCATGGTGAATACTTGTAACCAGATACAATGATTGTTGCAAGATGACTACTTGGACCATATTTTTCCAGAGCCAAGCCATGACGGTAATTATTGATATTTTGCTGTTCTGCAGGATGTGGATGCAGTGGACAGCAGCTGAAGAAGTTCTTTGTTCGTGAATATAAATTAACCAATTGTTTTTTGACTCGAGAGAGATCCATACTATGATGTGGATTTAGAATTAGAATAGTAGTAGTATTAGTAGTAGCAATAAGTAGCTCAGAGTGGTCCCTTTTTGTTTAAGTTTCATTCGGCTCGAGATGGTTACTGTTGTGGATAGACAGACATTGGTGAAGAAACTGATTATTATCTGTTGCAATTCCAGGGTTTCAATATTAAAGAGAAAATCTTGGATATTTAACAGTCTCATGGTGATCCCTAGACACTATTGCTGTTTTCTGAGGAGATGCAATTCGGCCCAAAATTGAGCATGTGGATTGAGTTTTGGGATGTCAAATTTAAGGCCACTTTTATTAAATTAGCCTTTCTTATCACCCTTAAAATACAAAATCAATATAAAATGAGTGTTATTGATTAGTCACCCAAAAAAAATTTTAAAAGTTATTTTGACATCAACATGAAATTATCCCATTTCATATGGTTATCACTTAAGAACTTCTCATTGTAATAATTTTGTAAAACAATCTCATCTAAAATCTCATCTAAGGACTGTTTTTTAATAAAAATATAGAAATTATTAGTTAGAAAACTTACATGATCCAAATGTTTCCTTAAAAACTAATAATTGAGCAAAAAAAAGTATATTATTCTCCTTCTCTTCTCTCGCTTCCTCCTCTTTAAACCCTAATTCTATGTTTGCTACTTTTTTTTTCTTTTCTAGATTGTTAGGGCTATTACTGATTTAGTTAGAGCCGGTGGTAAGCCCCTTTCACTTCAATCGAATCAAGATCTAAAGGTATTGTTATTTTTTAAATATATTTTCTCTCCTTGCGAGAGTTTTGAGTTTATCTCCTTCTTATGAGAGTTGGGCGATTTCTCTCATTTTCCAGTGAAAGTTAGAGTTTCTCTCCTTGTGAGAGTCTTGTTTCATGCCTTTGTACAAGTTATTTCTCTTATCAATACGTGTAAGTTTTTAGAATTGTTGATTCGATTAAAAGATATATTTTTAATATTTTTATCAATAGTTGCACTGATTTTGGTTGGGAATGATTCAATAATGAAATTTTATATGACTCGATAAAAGTGATGTTTCCCTTATGTTGATTCTATCATGTCACATAGAGATCTATTCTATGAAGTTATACAACAGCCCGCCGATATTCAAAAAAGATAAATTGAAGTCAAAGAATACGATTTGTAGTCAAATTGATGTTACAAGTATAGAGCCGAATCGAAGAATATTTACCATTAACTTCATCCAAATAAAAATCTATTTTGATATTTTAAATTTATTCTTGTTAGAAAATTGTCTTTGTAAATGTTATATGACATTTTATAAAGTTATACAATAGTTCACCGATATTTGGAAAAGACAAATTGAAGTCAAAGAATACGATTTGTAGTCACATTGATGTTGCAAGTATAGAACCCAATTGAAAAATATTTATCATTAACTTTGCCGAAATAAAAATATGCTTTGATATTTTAGATTTGTTCTTGTTAAAAAATTATCTCTGTCAATACCGTATAACTTTTTATTAATAAAATTTCCCTTTCTATAAAAAAAAAAAAGAACAAAAATAGATGAGTTTTAAATTAATTAAAGTAAAAACAAACTAAAGTAAAAACTCAGGGATTTTTTAAGGTGGATTTTCAACCATATTCAAATTTAGATGAAAAATTCAGTCCTCCAAGCCTTAATGAATTAGATTATTTATCATTCTTAAACATAACTATTATGTAAATAATTCTAATAAATAGACAGCAAACAGTGGTCATTCTCCCAATGTTATGAAGCTAAATATGTGCAAGCTCTGCAGACTTAAACCACAACTTCAAGCCAGGTTTTAATTGTAGGCCACCCAAAAAATTAATAAAAAAATACAACTTTTCAATCTTCAAAAACAAAACAATACCCCGTACTTTTCAATCTTCGGCTGTGAATGCCATAATCTCCTCCCTTGTTGATATAACTAGCAGAGCCCTTTCTGACATCCCAAAAATACTGCTGCTTCAAAACTCAAAAGCATGTCGAATCAGAAACCCAAAAATACAACTTGTCACCGATTCGTCATGAAATCATGTTAGTTTTCTTCCCCTGCTAACCCCTGCTGACAATCCATCAATTGAAGAAAGACAACAGCTAAATAAGTAAAACCATATATAAAATCTGACGAGAGAAAAAGAAATTATATGAAGAGAGGATCTTAGAAAGAAAGAAAGAAAGATAAAAACTAATAGTAGTTGAAGTTGAGATCACAGATGACTTACTCCAGCATTTGAAGACGGGATATTTCCCAGCACTAAGGAGCTGAAGCCTGATTACATCCCTAGGCTTGAGGTGATTTGCTTCCTGAAAAGCTTTCCAACCTTGGTTCATGTACGACTGTCCATCACACTTCTTCTGGCGCATATTTACTTGCCATGATCTCTTTTTTGATCTATGATTGTCACGTTGCAGTTTCTGGACGCTAGCCCGTTCTCCTTGATGAATTTTTAGGAAGATACTGCATTCATCATATGAACTTATTATCATCAAAGTAACAATGTCCTAAGCACTGGTTTATCTCCCTACCTTCTTTTGATACTTTTGAAGGCAGTGATCATGATCTGAGGACCGTGCTATTAGGGGAATCTGAATACTCTACAATATTGAAGTTCTAAAGTACAACGGTCGACAAATTTTGTGGGCAGATCTTTTTAATATTGGTGGTAAAATTATATGTAACAGCTGGTGATAAAATTCAGACCAAAACCTCAACAGTTAGAGAACACTATGGCTTACTTACAACAACGTGCTTTTTAGCATTGTAGGAACTGATAGTCAGAAGGAGACAGCTGAGGGGGCATTGTCCTCGCCCCTTTTAGATGAGACTCCTGCAGCTTCTTTTTCCGCTTCAGCTTCTTCTTTCACTTCAGCATCCCCTCTTCTAAATGAGACTCCTGCAGCTTCTTTTTCCACCTCAGCTTCTTCTTTCACTTCAGCATCCCCTCTTCTAGATGAGACTCCTGCAGCTTCTTTTTCCACCTCAGCTTCTTCTTCCACTTCAGCATCCCGTGGGTTTGGACAAACTAAGGATGAGAGATAAGATTAATAAGTAGCTTCTTCAACCATATGATTGCCTAATTAGCTAGACTAAATTACAGTAGCTTCAATCTATCTAGGTACAAAAGATCCAACAATATAGAAGCTTCAATCTATCTAGGTACAAAAGATCCAACAATATAGAGTAATCAGTAACAAGTGTTCTCCTGCTTCTATTATTTTCTAATGTGTTTAGCACCCACACTTTCTATCCTAAGTTTAGGTCTCTTAAACTAGTTCTTTATACTTATGGATGACATTGTCTACATCTCAATCTTCTCAGACCCGCTAAAGTGGGATCCACACTTGATGTTACTATTGCTGCCGTGCTTTTGTTTCCATTTTCCCAAGATATAGTTCTAAATTTGTCATCAAGTTATAACAAGTGACAACAGATAAAAAATAAGGTTGAAGGTAAATATGCTCTGTAAGTTAATTAAAGACAACTTACTGAAGCATCTAAAGACAGGATATTTCCCAGCATCAATGAGCTTGAACCTGACAGCATCCCCACGCTTGAGGCGATTAGCACACTGAAAAGCCTTCCAGCCTCGATTAATGTACGACTGTCCATCGGAATCCTTGTATTGTAACCACACCTTCCACGACCTGTTCTTTTCATCAACGACTGTCACAGTACATCGCCTGAATGCTAGTCCGTTCTCTCTGACAAATTTTCTGGGAAGATGCTGCATCCATCATATGAATCACCATCATAAAATACTTTGGTTTTTAATTACTGTGAATCGACACAAATAAAATCATCGAAAACTACCAAATCATATATTGTCATAGCTAACTGACACATGATGTTCAGTTGGAGATTCTCCTAAGGCCAGTGAATATAAAAGAAAAGAGATCAAACTTGTCGAGAATAGGTTTAAATAAATGAGATGACAAGTACTCCCATCCTACATCTAAAAAGAGCCAATTATGTCGTCTCACCATTTACATTTTGTAGTAATGACATAGTGTATGATATGTCATAGCTGTCACAACAGATGAAGACACAAACTTAATGCCTCCGTAATCATTGCGCGGAGAAAAATTATCGTGTGCAAGCTGATAATTGAATAAAAGTACACAAAGTATTATGATCCTACAACATCTGAAAGGTTTTCCAATTTCACATTTTATTATCTCACTATTTTCCTTTCGCTTTAATCATTTGATACATGATACAGCTTATTACATCAAATGAAGTTACGAAGACATAAATTTAGTGGCTCTATTGATGGTCTGTACAATTCTTATGAGGAAAAAATATGGTCAGTTTCAGTCTTTATCGTTATATATACCATATTGCATCCCTGAATAAAAAACTTCTACTTAGAACTCAAGATCCTGCATTATACATTCACACTGATCAAATGGACATGCTCTTGATGGATATCTAGACAAGAAGAGAGAAACAAACCAAACCAAACCAAAAATAGAAAAAAAAAAAAAAAAGAGACTTTGGCTCACTTACAACAATGTTGTTGTCAGCATAGTAAGAGGTGATAATCATGGAAAAGCTGTGGAGTCGCCCTCGCCCCTGCCCCCTTCTAGATGAGACTACAGCAACATCTTTCTCTGTTTTGGCTTCAGCTTCAGCCTCTGGTTGATCTTTCTCTGTTTTGGCTTCAGCTTCAGCCTCTGGTTGATCTTTCTGTGTTTTGACTTCAGCTTCAGCCTCTGGTTGTTTTTTGGCACAAGCTAAGGATGAGAGATAAGGGTAGTTATTATGTTTTTCAACTATATGATTGCCGAAATAGCTAAGTTGAAATGCAGTAGGTTCTATCCATGTATAAAAACCAACAACGAAATAGAGTAATCGCTAATTAGTGTTCTCCAACTTCTATTATTTTTCAATATGTATTCTGCTTTTTATCCTTTTTTTTTAGGTCTATTTGCTTGGACGATAAAGATTGTCTTCACATTTGAATCTCCTCGGACTCAGGTCAAGTGGAGCCCATGCTAGATTATTACAAGTGACAACAAATAAGAAATAAGATCAAAATATCTGAAAATGTAACTACAGATCACTCACTGTAGCATTTGAAGACTGGAAATTTCCCAGCATTTAAGACCTCAAACCTGATAATATCTTGAGGCTTGAGGCAATTAGCATCCTGAAAAGCCTTCCAACCTCGATTAATAAATGACTGTCCACTGGAATCCTTGTAGCGCAACCATACCTTCCATGATCTCTTCTTTTCATCGACGACTGTCACAACACATCGCCTGAATAACAGTCCATTCTCTCTGGCAAATTTCATAGGAAGATGCTGCATCCATCATGTGAATAATCAACTCAAAGAGATTTACCTTGTTGAGAACAGGACTATCACACATACTATCTTACTGTATTATAAATAGACTAAATCACAATACATAGTCTGATCTGTCTAAAAAGACTTTCAATCTTGCACAATCTCGGCTAACCATTTTCCTTTTGTACTAATCACATATTCAGGAGTATGATACACAAGTTATCACATCAGATGAATACTTACAAAACTCTTTCTCAGTGGTTACATATATATGTGCCACATTGCATTTCCAGATCAATAATAGTACTATTGGCCTCCCATGTTCGACACTCGACACATGAACGAATTCTCGGCACTTCAGTTTAGACAAAAAAAAAAAAAAAAGTATACAAAATTTTCACAAAATTATACAGTCGAACACAATACACCCCTCAGACACTCGTCGAACATGGGCAAGGCCGAGTCTGAGTAACATATCTACCAGATGAACCCATTGGACAAGAAAGAAAGAATCATAAAATCAAGGGAGAATATAGAAAGAAAGAGACTTTGGCCTACTTACAACAATGTTCTTTTGAGCACCGTAGGAGGTGATAGTCACGTGACAGCTGGGTAGGGTTGGTAGGCGACGCCTCCTTCTAGGATCCACAGAAGCTGCTACTTCTGTTTCTTCTTCTTCTTCTTCTTCTTCTTCTTCTTCTTCTTCTTCTTCAGCTTTAAGTTTCGATGGTTTTGGAGAAGGAAGAGAGAGAGAATCACAGGCGGTGACGGGATCATACACAGAGACTTCAAAAATCAGATCTCTTGAGTGTTCGAAAACAAGGAATTGACCCACTTTCAAATCATTGTAAAGGGCAAACTTCTTCCAGTCTTCTGAGCTGAAATGGCGGCCTCCATGGATTTGGACTACCCACTCTTTGTCATTGGGTTTGTGTTTCTCTCTCATCAAAAACACCCTTTGCAGTTGATGCCCTTTCAACTCTGGCTCCAGTTTCTTCACGAATGCGACTGGAATCGACTGCAACCAATTGGGTATCAAAATTACTCAACAATAATAAAAGTGATCAAAGACATCAGAAACAGAGCAGAGCAGAGAGAGAGAGAGAGAGAGAGACTGACGAAGGAATTGAAGAAATCAGGGAGGAGAGGCTGGAAGAAGGCTTGAGAGTTATAACCCATCTCATAGAATCGGGAACCAAATGGGTTGTTTGTATGAATGAAATGGGTTGAGAGAAGAAGAAGAAGAATTTGAATGGGTTTATAGGATGATTAATAGCAAGTGAAATTGTGGAAAGGTAGAAGAATTTGAATGGGTTTAGAGGATGATTGATAACAACTGAAATTGTGAAAAGGTTGAAGAATTTGAAAGGGTTTATAGAGTGATTGATAGCAAGTGAAATTATGAAAAGGTGAGACTTGATTGGACATGACTTGCCCTGTTTTGAGAAGAAACAGAGTTTGGTATCATCGTCATCACTTGCCCCGCCTCTTTCCCGCTTAACCAAAACTTGATCATCAATTCATAGGCATTGCCTCCAAAATCCTAGTATAACTTTTGTGCTACTCTAGGTAGAGTTGGGTAAAATTTTGTTTGATTCGATTATTCAAATTTATGTTATTAAAAATGATTAAGTTAAGATTTTTTTGTTCGAATGCTAGACACGAAGCATAAAATTTTCCTATCTTTATTATCCGAATCCGATTTAAATTTGAATTTAAACTTATTTGAATTATTGTTCAAAAAATAACCGGATATCGAAGAAAAATGATTGTTCAATGACCGATTTATATAACCCAACTTTGACCACAACTCGAACATTTGTCATTTATCTATATGCATATAATTTCCATTAATTCTTGTTTAACTTTTTTAAAAATTTTTTTACATTCCTTATTAATTTTTATATAAGACAATCTTATATGGAGTATTTTTTATACTTGAAAAAATGATATTGTTGGATGAATTTTCCATCCTTTTTCTTATATCATATCTAGTTAGGCTCCGATGGTTCAAATTTTAATTGAATGATTCAAATTAAAAGTGCTTTGCCTAATACGTATATTTATTACTAAAACGTATATATTCATTTGACATATTTATCAATATATGACACATAAATGCATATTCATAAGAATATAATACGTAATTATTCTTTCTCCTTGCTCTAAGCTCGAGAGCTCAGCCATGGCAGGGGACAAACGAGGGATGCCAAACAATGAAAATTCTTCACGATTGCCATAAGATAAGACTCCAAATAGTCAGAATACTCAAAGAGGGGAAAAATCAAAGGAGAAAATGACTGGAAGCAATAAAACAGTACCTCCTGCAACTTCTTCAGATTCGGAAATAGAAACCCTAGATGAACAGGTAGAGGAGAATAGATCCCAGGGGATAGCTAATTCGCCATCAAAAGTTAGCACCTATGTAACTCTGGTAAATCCAGAAGAAGGTAAGTCCTTGAAATATGTTCCTGCTGTTGAAGTTAATGGATCTAAAATTGTGCAATTCGGTCATACTGATATTGCTAGTGAAATTGAACATTGGAAAACAGCAATCCTATGTAAGGTATTGGGGGCAAATCCACCGTTTGAGATTATGGAGGGATTTATTAGAAGAATTTGGAATAATCAGGCTATTGACAAAGTGACCATGGTTAGGAAGGGGTTATTTCTGGTTCGTTTTTCTAATGTGCAGGATAAGGAGGTTGTTCTATCTAGAGGGATTTACTTCCTTGATAAACCTCTGCTTGTCAAACCATGGAACCCTAAACTCGAAATAGATGTTAATGTTATTAGTTCATTGCCTGTATGGGTCTAACTTCCAGAGCTAGATATCAAATATTGAGGCATTGATAACTTAAGTAAGATTGGCAGTCTAATTGGTATACCAATCAAAACTGATAGGCATACGATGGAAACAACCATGTTATAGTAAGCTAGAATCTTGGTGGAGGTCCAGATCAATGAGCTCCTTCCTGAGAATGTTCAGTTTATAAATGAAAATGATGTGCTGATTAAGTAGAAGGTTGTGCTTGAGTGGAAACCTGTAAAATGCTCATATTGTAATATTTTTGGACATGATGTGCAAGAAGGTAGAAGAGAGAAAGAAATTAGGCAGGAGTGGAGAGCAGTGCAACATAATCCTAGTCAAGTACAGGATATGGGGCAAGTTACACAAACACAAGAGGAAGATGGGTTCAGTATACCAAGAAGGATTGCCACAAGAAGCTCTACACGAACTGTGCTAACACCTACCAATTCAGGGAACAATTTTGAGGTATTGCTTGAGAGGGAATCACGGCCATGGTCATGCAGGATATGCAGGGAGGGAAACCTCCAGATGGAAAACATAATAAGCTGGAACATGAGGGGGCTAAACAGCCTGATAAACAGAGAGATGTCAAAAACTATCTAAAAAAGACAAGAGTTGGATTAGAGGGAATGATGGAAACAAAACTGAAAAAGGAAATAGAGGATTCTGTGGCACATAAAATGCTGGAGGGATGGTGTTATCACACAAATGGGGACTTATTACAAAGAGGGAGAATCATGGTAGCTTGGCAACCACAATTGTACATAGTGTAGATTCAGTTTTCTACAACGGGTTCATTGTAGAGTTACTCAAGTGCAATCTGGGATTGCTTTCTAGGTGACATTTGCCAATGGGTATAGTAAAGTGCAACTTAGAAAGGAGATATGGGAGAATATTACTCACACAGCAGGAGCAGTAGATGAAGCTTTGCCTCTCGGGAGATTTTAACTCAATGTTACGGATGGAAGACAAAATGGGGAAGTTAGAAATCAAAGATGAGGAAATTGAAGATTTTAGAAACTGTTTAGAATCCAATGCACTGGAAGTGTTTCAATGTATGGGTGCAAAATACACTTGGTCAAATAACCAGGTATGATCACAAATTGACTGGCTTTTAGTCAATACTCATTGGTATAATGCATTTGACTTTGTGCATGTTGAATATCTACAACAAGGGCTGTCAGACCACACCCGAATTTGCTATCATTTTCAGGATGCCCCAAAACTGCATCATGTTTCAAAATTTGTGACATGTGGACAAAAGATGTGAAGTTCCAGGAAATTGTTCAAAAAGGCATTGAGCAGAACACACATAGATCTAAGATGATTGAACCGAGGAGAATATTTGTGAGCATTAAGAAGCCTCTGAAACTTCTCAATAGAGGTAAATTTGCGGATATTCATCATCAAGTAGATGTCACAAGGAGGGAGTTGTAGCAAATTGAACAGGAACTTCAAACAAATTATCAGGACCACAGTTTGCAACAAGAAGAGATGGCCAAAAGGACTAAATACTTAAAGGTATTACAGTCATCCTTGCTACTAAAGAAGCAACAATACAAAATAGATTGGACACACTTTGGAGATCAATGCACAAAATGGTTCATGGCTAGAATCAGAAAGAGGCAAAGGGAAAATTTCATATACTCCATTCATGATAGTGCATGCAGGAATGTAGAGGGGTTCAGGCAATAGCATAAGTTATGGTGGATTACTACCAGAATTTACTTGGCACATAGGTAGCACAAAGGGGAAAAATTGAGGTATATGCAATGGAGAAAGGTACAATGCTAAGTATAGCACAACAACTTGAAATGTGCAAACCTTTCTGCAATGAGGAAATAAAGTAGGCAATATGGTCAATACCAAATAAAAAATCTCCAGGCTTAGATGGGTATAATAGTGGATCTTTTAAGGAAGCTTGACAGTCTTAGGTTCACATGTGTGTGATGCTATGCATGAATTTTTCAGATTGGGCCAAATGAAGAATGATTGGAATACAACAAACTTAGTTTTGCTTTCTAAGGTCACTAACCCTCAGTTTGCAGCAGATTTCAGACCAATATCTTGTTGCAATACAATTTACAAGTGTATATCCAAGTTGATTTGTAGCAGATTGAAGGATATTATGCCATGCTTGGTGAACTAGAGCCAAGGGGCTTTTGTTAAAGATAGAGAATTGTTGCATAATGTCTTGCTTTGCCAAGAAATTGCGAGGGGTTACAATAGGAAGAATATATCTACAAGGTGCCTATTCAAGATTGACACGAGGAAAGCATATAACTCCTTGCACTGGGAGTTTATTCAAGAAATGCTATAGGCTTACAGATTTCTCACAAGAATTTGTGCATTGGGTAATGTCCTGCATAACTACTACTTCCTTCACTGTAAGTATGAACAGAGGCAATTATGGATTTTTTATGGGGGAGGAGATTAAGGAAATGTAATCCCTCTCTCATTTACTATTTGTTCTAGCCATGCAGTACTTATCTGGAATACTTGAACAAGCAGCAAACCATGTAGAGTTTAGATATCATCCACGTTACAAAAAGCTCAAAATGACCCACTTAATTTTTGCAAATGATCTCATCATATTTTGTGCAACAAAGCAGAAGACAATCAAGATCATAATGGATACATTTAAGAAGTTCTCAGATTCCTCTGGGATGGAGGCTAATCAGGGTAAATCTAAGGTGATCATTGTAGGTTTAGATCAAGAGAACAAGCAGCAGATTATATGCAGTACTGAATTCATAGAAGGAAATTCCCCTATTAAATGTTTGGACTTTCCTATCACAGCCAACAGGTTATCAAAAGTTGAATGTGGAATTTTAGTTAGACAAAATTACTGGTAAGATTCCAACCTGAACATCTAGACATATCTCTTAAATGGGGAGAGTTGCCTTGATCAACTCAGTTTTGATGGGTGTATATAGTTTCTGGGCATCCGTTTTCCTACTGCCCTAGGGGGTGATAGAGCAAATTAATGCAAAGTGCATGAATTACCTTTGGGGGCTAATGAGAAATTAAAAAAGATTCCTTATGTAGCATGGGAATGGACCTGCAAACCTAAAGCTTCTGGAGGTATTGGGCTAAAGAATCTTAGAGTGTGGAATGAAGCATTCATAGCAAAACAGGTGTGGGCTATATAGTTGGAAAAAAGATACACTGTGGGTCAAATGGGTGCATGGAAGATATATCAAAGATAAAGATTGGTGGGAATATAACCCAAGTAGGGACTCATGCTGGTACTAGAGGAGAATGTGCAAAATCAAAGAGCAAATCAAGTTGGGAGATGACATTATACATATTGCACAATAGGACAAAGCTGGGAAGGGAGAATATACAGTAATGAAAGGTTATATATGGAGGCTGTACTTACTGAACAAATAGAAATGGACCAGATTAGTATGGTCAAGGATAAATATACCCAAGCATTCTTTCCTATTTTGGTTACTAATAAAAAGAAAAATTCCTGTGAAAACAGGTTGCAGAAATACTGTTCCATTGAGAATGCAGGTTGTGAGATGTGTAATGACGCAGATGAGACAATTGAACATCTGTTCTATGATTGTGCCTTTGCTACACAAATCAGGAAGGAGATAACAGAATGGATTGAAATTCCACACCAAAGGGACACATTGTGGGGATGGATTGCATGTGTGCAAAAAGTGAAGGGGGAGAAATGGAAAAAACAAGTGCAGTGGGCAAGTGTGGCTGCAATGTTCTATAGCATATGGACAACAAAAAATGAGAAGATATTCAAGAAGAAAAATACAATTGCGCAGGAGACACTACATATGATTATCTGGAATGTAAAGCAAAGGGCACTATTTTTGACAAAGGGCTCAAGATCTTTTGAAAAGTGTATACAGCTAATGTACAGATAAAAAATGGGGGAGGGGAAAATTTTGTTTGTTCATATAGGAAAGGGAAAAGGAGAACGGATCTACATCTTGTAACCCCTTAACAATTTGGTTTCCTAGTTTGGTAATAAAGAATTCTACCTTCTTACCAAAAAACGTAATTATTAGCACATAAGATAAATTCATCAATGCTTACTGCATATATATTTATCAAGCATAACTAGCATATTCATCACTAAAATGTATTGATCATCAATCATTTTTTAGTATAATTCTCGATAGTCTCTAAATTTTATGTATCTATTTCATCCGTAGATCTAGTAATAAATTTAAACATATCTAGAAATATATAATTTTTTTGATAAGATCTATAAATATATAATTGAAGAGTTGAGTTGATTCCTCTCTCCTTAATTTTAAGGTTAATACATTTAAAATCTTTGATTAAATACCAAAATTTCATCTTAACCATTAATTAATTCCGTTAACTTACTCCCCTCTCCTCTTAACTCTCTTTCTCTGTTTACACATACCATCTCTCTCCCCCACCCTTCCAGTTACATATACATTCACTTGCTACCCAACTGCTCTCTCTCTCTCTCTCTCTCTCTCTCTCTCTCTCTCTAATAATAGCAAAGTTCCTTTGACTTTGTTGGCCTTGAGTTTTGATAAAGACAATGACGTACAAGCAGATTCTCTATCAATTGTGGTATCTTAATTGTTCAAAATTTCTACATTAGAGTCTACCTCTGTTGGGTTACCCTCAAACTCGATATGGAAAAAGCGTATAATAGAGTAGAATGAGATTTCCTCCTAGATTGTCTCACTTAGTTGGGATTTCCTCTTAAATGGAATGCCTAGATCCAGGAATGAATTTCTTTAGTATCTGACTCAATCCTAATTAATGACCAACCAAGGTGGTTTTTACCCCTTCTAGAGGTTAAGATAAGGAGACCCAGTTTCTCCATATCTGCTTGTGATCTATATGAAAACTTTAACATCTAACTTGTGCAAAGTGGTAGTTTCAAATGAATGAAATTAGGGTCAAAATTAGTGCAAAAGGGGATCTCATTTTGGGTTTCTTCTTTGTTGATGATAATCTCCTCTTCTATAAAGGAAAACTCAATCTTTCTCATGTCTAAAAATATCTTGAATGAAATTTGCGCGTTTTCTGGTCACTTGATTAACTTCCACAAATAATTTATTATTTTTTCTAACAATGCTATGAGAAGGGATGAAGAAGTAGCGGGTGCTATTTTCTATATTTCCACCGTCGAATCTAAGCAAGTACTTGGGTTGTTCTGCTATTCATGGTAAAAATAACTCCCCTTGTTCTCTCCTATTATCGACAAAGCTAATAAAAATTTGAACTCTTGGAAAGCTAACACTTTGTCCAAAGCCAGCAGTGTGGTCTTAGTCCGGACTAATTTGGAAGCTCTCCCAACTCATACTATGCAATGTTTAAATTTGCCCAAGCATACTTCGAATTGTCTTGATAAAATTAATAGGAATTTTTTAAAGAAAGCTAATAGTAACAAAGGCATGTCCATGATTGCATAAAATCGCATTTGTCAGCCGGAAATCAAAGGTGGACTACGTTGGCATAGAACCAAAGGTATTAATATGGCTTTTCAACTCAAACTCATTTGAAATTTATTAAAAGAACCTGACAATTTATGTGTTCAACATATTAAGGTGAAGTATAAAGGTTAAGGCAATTTGTTCACCGGATCCCCAAAGAATAGGGATTCTTGGGTTTGGAAATTTCTGTATAAAGGCTATCCTACTTTTTGTAAAGGAATTTGCTTGAAAATTGGTGATCGAAAGAACATCCTCTTTTGGACTGACTTCTGATTTCATAACCAAAATTTGATTTAGATCACGAGTTTTAATCTAAATACATTGAATTTCCAAACCCGTGTTAATGAGTTTACCGCCTGCAGCCACAAATCTCATTTAAGTACACCCTTCCTTTGTTTTCCAAGCCGGATGAATCTTGCTAAAGGCTATCGGTGAGTGGTCTTTTTGCTACCAAATTTGGTTCATGTCTAACTGATGAGGGTATAAGAAGGGATAATTGGGAAGGACATTGGATTTGGAAAACCAATGTTCTTCCCAAAATCAAAATTTTTCTTTGGTAATTTCTCCAAAGTGGGATCCCTATTAGGGGTCACTTGCTAAGATAGGAATCTAAGTTGATTCTTATTGCCAAATTTTTCAAAAAGTTGAAGAAACAATAGGTCACGTCTTCTTTCATTTCCCTCGAGTACAACAAGTGTGGGCAACAATGTCCAGCAACCACCAAAGGTTACATTTCAATAACATTTTCTCCCAGCATGCCGATGGGAAAAGCATCCTTCGATCGACTGTTCAACCTCTCCAACCTCTAACTGGATCAACTTCATCGACTCATTTTTTTTCTGTGGAGCATTTTGAATGAAAGAAATGTACTTATTTTCAATTGTGAAGATTTTAATCATATAAGAGTGATAATCACGGCAGAAAGTGCTTACGGGAAATGGAAAATAAGGATAAGATTTTCCTCCACCCAGCTCTACAGCTTATTATTTTTGGACTACGAGATAAGAAAATCAACTTGTTAGATGGAATAAACCTACTAATGGAGCAATTAAACTCAATTTTTATGGCTCCTTTAGCTCTCTTTCCCTCCCCCTTTTCATGTCCCCAAACACCATGCTCAATTTATCCAATCTTCCATTTAACCCATCATGCGAGAGAGTGTATTGAAATTGAGTTGTTTAATGGTTTAAATGTATGTGTTAATGATTATCTCATTTGGTGTTGGGTGATTATATTCACCAAAGTGGTGTTATTGATTGAGTTGAAAATACCACTCGAGAATTTTTAGGTATTGGCAACCTAATTTGGGAAAGGGGAAGTTGGTTTGTTAAGTCAGAAGGAGGAGGGGGTTAAAGGGTTTCGTGAATTTAAGGGGATAATAGTCTGTCATTGATTTGTGAAGGGATTGATCAAGGCTTTGGCTATTTATTATTTTTAATTGAAGTATAGTTAGAAATGTTTAATCTTGAATGTTTTATCCCTTATTTTCATTTTTTTCACTTGGAGTATAGTTAGAAAGGGTTTCCTGAATGTTTTATCCCTTGTTTTATCCTATTTCATGATTTGTATCTCGCCCTCTCCTCCTATAACTCACATAACTTTTTTTTTTTTCCATTTTATGTTTGATCACGGTTCATGCATCACTGGACGATTGGTTGCAACTCTAGCTCCAGTTTCCCTTTTGTTCAATTGGGACAGTTTGAGCTCTAGTCGGTTGCCGACAACTTAGTGGTTAGTCGGACTCGGCTTTGATGATCGAGTTGGTTTCTACTTTCGAAGTAGAATTGAGTTTAGGACTTTGACAAATAATCTTTTAAGTTATAAGTTTTGAGTCAGTCATAGATAAGTTATGTACAATTAATGATATTATAACAAACGACTTTGTTATGTAAATTTCTTTTAGGATTCTTCTTATTTAATCCTAAAATTAGATGAGTGACTTTCATTCAAAACATATCGGGGTTAGGTCAGTCATACTTGAATCTTCAACATGCATGGAAGATGAACTAATATAAATTTGCAATTATTCAGCAATACTCACCCTAGATAGAAGCAATGTTGAAATTGAAGCGAAGGTAAAAGGAAAAAGTGGAGAGTTAAATTGCATATTTCTCTTTCCCTTGCACCGTAGACACACAAGTCGAGGGCACCGCTCACTAACTCAGCTCCTGTAGCCCATGCACTAGGCATTATAGCATTTACAACACTAGGTGCGCACCTTCCCAAAGTTGAACTGGCGCACCTTTAGCGCGTACCAAAAACACACAGTGGGCAACAATAATTGTTCGATGCTCGAGGCAGCTCTAAGCCGGCAGCCACCAACCCTTTTGACACTTGGCACAAATTAAATATTGGGAATGAAGTTTTGACTATTTGGAATTTAAAAAAAGAAAAATTTGATAGAATTAATTTTTAATAGTTACTTAATTTTTTTATTTGTAGAAATTTTTATTATGTAATGGTAACTTTAGTAAAAAAATTATTTGGTAATTTTTTTCTATAAATACCTAATCAATTTGTGAAAAAACTACACCAAAAATTAATCCTTCCATTTTCTGTGAAAACTCTTTGAAGGTTGTGAAGAGAAAGGTGAAGAAAAATATAGTAACATTGTCTATTTTATATTATATCATTTGATTAAGTTGTTATGTTTATTTTTCATTCTAATTAATTTATTGTTAAGTAATAGTTTTAATTTATTTTTTATGTTAATATTGGTGGAGTTTTTTAAGGTAAACCAATTAAGAAAGAAGTGAAACATTTTGTATGTTTACCCTCTAAATTTTTTTATGTTATTGTATCATTTTTTTTTAAAAATTACCCCTAAAAAATTATTTCAATCTTCAACTTTATTCGCATAAAAAATATTACATTTTATGAAAATAAACAATAATGTAAAATAAAAGAGGTAAACTATTTAAATATGTTAAAAAATGGCTCTATGAGGATTATTTAAATAAGTGAGTAATGTTGAAGAGTCTTGCATTCTAGAACTAAGAATTCGAAGAGAGAAAAAATAACCCTTACATGATGTGTCAATGAATTCGAAGAGAGAAAAAATAACCCTTACATGATATGTCAATGTAGGCCCCCACCTTAAGAGCCAATTTTTGGCACTCCCATTGCAAGTGCTCTTAAAGATGATCTAAAGGAGGTATCTAAATAGGTAAATTTTTTTAATTATTATTTTTAAGTGAAGCCTACACATTAGAGTAGGTAGTTTCCTGCTCGAGGACTAATATATAAAAATTGAAGTACAAATAATATTATGTAATTCCTCTCTCAAGAGTTTAACTTAAAATATTATATGTAAGAATAAAAAGTAATTTTCTAGAAGAAATAACTAGATTTTCCAATCCAATCAGTTTTCATATTGCCATTATGATAGACGTGTGAACAATAATATACTCTCATAACTAGTTAATATTATCTTGACGAGTCGTCTCAAACTACGAAAATATATAGGTTACTAAGAAGAAATATAGTTGTCTAAAAGGGAATATGATTGCTTCAAATATATAGGTTTAAATGTGAGAATTAATCTCAAAAAGGTCCACATTTATGTCAATTTAGTATCCCAAAGTTTAGACTAAGCAATAATTGGAGGGGGATAACACAACTTCACTTTGAGATTGTAGAGAGGCTATTTCTATAGACAAACTGTTAAAAAGTGTCTGACTAGATGTACCTGAACAGTGTAGTTGATGAGGAAACAACAGTTTGAAATTAAAACCACAAAATTCGTTTGCTATCTGCGCAAGCCAATTCTAATGTACAATGACTGATTGACACATATATATATTTTCTGAACTTTCTGCACAATTTTCAGTATATATAGTAATGAATGTAGTGTAAATATCAAGTGTTGGATCACTTGAAATCATCAGAGAAGTCAGGATCTTGAGGCTTAAACAACTTGGGCATATCAACCTCCCTACTCCTCTGGGCACCTCTTCTTGTATTTACAGCAAATCTTTTAGCCAAAAGAGTAACTCCCAGGTTATTAATCGCATGAGAAGCCGAAGTCGTCTCCTCACGGTGCTCCTGAGCTTGTTCATGAGTTCCATAACCAACATATTCATTTTGCGACTCAGAAAAGGACTCAGAGAATGACTCTCTCAAGCTCAGAATCTGCGCCATCTTTCTCTTCTTGAACCTTCTCCAAGCAGCTTGAATAAAGCAAGCTGCCCATGTTCTCCAGTGATGTGAGTAGTACCGAAAAGTGTGCTGTAATTTCTTACTGTGAAGACGACGGAACTGGTTGGCCACAAATTTGAGGTCCTCTGCTTGCAATGCAAAAGCTTCAACTTCCTCGATGGCTCTTACAGTTCTTGAGGAAGATGGAAGATTACCGGGATTAGGGAGCAGTGCCCAGGCAAGAAGCTCTTCGCCACAGAAGTCCCCTGGTCTTAGAGTGATGGAATTGAAAAACCCTGAACGCCCCCATCTGTGGTTGAACTGTCTAGTTTGCCTCTAATGATGAAAAGCATTTCAGTTACCGGGTCTCCCTCACGAACGATGAATGTTCCTGGAGTACTCAGCGAGGACCTCAGCCGCTCACATATGGCATCCAGAAGCTGATCGTCCATTTTAGCGAAGAAAGGGACCTGTATAAGATGTCAGAGGCATTTGTATTAGTTAGTTTTTTTTTTTTGTGTTGAAAAAGGGTAACTTAAATTAAGTCGAGCTCCCTAAAGGTAATCACCCCTTGGGGAAAAAAATTCAAAATACACTTGCTTCATCCGTTGGGTAGGGAGCAGTCTCGCAATCAAATAAGCGATCGTATTTCCCCTATTTTGAGCGTATTTGTACTAGTTAGTTAACATCCCAGGTCCAAGTAAACTTTACTACTATAGGGTCAATTCTCTTCTATGTTTTATACTTTTTCATACAAAAGAAAAAGGTTCCCCTTTCGTCAAATCCATCAACATAGTAACAGTATAAGAGCTCTAATGTAAATTTTCTTGTAATTATTTTATTATATATGTGCGCGTCTAAGTTCTATATTGGGGAGCTTTTCCATGACATTCTGATAAGGACTCTTATTAATTCTTCACATGAGTCACATTGTCTTCGGAGTGATCGCAAAGCCATTTCAGACCCATATGCAATAAGGAACCATGCTCATAGTACATTGTAATAAGGTATACCCATATGCAGCTTCTAAGAGCTATTTTACCAAAAGAAGTGAGAGACAAAAGCTTACTCTTCGAACAAGGTCCAAGCACAGATGCCGTTGGATATCTCGTCGTAGATCCATTGGTAAGGAACTAAGGATTGATTCTTCATTCACTCCTCGGGTTGCTAGCCACTTGTACTGCACAAACCGTCTCACTCTTTCTCGCAGGTGCTCAGGGAGTTGGCGGTGTCTCATCCACTCCTCTGTGTCACGCCTCTTAAGCCTCCATTGCTCAAGTCTTGAAGTAATGGATTGCAGATATGTCTACAAGTTAAAACATTTCATGTTATAAGCAACAGAAATCTTAAACTACGACAGCCATCATTTCTTCCCACTTTGCTAAATAAAAATGTCCATGTAGTAGGAGAAATTAAGAAAAGGAGAAGACAACGTCAACGACTTCATCTTCTTTTTTTTTTTTTTTTTTTGCATCTTCGATTTATAGAAATGTATTTACTGCCCAGACTCTTTTCCCATACCAAGATGTGTTAGCCCCCATCTATGTCCAGAGGTCATACTCATGTTTAACTCTTAGATGATGTTTTCTACCTGCATATTCCCAATTAAGTGGGCGAATAAGACCAGACCCATTATAGAGATGACAATGCAAAAGGAGGTTTCCCAGACGAAGGTGCTTGTTTCCAAGTTTTGACCATACGAACTGCAAAATATAGATAACATGTGTCAATGTCACACCAAGCCTTATTTTTCAGTGAAACTTGGTGTTTGAATGTTGACGAATTGATTGTGCCTTCAAAACAATAACAAATTAGATCACATATCCATTGTTTCATGCTTATGCCTTTGGAAGAAAATGGAAGTATAATACACAAACACAAGCTTAATAAGGAGAACAGAGTGACTATACCATACCTCAACTGTTGTAATCCCCACCACAAACAATAGAAGAATTTGTCTGTGAAACTATCAGTGACAACATTCTTTAGCATTGCATTCTGAAATATTCCGTAGTCAAAAGTAATGTTTTTGTTGTTAGGATCACATGATGAAAACACTGTCGTGGTCTTTGCCCAAGTTATTCGATCACTATCATCCACAGTACTGCAATCCAAGAAACGAAGCTGGCATTTGATTGGAGATTCTTCTTGTTTACACATTGTCTTCCAACATGACGAGAACCTTTCTACAGACAGCAGATACCAAGCAGCCCCTAGAACCTTCAAACAAAGAAGTTGAAGTTTCAAAACAATACTAATCGTGCCATCTTAATGTCTGCAGAACTTAATAAAGAAGCTTTCCATGCAAAGAATTGAGAAACTGAAATGATATGACACTCCAAGGCTTGAAGTAGAAAATGCTTACATGGCTGGCTAACATATACAATAGCAGATTATAAGCAGCTCCAGCCCAAGCAGTTCTGGTAACAACGCCAGCAGCTCTAATAATTGCAGAACTAAGACGAAAGATCAGATATAACCTCAGAATATACTGAACGAGCACAACCAGCTGAAGTGTGTTGAAGGTCCTTCTTGTGCGAGACGTTTGAATTACTGGAATGATGAACCATATCACAATCTGCAACAAAGGAGAATCTGCAGTCTTATTATCTTCAATGTCAATGGCTGAAGTGCTGAATAACCGACGCAGAATCGTCACAAATACAATACTAGTCATGGGCAGATCTACACTAAGGTTAAAGGTATCCAAGGAAACTGTTAGGCCAAAGAAACTGTTTAAATTTGTGTATAAAAATCCTTCAAAATTTTAACATGGACACCCATAAAAATTAATTGGTATTATTAAATTTTATAAAATTAAAAAATGAACACCATAATTAAAATTTCTGGATTTGCCATTGATTCTAATGTAGAAAAGAGATTAAGGGCGGCTAAGTTTTATACAGAGAATGTAAGCTGACAACAACCTTGACAGACAATAAAGTCCTAACCATGAACCGGATAGATCTTAAAAAGGCCAAAAAATACCTGAGGAATAGGCAACGCTGCTAAGAGATCAAAGATGAAATCTGATCTAATATACCTTCTTGAAATCTCTTTTCTGTCTCTAACAAGTTCCCCTCTTCCAAACACCCTTGAACTTGGTGCTACAAAAGCTGTACGGAAGCTTACAAAAATATTCAAGAAGTAGAAAATATCAGCAGCAGTTCGGAAGAAGGTCACAACACCACCCAATGCTAGATCCCTTGTCATACACGAGGTATTGTGATCGTTTTCCACTTGTGGGAGATAAAATAGTAATGGATCAACAAACAGCCCCACGAGACATGCAACCAGGAAAATCCGATTCCACGTCAAGACCTCCTCACTTGAAGGATCAAATGTCCTCTTCCACAATGGCTGATCATGTTTCCACTTTCCATCATCATTTTTCGAAAAAACCCTGAATGTTGGTAATTTTAAAGATTCTCCAAATCTGTTTATGCTGCTCCCTATTCTATTCATATTTCCAAATCCAATACCACTCAGTAAAGGTGTAGTTGATTTGTAGAACGGAGAGCTTGATGATTTCTCTGACATGGAGGAGTCATTTCTGTCCCAAGAGGAATTAAAGCTCTGGTTTCTGTTCTCATAGAAACTGTCAAAAGGAACAAAAATGGTAGAAAAGATCAATCATTGTTAGGAAAAAGAACAAAATTAATTTGGAAAAGATTAACTTTTATTTGACTGGAAAAATCACAATTTGTACCTTACACGCCTATTCTTCTGGGATTCCATGCTCGATATTGGAAGTCAAATGCAGCAGCTCAAATGAAACAATTGAAGCAGAAAAATTGTTGCTAAACTGGGATCATAGCAGACACAGAAGGGGTAACTCTGAAGGCCAAGAAGCATTGAACTTCAAGCATTGAACTCTGAAGGCCAAGAAGCAGTCACTGTCAGATACAGAATACCCGTAAAACTTTGCCAGGACGGAGAAACAGGGAGCAAAGAGTTTGTGTTTGTTTGATTTAGCATAGCAGTTGACTTTCCACAGCGAATAGTATTAGAAACTTGATAATACAAGTTAAGGGCTGGCACTTACACAGAAAACAGCATAATAAAATACGAGCAGCTGAACCGAACAAACAAAAGAAAAGAATATCCCAAAGTCATCAATCAGATTATTTGTTTAGGTCAGTTACAACTTATGACAACTTGTTTTCTGGCAGGGGAGAGAGAGAAAACAGAGGGGTCACAAACAGAGGACGTGAAGGCCATCAATGCCAGAATAATATTATTGTATTTAAAACTAATAAATAATTTTTGGAAATATGAGCACTGGGTATGATTATACCAGGAATGCCACCATAAAATTGCTTAATAAAAATATATCTTTTTGCAGAATTATCAAAAAAATGAGAATTCTAGCAAGATGGTGACAGAACTTCCAAGATCTTCTGCAGTTTTGCACTAATATAAAAAGATCTGCAAGCCTTTAAAACAAATCCCACCATAATAGTCTCCATATAGTCCAAGCCCACAATAGGAGAATTTCAAATATTGTATTTTATAGCAGCTGCATATGCTGATTACCGGCCAAAAATCAGCTCAACAGTTAGACGAAATTTACAATCAGGCACTCAATCAATTCCTCCGTTCTATATTGTACATTACACGCCTATTGCTTTTTGTAATATTTCTCAAGCCTTCAAATTGTCATGTCTTCAACTAGTATATCTGCTCAGAAGGACGCTATAATAGGCATCCCATTTAGAATTGATTGAGGGTCCTTATATTGTAAAATTGGATCCACCATTATAAGATTCTAATTTTTTTGGAATAGCAAAATTTATTTTGTTAGAATAAAAATCTTAATGAATATTAAAAAATTCAATTTAAGTATATTTGTTGAAATTAATAATATGAAGCATATTCCATAATATAAGGTTTATATATATTATTATATATGTAATGCCCCGATCCTCGTATAGGGACATCATTTTGGCAGAACCCTTTTAAGAATTTTTAAAGCTAAATTAGGGAGATTGACAGGTAGGATGACCCGAGGGCAAGAGATGTAGAGCTCCCAAACTTATGTTTGTTTCTTTATCACTGTATTTCTATTTCTATTTTTTTAATTTCGTATTGTGGTTTTGAGGCGATGTAATTTCACTTACTTTTATTCCCACCAGCTATCATAGTTTAGATTTATCACCTTCTTTATTGCTTTCTTTCGTTGCTTTATGTACCACTTTTAAGCATGTTTCAGGCGATTTAATTTCTATACTAGCATAATGATTTCTTGTTTTCATTAACACAATTTTACATTCCCATTTGAATTACTAGATGTCATTTTTTAATGTGCAAAATCTAAGGCAAAGACAAGCAAACAACAATGAGAGAGGCGTGAGAATGCAAGAGCAATGATAGTGCGAGAGAGTGAGAGGGTGTGGTCCTTCACCCCTCCCACCGTAATCGTCCATCACCGCCGCCGTGCTTGTCATCCGCTGTCATGCATGCCACTAACTAACCACCTTCAACCTCTTATAGGTATGCTTTCTCTATCCCCTCATTGTTGGTTGTATTTAGGGTTTAGTTTGTTTAGTATAAAATTCGAGATTCACTATTTCTGTCGCTATAGTAACGCTTTTCTAGTAGTATCCTCTTGTTCTCCCTCAAGCTCTCTTATTTTAATCTAAAATAGTAGAAAACCTAATCTAGGATAGTGGATGGATGGGGGTTGAACTCTTCTTTTTATTGCCAAAACTGAGTTTAGAACCTTCAAAAAACGGGAAGGAGGTGAGCAATTTTGCCGAAATATCATGGTTCGTGGCTATGCCCGTGATATTTGCCACGACAATTCTCACGGCCATGGGTCTCTAGTCCTTTTGCTATTTGGGTGGTTCTGTGGTCTTTGCCATGGGTCATTGGGTTGCCAGTGATGGTGGCCTAAATTTTATAACCAACTTGTTTGGGCTATAACTTTCTTGTTCAATGTTCGATTAAGGTAAATTTTGATTCATTAAAAAGCTTATCAAATCCAGTTTCTAAAAATATATTTAAAATACAAAACACAAGCAAAATGTAAAAAAAGGCATAAAACACTTATACATGCACACCAATCCCTTAAAACATTATCAAACCCTCACAAAAATCTATAAAAATAGGAAAATTATCACAGTTCCTTTAGCCAAAAGAGCTTTGGCCCTTGTTTAAACTGCTTAAACAACAACCATAAGAAGCATTTTCAAAATGCATGCAGCTCGTAATTGACCTTTTGTTTTAACTTTTTTTCCTAACATCAATAGCCATTGATGATTGTCTATGAATTTTGATGAAGTATCTACAATTCAAGCGCCATTTATGAAGGAAAGAATAACACAGGATTGTCTCAGTCTACAATCAAGTAATGCTTACGACAAAGATACTGGAATTGAATGTATTCCAAAGAATGTACCTGTACATGCTACATTCACTGACCAAGAGGCACAAGGCAGCTCAATGACCAGTTCTCTGTTCCCAGGATTTCAGGCAGCAAGACTGTGGCCACAAGGACTCAGCTCCTGCAAAGGACCATCAAGAGGATGCAACAACAGAGAACAGAGGAAATAATGCAATACCTGAGCACTAAAACAGCAAGTATGCAATGACCTAGACCAAAATCGAAGACGATGGAAACACAGAGAAGTAAAACCAGTTTGAAAATTTATATCTAAGAAATCTAACCCAAATGGGAAAAGAAAAAGTCTGCAAGAAAGCCATTCCAGCAATCTAACCTCCTCATATGTATCTCGTTTTATCTGGCTGAAGCAGAGTGCCACCTATGATGACAGCTACAAATACTGTCACAATAACATATTATGCTGCCTCAGTGGCCCAGTCTCACCTTTAGAGCGATATCTCATAACACTCTAGGGAAGCAATAGAAGTACCTCTCCAATAAATTTCAGTCAAAAGCATTAATAGAGTACTATTAGAAATAGTATTAGGGAAATGATGTAATTTTATCGTGTATTAAAATCTTATAATATTCAAGTATATATACAACACCAGATTCCTCTGCCTAAATTCTTCACATGGTATTAGAGAGCCACAGGCTTCCCTCACTCTCTTTCTAGCTGGCTCACCTCGTTTCGGTTTCTTGCTTCTCAAGTTAGTAAACCGTAGGCGCACGTCACACTTCTCCCTCTCCTGGTGTTTTTCCGGCCTCTTCTGCCATGACTGCCACTACAGAAACCTCGATTCCCATCTCAACGGTGGTGAATGATAAGCCTGTGACGTTTTCTCCCCTCGTCACTCCTTTGTCACCGCATACCTTATCTCAGCCATCAATCCCTTCTCTGCCGCCCCCAACCTGGTCTCAGTCATTGGTCCCCTCTCTCACGCTGTAGACCTCCTTCTCTTTACTACCGCCACCTCCGCTGCGCTTAGCCTCCTTCACGCTGCTACTGATGGCGTCTCCTGGCGCCCCTTCTTTTGGGTCGGGCTTCGTTGACCCTTTTGATGGTAGTTTTGCCCCTCCGGCAGCGCCTCCCCCCGGTCAACGACCTACCGTGGTCCATGTCGTCACTCTAGCCGCTTGCTGGCGTCCTGTTCTTGCCGGGAAATTCGTGGATGGCTAACATCACAAATTATATGACCACGGTCTTGACATCCGTTGATGATTATTTGTTGTGGCGAACATAGTTTTCATTATTTACCATCATGCATCAGTTGCAATGCATGTTGGACGGATCCATCCCCGCACCAGCCGCCAGTACACTTGTCTCGCCTGGATGTCATCTAGCCAATCCGGCTCATTCTTATTGCAGATTTTTGCTACCATCTTTAAAGATAGTTTGACTGATAGCAGTACTATCAATGACTTACCTACTATTAATAATGCACTTCCTATTTGGCAACATCTAGTGTCTCGTTTCAATACTACTAGTTTGGCCCGATCACAATCCTTAAAAGTGCGTGCTTACTCAAGTATCTAAAGGTGATGATCATTCTATGGATGACTATATGAGACAAATAAAGCGTATTGTTGACGCATTGGCTGCTATCCAGTCTGTTAGTGATTTAGAGTTGATTCAGTTTACAACAGCAGGTCGCCTACTGCTGAGTACAATAGTTTTATTATTGCATATTCTATGTCTGGAGTACCTTCCTTTGATGATCTGAGGACCAAGCTAATATTTTACTAGCAAGACACAAAGCTTTAGAAGAGTCGTGAAACACCTATCCATCCATAGAGCCTTTGGTCCCTTCCACTACATCGTCAGAGGGCAACAACAAAGGCGGTAATGAGGTAATAATCGCAGTAAGTGTTGCAACAACAAATATGGAGGCAGTCGCAATACTAACAATTGCGGCAATGGACATTAGAACCAGAACTAGAATCAGAATCAGAATCACAATCGTCAGAATCAGACTCACTCTTCTAGGGGTATGTCTACTAGTATTGTCTATTGTAATACTGTTGATTCATCATTATCTATTGTCGGCACCTCTAATGTTGTGACTCACTCTTCCTCTGGAGGCACTAATCAATATGAAGGGATATTAGGTTCCCATCCTAATACTATCTGTAAGATTAGTCATGCTCCAGGTCATTCTGTTGATGCTTGCCCTAGCCAAGATCATCCACGTCAATATGCTACCTTCAGTACTGTCATCAATGCTGGTGAACAAACTTGGTAATCCTGATTCGGCCGCTGCCTCTCACATGACTCTGATGATACTCCTAATCTTATCTCCTGGCATTCCAAAAAGCAACCCCTGGCATTCCAAAAGCAACCCACGGTTTAAAATCATCTACGGAAGTTGAGTATCGTTATTGGTTGCACTGTTGTTGAAACAATTTGGATTCGTAAGCTGTTGATGGATCTTGGCATCCTCCTCCACGATCTTGTCCGTGATTTTGTGCGTCTATATTGTGACAACGTCAGTGCCACATATATGACTACCCATCTTGTTTGGTATGATCTAGCAAGCAATCATACAAGCACATTGTTGTGGACTATCATTTTGTTCGTGAGAGAATCGTTTATGGTGATTTGGTTGTTCGTTATATTCGTACTAAGATTATTGATATTTTCATTACGAAGTTGCCTTCCCAACAATTTCTCTATCTTAAATTGTACGTGCATCCACCCAATCAAATTGAGGGGGCATATAAAGTGATATAATGTAATTTTATACTCGTTTAATATTCAAGTATGTATAGAACGTTAGAGGCTCCCAAATTCGTGAGCACGCTCCTTTGCCTAAATTCTTCACAAGCATGAAACATATTTCCTTCTCTCTCGTCCCCCTCCCCCTCCCCACGAGCCAACCTCTGGTCCCACTCTATAGGATTCCAGATTTCTTTTAGAAAAACAACGGTAGGAAACTAGGATACAACTGAGCAAACAATTAAATGCTGTGAGCGCTTCTGATTCCAACAAGTTAGTCATGTCCATACATTTAAACTTTACGATGTGAAGTACATCAAATATGCAACGGTGTTCAACCTGTTTGCTTATGAACACCGAAGCAACAACAAGAACACCGAAAAATTTATTAGAAAGCGCAAAACTGTCAACGCTTATCTCATATCATTTCAATCATACCATAGATGCCCCTGGCCGTTGTGGTTTCTACAAAATATCAGGAGCACAATCAATCAGCAGTGTTACTCTCATAGATTTACAGCTCAAATACGAACTATCCTTCCACCAGCCCGAGATCAACCCCTGCACAGCTCCGAAACAACCCCCCCAAGAATATAACAAACTTTTCAAGATTAACAGAAAAGGAAAAAATAATTTTCAGAAAATATAACACCAGATCTGAATATTTTGAAAAATCTTGATGACATTCACACTTTTTAGTGATAATTAGTAATCATTTAACTCCTCAGAGAAATCAGGCTCTTCAGGTTTCGCCAATATGGGCAAAGGCAACTCAACACTTTTTCTCTTTATCGCACCTTTCCTGGTATTCATGGCAAATCTTTTTGCCAATATTGTGACTCCTAAATTCTGCATTGCTTGAGAAGAATTTGACTTTTTCCCATTTGTTTCCTGCTCTTGTGTGGGTTCTTCATCCATCTTCTCATCCCCAGCAACAGAAAGTGAGCCTGAGGATGATTTGGATAATGATTCTTTCGAGGTCAAGCTTTGTGTCATTTTCTTTCGCTTATATCTTCGCCAAGCAGCTTGAATATAGCATGCTCCCCACGTTCTCCAATGATGAGAGTATAAACGAAAGGTATGCTGTAACTTTCTACTATGCAGTCGCCTAAACTGGTTAGCAACAAATTTGAGATCCTCTGCTTGCAGTGCAAAGGCTTCTACTTCCTCAAGTGTTCGAACTGTTCTTGTAGATGAGGGAAGTGTAGTAGCTTTTGGGACCAATGCCCAAGCAAGCAGCTCCTCACCACAAAAGTCGCCCGGCCTCAAAGTAATTGAATTGAAAAACCCTGATCGCCCTCCATCTGTTGTTGAACTTTCTAACTTACCGCGTATAATAAACAGCATCTCAGTTACTGGATCGCCTTCGCGAACAATGTAGGTACCCTTAGTACAGAGAGACGATTTTAGGCGCTCGCATATGGCATCCAGTAGCTGACCGTCCATTTGTGCAAAAAAAGGAACCTGCATTTCAATGTCACCCAGTCAGAGATAGCTTAAGTGAGGCAGGAGCTTCCTGGAAAAATAAACATAAAATAGTCGCTTGAAACTTATGGACTCAATTGTTCCAATATTAAACTGTCATCTTACGGTATGCAAAAATATTGCTGAGAAAACACTCGCTCTCTTTTCTGTCGTCCCTCTGTGATGGCAGGACCACAAAGGCATTTAAAAAGTTTCACAATAAACAAAGGAGTTCAGATGATATGATTCTGAGCAACTATAGATTCTCAACAGTCAATTAAACGCTGTGGCTTATAAAATGTTGGTCGGATTACCTTATGGTTAGATTATATCATACCAGAAGCATGAACTTCTATGCTTTTTAACCTATTATGTAATTTCTAATTGCTTTGGAGCATGAAGACTGAAGTGAAATGGATAAAAAAAACAAAAACAAAAAAAAGGAAGATATTTGCTGTCATCTATCTGCATCTATCTAAATCAAGATGACTGAGAAGTAAAAGCTGAGTTCAGTACTAGTTTGCATCACAATAACAGAAAGAACATAGAAAATGGCCCTAATATCAAGTTGACATGGAACTGTGTCCAACATGTTATGCGGCTCTCTATTGCAATTTACAAGGTCATATATCTTCAGTAAAAGGACTCCTGCAAAATCTTGCCAACACATAAGATGAAACACAACTATAATAATAGGAAAGGTCGCGTCCTCTAATAAACATATCATCGCAATACTAAATACTAGAAAGCAAAAGGCAATATGATTCAAGATGAAGCTGATCCTCTCTACTAAGATGGACCACTGATTGATCTCATATCATATGCACCAGGCAGTCAATGCTTACTAGGAGTCTGTATTAGAGGACTATCCGTATAGGGAGGGCTATTTTTTCCAACTCATTCATAGTAGTGCCTATCATTTGATGACCTTCCTGAACAATTTGGCAAGCAAAAGAATCCAAACAAGGATGAATGCCCCACCGACACCAATTCTGCAGGGATGATATCATTCACGAAGTGTAGCTACAAAATGACTAGAATTATTATAGCAGAAGGGCTTACTCGTCGAACAAGATCCAAGCATAGGTGCCTTTGGATATCTCTGCGAAGATCTTTTGGCAAGGAATGCAGGATTGCTCCTTCATCAACTCCCCGTGTTGTGAGCCACTGGTATTGAAGAAACTGTGTAACTCTTTCTCGCAAATTTTGTGGGAGCTGACGATGCGTCATCCACTTCTCAGTATCACGACGCTTAAGCCTCCATTCTTCAAGCCTCAAAGCAGCAGATTGCAAATATGCCTACTAGTTCAAAATTTTGAGAAAAAGGTAAATAACCAAAAAACTATGACGTACATGGACGGATTGTATGCTACAGAAATTTGCAAATATTGATGAGCTTTAGGAAAATGGTAAAGTAGCCAAAAAGTAAAAATAACAAATGTAAAGTTGCATGAAATATGCATAGATGTTAACCTCCCAGGCCTTAACATGATGGTAACCACATCGTGTGCTATCCTAATTAGTTGAAAAACAAAAAGGAAGCAAGAGATTCCAAAGTGGAAAAGGAAAGGAAAAAGAAAATGTCAAAAGATTTTGATGATGCAAATAATGTTATAAATCAAATAAACAGATGCCAATAATATCATATCTGCTACAGTATTTTACCTCCATATTTCCAATTAAGTGAGCAAATATAACCAATCCAATAATGGCTATAAGGATGCAAAACAAAGTTTCCCATATGTATGTGCTCGTAGATAGATTCTGACCATAAGAACTGCAAAATAAGAAGCATATTAATTGAAGTTGCAGATCAAGAAGATTATTAGATCAAATAATAGGTATTTGGCGCTAAAATTGGAACCCAATTGCAAGGCAAAGACTGCACTTCAATACTTCATTGATAGATCTATACCATTGTATAATTCAACAACCCATCTGATGAAGCAAGTTTAGGGACTCAATTTGATGGTTCTAAGGCCATAAAGTCCAAAAGAACAAAAACAAAACTTCATATATTGAAGCTCATTTGTGTTCCTCACTAGCCTAATTAAAAATGATGAAAAGAATAGTTGAGCCACCTTGGCAAAATTATCAGCCTCACATTTGGAGAAAATATCAATGATTAAACATTTTAGCGAAAATACGGGTCTCACTTTTGTGATACATATACCTCTGCCTTGTACTTTTGCTCAAATGTATCACTCATAAGTTTTAATTTACACTATATTTGGATAGCATAGAGAGGATAGGAAGGGAAGCCAAGGAGGTCAAGGTAAGGAAGGTAATTTATGTTCACCTTTATATATAATAGAAGGGGAAATGGGAAATGACTCACAAAAATCACCTGTTCACTTCAATTCCCTCTCCAAATTTTTTTTTTTTGGGGGGGTTAAAGTGAAAATAAGGGTATCGGTGAATTGAAGTGAAATAATCCCCTGTTCTCCCTTTCTAAGAGTAATAGGAGATAAGCAACCCTTTTTCCCTTCTCCTACCTCTCCCACCAGTTCAAACATATTATAATGATACTTTGACACTGTGATGATTAACTTATGAAATCTATCTCTCCCACACATACAACACTTGGGAAGAGTTCTAAGATGAACAAATATAGCATCTTTGCCTCGAGTGAGGTGCGTCTAAGGTACACTTCTTCGTGCATCACTATGCCTAGATTATGTGCGGGGCCACACTTATAGGCATGTTTTTAAAACAAAGAATACAACACACCAAAACGGTGTAGGTAGAACCCTAAAACATTTTGAGGGGTTGGGAAGAGCATATAGTCATCATTTACAACTTCTCGCATATTCCAAAATCCCCTACACTATAACTGATAGACTTCATTTTGGAGGTGACTAGATGCTTTGACCATCTACTTATGAAACCTTCTAAGATGTTCTTAATGGTCATATAAACAATTTCATTGCAATAATTGGTTCATTGGCACTATCTTCTTAATTTTGAAGCGGGATACAACAGCACCATAAAAACAAGCATTATGATGGCGTATAACACCCTCTGAACTACCCAGAAATAACCTAAAATATTGAAGAAGATTCTGACAGTTCAGTAAGAGCAAATATTCACCATTTGACATCTTATTCAATATTTTTCAGAATTCTTGAAAATTGTTTGTACCGACCTTCATTTTAAGGTTCTAAGGGATAATGATCACTGTAACTCTCAAACCTATCAGGATATTCTAAATATTCCTCTAAACAATTTCATGACCACACTAGCTTTATGGGCATTTGGAATCCCTTTTATAGGTTTCAGGACGTGATTCTAGAATGTCATAAAGAGAAGCAGTCTGATGACTTATAATACCCTCTAAATGATCCAAAACACTCATAAGATATGATCATAGAACATTGTTAGGGATCAAGAGGAGCACATAGTCAACAACTTCTCAGATAGTCCAATATTTTACTTAAAACCCCAAAGAACAGGTGTAAAGACATTCATTTTAGGGTTGCCAAGAGACTTTAGCCACTGCACCTACTAATCCGCTAAGGACAAACTAAATATCCCTCCAAAACAATTTCAAATCAGGATGATGGCTTCACCGGCGCCATCTTGTAGATTTTAAAACATGACTCTGAAGTGTCAAAAAGAAGGTGCCACTTATAGATATGACTTCAAATTGTCAAAAGAATAGGCATTCTGGTGGCATAAGTATACTCGAAACTATCTAGCATAGTCTTTAAAACACCCTAAAAAACCTTCTGAGTTGCTGGTGGAGGGAGCATGCATGTTATCCGAGATGCCAGAAATTAAGGATAATAGCCTTCATTTCACTGGTCCGAAGTTTGAGGCTCTAATCGCCCTAACTTTGGATTATGATAGTATTGATAATGCGTGATCAATTTGCAGGTCCAAAGCAAAAATGGGGGAAAAGGAAACTCTTATTCTACGAGGCCCATAAGAATAATTCAGTCCTAATTATATGAAGAACCACCCAGTTAGAAAAACAACCTTTGTCTACTCTTGGGTTTATATAGTGACCTACACTAAGAGGGAGGTTTCCAAATGTTTTCTCTTCTAAACATGCATATAATCATATAATCGTATCAGTACATGTGTTCTCCAAAACATGTATTTGCTACATTTATTATTCGTAAGTAAATGGAACATCTTGGGCTTATTATTCATAGAACCACCCATTGATGCAGGCAAACAATACAGACAAAATAGATGCTGCTCTCTCTTTATTTTATTCACTTTATGATTAGGTTTCCTGTAATTTTCTTCCAATCCATAACCTCTTGGGCTTGGACTAGTCACAATTACATATTTCAGGCAATAGATCACAAATGCATGCATGGACTAATCTGCACGATTTTTGTCTTCAGCATATGCGGTAGTTTGTCAACAAAAGAACATCAAAGAATCAAGGCTACATACCATTAGTAACAGATGATGTATAGAAGACATTTCACACATGATAGAATGAAAATGGTGTTATAGATAATAACCCGCGCTAGTTAGTTTACAAAATAGATAAAAATTGTAAACTAACTACAGCTGGTTCTATTATCTCTAACAAATGGAGCCATACCTCAACTGCTGCAAACCCCACCATAAGCAAAAGAACAGCTTTTGTGTGAACCGAGCAGAGACAACGCCTTTTGCCAGTGCATCTTTGAAAATCCCATAGTTAAACGTGCTATTGCCATTGTTAGGATCACAGTTGGAAAACACCGCTGTCATGCTTGCCCAATTCCTACGACCATCTTCACCCAAAGTACGACAATCCAGGAATCGAATATCACAATCAACTTCATGGCCGCAGGCTGACTTCCAGCATGTAGTGTTCCTCTCGATTGACATCAAATACCATGACGCTCCAAGAACCTACAAGACAGAAATCCGGAAGGAAGTACCAACCAATCAGCTTGAATCTTAATACCCAATATTCTCCAACAGTTGTGAACACAAAGATACCAGAAAAGTGAGTAAACGTACATGACTAGCAAGCATGTATAAGAGCAAATTGTAGGCAGCACCGGCCCAAGCAGTTTGAGCGATCACACCTGTAGCTTTAACGATCTGCTTGCTAAGTGAAAAAATCTGAGACAGCCTGGGAATATATTGAAGCAGAACAACCAACTCAAGCCAAACAAAGTTGGTTGATGAGCGCATGCTCCTAGATGTTGGTACCACGAACCACATCACAATCTGCCATTTGGTTCAAAATTAATCATCAGGCCAATTCTAATTGCTTTTATATAATTGGCCCCAAAATAAACATGCAACCCAAGTGAGGTTCCGACCCACTTTTTTTGTCAATGTTGGACAACCCACTTTTAGATTATTATACCTGAGGAAGGGGAAGAGCAGCAACAAAATCGACGAAGAAGGAGCCAGAACGAATGTACCTCCGAGCAATCTCTCTCCTGTCAGTGACAAGCTCCCCTCTGCCAAACACCCTGGAGCTGGGGGCAACAAAAGCGACCCGGAACTTGAAGAAGACATGTAACATATAAAAGAGATCAGCAAGTGTTCGAAGAAATGTCACAGTGGCCCCCAAACGCAAATTCCTTCCCATACAAGAAGATGGGTTTCCTCCATGCATTGGCGGCACCAAAACAACAGATGGGAAGTAGAAGAGGAGAGGATCGACGAAGACGGCGAGCAAAGAGGCCACAAGGAATATCCTGTTCCATACAAGAACCACCTGGCTTGATGGGTCGAGGGTTCTGTCCCACCAGGGCTCGTGTTTGCCGCGCCATGGGGTGTCGGAGAAGACTTTGACAATTGGGTACTCGATAAAGTTGCCCAATTTGTCGAAATTGAAGGTTGATAGAGTGAGATAGTGCTTGTGATTGTATCCAAACGTGGAAATGGTGTCCAGAAAGGGGTTTCTGTTGGGTTTAGGAAGGGTAGGAGATGGCGTGGATGATGACTGGAAGGCGTTGTCTGCATCCCATGTGCTATCGAAGATGCGATTTCCGTCATTGTAGAAGCTGCTCAATGTATTGATACAGAAGGGAAACTTGTGAGATTCACAATAACGGGAATGCACTTCGGTTTGTTTGTTGATATTTTATTTTAATTTTCTAAAACTTTCCTCCCATTTTCAACATTTTTCCCTCTTTAAAAATCTACCCCGTATCGTCATACTCCCCCTATGCGATGTTATCAAATTTATAAATTTAGATTTATGGTATCAAATAATTTAAAATTAAAATTTTAAAAATTAAAAAAATTGAAAAAAAAAACAACCGATTTCTCCATGTACTAATATTTTTCGTTTTTAAAAATCCACTTCATATTGTTATGATTCTTTTTCTAAAAACAATACTTTTCATCTTTTCTTAAATACACTATGTCAACCGAATCTATGGATCCATGTCCCTTATACAAACATTACTCGTCCACCATAAATTCGGGACTATAAACCTCATAACATGGTACAATAGATAAAGATAGGAATGAAGAACTCCAGCTCCACAAAGGGTTCGCATATTTCTTTAGTTCCTCCTTCAAGACCGATTAATCGTCAAAAGAGAGTTGCAAATGTTGCGGGATCAAACTCAGAATGTTGATCATATAATTCACAAATATCCACAAGCATTTGCAATTTAGAAATTTTTGACAAAGGGTGGGATGTTAGTTCCGTAGAGATAATCTCAACAAAGCTTCAATGGACACAAATTGGGAGACAAAATTCTTATTGACTCTTTGGTACTTAAGGAAATGGAGAAATTCCCATTGTTTTGAATCGAAGATTTAGTGCCTAGAAACATAGGGGAGTTTCTTTTACTAAAATTTGAAGAAAATTTAAAGGCTCTGCAAGACGATATCATGAGATCTATAGCTATTATTCCCCAAAAACGAAGACCCTGCTTGTAAGAGGATGAGTTCTTAGAGGGGATAAACGAGAGTGGCTTGGTGGATTTGCAAAGAATTTTGGTTGGTGCTCCTCGGTAATGGCTAAACTAAAAGCGGCTCGGCGAGGACTAACGGTGGCTCAAAATTTGGGTATCAATCGGGTATGGCTTCAACTAAACTCAATTTTGGTTGTTGGGATGCTCCGAATAAGTAACGAGTGAGGCTCACAATTAATTCCAGTATTGATGCAATGTAAAATGCTCGCTAAGGAAATATACTTGGAAATAAAGATCACTCACTATTACAAGAAAGGGAATCAAGTTACATAATTTGGATTCAACTATGAACTTAGGTTATCACTTTATTCAATCTCCACTTAGGGACATTAGTGAGTAGCTTTTTACGGATAATGTAAGTGGAGATTGGTCCAAATTTATTCGAAAATAATAATGTATTTTAGGAGTTTAGCGCTTCTTCCGCTTCAAAAAACACGACAAGGTTGTAGCCTCGATTAACATGTTGTGATTGTGTTTTGCAAATAGGGTTATAGCTCGATTGGCAACGCAACTCGATTATCCTTAGTTCGATTCTCTGAATCCCCGGAGAGCATATTTTTTATAACTGAAAAATTATGTTTGGTCATGCCAATCTTATTGGGTACCCTAGAAATAGGCCTCAATAAGAATGACCTATCAATAAAGGATATGTTATTTTTTCATTTATCATAAGTTATTTATTATAAATTGGTGTTAATTAATGTGTACGAGTGCTGAATATAAGAAAATTTGAACTATAAAATAACTAATGCAGTAATTAAAATTCAATTAGGGAGGGGGAAGTATTATAGTGACTGAATTAATCATTTGGAAATTGGAATAATGGGCAAAGGGACTGGAATAAAAACTCATATAATGTTTTTTTAAATATAATAATAATAATATAATACAAATAAATTTATAATTGTATTAATATTAATTCATTTAATTATACGAGAGCATTATAATACAAAAACTATTTTGTAATTATGATTACCTAGAAGTAAGTAATTATACTTGCGATACAAGCTTTATTGCAAACTTGCAATGTAATTATGAGTTTAAATAGCATGACTCTATAAGTAAGACACTTTTTAGAACGCAGTCTTGAGAATTGTAAGCAAAACATGTTTGGTGACATTTTTTTTTTGTAGTATTGACAAAAATCTCGTTTGATATCTAAAATTTGTTCGATTTGAAAAAATAGGATATGATCATAAATATTCCACCTAAAGTTTAAATCAATCCGAGCATAAGATTTTATCTTTTTACTCTCCATACCCTATTTTGGCTCGGAGTTAAAACATTGTGCTGATCCGTCAACTTAATCATATTTTCAAATGTATTCATCACTTATCAACGAGTAATCAACATTGATTAGTACTGATCAAGCACAGATCAACAAATCACTTATAATAAGTTAAAAAGAATAAGTTCTAAGTAAGTGAACAAATAATGCCAAAACATGAAAAAGTAAAAAGTAGGGTATTGAGTCAATCTAAACCAATCTATAAAAATATGGGTATAATATTATCTTTATTTAATATTTTATTTACAACGAAATTCAATATACTTTTCAATTTTGAAAGGATTGTGTTATCTCTTCTTTTCTGAGACCAATAGAAGTGAATAGGTTTTGAACTTAAGAATTGAATTTTTTAAGAAAATTTTTGGGATGAGAGTAGGCATTAAGTTTAATAAATATTATGTTCCATTGTATTTTAACATTTTAAGCGAATAAATAACATTTCTGCTTTATCTTTTAAATCAAAGTAGATAACGCTTTCTATCGAAACAAAATGTTTCCTCTATTCGGGAAACATACATGGGTTATATACAAACTTCGGGGAACACACAAAGCAATAGAATCTATCGTGCTACAAAACCTCTTAAGATTCTCATTGCGTTTTTCGGTTCATATGACGTAGAAAATAACCTGAATGAAAATTGGGACCCCAAGTCTTGAGAGAATATGTCTGTAGTCATTGACCCATACACAGAGCTCATGGATGTTGTGTATATCAAAAGGATTCACAAGATCTCAACTCAAGCACATAAACATGATCAAAGTTCAATCCTCCAGTCAGCGATATGGATATGGAATTGGCTAGAAAGAAACTCATGGCATGGCGACTACGAGTACAAATAGAAACTAACAAAAATTAAAACAAGTGCAAGCAAACCAAAGTTACCTCACTCTTGCTTGTTTCTTAGGCTCCTCCATTGAAACCAAAGACCGAGTTCATAACATAATTTGATATAGAAACGAGGAATCTCGAAATTGATCCTCAAACTCAAGCTTCCTGACGGATACAAGAACGAATTTCACGTTTGGGATTGGGAGGGCGAGAGGGGGAGGGGGATTTATATATATGTATGGTTTGGGAGGGTTGACTTTGTTTGACTTGACTCCTAGTTTAAAGGAGGCTTTAAACAAAATGTTCCACAACTGGGACATGAAAGATGCAGATGTATGTTTAATGGAAATCAAATATCGGAGGGACAACGTGAAAGGCAGAACATGCGGCAATTCAAACCGGAAAATATTATTTGGCCCTAAACACTCAAGAATAATCTACTCTAGCCAGCCAACTAGGCCACGAATTACTATTACAGTATATTTTATTCATTCTACTATTATTAGAAAAAAAAATGCCCAGTTTGTGTGCCAAATTAAAATTACATACCTAGAAAAACGCCTAAAATGGGCATAGTTTATATGCCCCTCTCTCCCCGTCAGTGCATTGCACGTTCACCAATTGCAGATTAAATAACTCGTCCAGTATAAGCAACTATCGCCAGTTGCAACAATTTACTGTAAATTACATCTACAGCAGTTTTTTTAGGAGCAACAAGGTCACAACTTGAATGCAAAAATTTATACACGGTAGATGAATCATTACCAGCAAGAAATTCAACATTATGAAACGATTTTAGCCACAGCAAAGGGCTCTCAAGTACAAAAATCCAGTACAAAACAATTTCGAAAAATCCTGTATATCATAGAAGCGCAGCTTTGAGAGCTTATTTTTACCAAGACATGTCCCCAATGTCTTTGGAGTAGGAAATAACGGACAGTAGATATATCACAACAGTAGTGCACCTGAGCTCAGTCAACTGGATGGTGGATCAAAGCACCTCCACAAACAACACTCCATCATCACCACACCCCCAAAAAAACAAAGAGAAGGAAATAGAAGACATGGCAAAGATTCGGAGATGTCGGCGAGACAAAATCAAAGCCGTTAACAATCACCAACTCTAGCACTTGCAAAATTCAAAGCACCCGCGATACTTGCAGTAGCACAAGTATATAGCAGCATACCCCAAAGTTTGATATGGCTCAGTCATGACAGCAGTGTCTCACAGCCCCACCCAAAAAAATAAAGAGAGTGAAATAAAAAGCCTGGGAAGACCCCAACAAATTAAAATGCAAAGGGTAATCAGAGGGGGGGAATGTCTCCAAAAAAGTAGCAGTATGGATTGGAGAAAAAGTCTAACCACCTTAATTAATAAAAAATGAAAAAGAATGGAATGAAAAAAATTCCCAAAAACTGCCACTTGCTCCACAAGTTGGCTGCTGTTCTTTTAAGATGTCCCTACCCACCAAAATCCAACTAATCAAGGTCCAAAGAAGGAAGCACTGAAGAGATGAACGTCTAGTATCCTACACGACAGATGCCAGTGTACCCGCCAGAAGCATATCATGCAGCTCCTCTCTATTCAGGTAAACAAGATAAAAGAAGAGCCACTAATGTACGAGGGAGATGCATCACTGCCGGAGGAATTGAGACAGGCAAGCTTTCCCAGTGATGAAGCCAGCCGGCCAGGATCCACAATCATTCAAAATTGCAGATCCTGGGAAGGCCGCGAGGACCAAAACCACAGGGGAGCGTAGCACAAAACCAATGATGCAGAAGCAGAAGCAGAAGAAGCAGAATACCAATGTAGCAGAACCATGAAGACACCTCGACACAAGAAAAACAATACAAAACTTAGCCAGCTATTTTCAATTGTTCTCAAAAGCAAATAGTAAACAGCAAGTACCTTCAAATCTTTCAGTCTAAATCAGATTGCAAGTATAATGCATCATAAGAAAACCTAAATTCACAGTAAGTAAGAAACTTAACCACATCCAAGATTCGAGGCTGAAGACAGCGCCCAGTTCTAACAGTTGACAAGGGGTCCAAGCAATACTACAGACATAGCCTCAGTATCTTCATACGAAAACTATCCCACATCAACTCCTGCTGCGACGTCTCTCTCGGACACCATTTCTGCACACATACAAAGTGTTCCAATTCACATGACTACAGCAAGAACTAATTTTCAATTTAAAAGATACAAAAACATTGTGATACTCAGACCGATTGAATACAAGACAGTCATATTGACCTCAAAAAAGCAAACTAAGCATGCAAAGAATAAGCAAGCAGGCTTCAAGAAAGCAAAAAGACTTTACCCATTGGCATAAGGCAACTCTTCACGGCCACGGTAAGGAGGAGGAGACCTGCTGTAGCTGCGTCCACGAGGGGAAGGACTGCGACGTCTTGGAGATCTAGCACGTGGACTGTAGCTCCTACAGATGAACATAGATTGTAAGCAAAAGGTATTACAACCTCAATGTAGAACACCACTAAGGAATCCACTAGCAATCAGTTAACTAAATAACAAAAACAAATGGATCTTTCCAGAAACTGGACAAAACCAAAATCAATGAACCTCAAAGAGTTGAAACAAGTAACAGGTGGACTCCAGAAGACATACCTCCTTCCATAACTTGGGCTCCTCCTGTACCTAGGACTGCGGCTCCGTCTCCTTCCCCCACCACCACCTCCAACGCGTAAACGGCATTCACGAGCAAAATGCCCAGGCTCACCACACTCATAGCACTTCAAATCAGAACCACCTCGTCCACGACCTCCACCACGACCACCACCCCCACCTCGATTGTGTGAAAGCTCAACTCTCCAGCCATTTTTCCCTAAGAGGAGCCAAAAAAACAGAAATAGGAGCAACAGTGAGAAAAACAGCTTGTGCCTCCACCGCAGCAGGATGATACATGCATAATCATCAATCAAATTTATCTCCTCCAAAAACACATAGCCAAGGAAGTTGGTGACATGTGCTGCAACACACATCTGGACAAAAGCAAATCTGTGACACCCATTGAGGAAGGATTTTTGAAACATGATCATGACAAATATCATACAAGCATATGTGTTCACAAACAGACAGCTGTCTACAACATTAGCAGCGAGAGCTAGCAAAAAGAATAATGTTATAAGGACAAACGAACTGGCGTCTCATCATGGAAGGCAAGAGATCTCTGGCTGATACACAAAATGATACTCAATAGGCCAATAATGCCTCTCAACGAAATGGCAAAATAATGTCATAAACAGCCAATTATCTCACCATTTCATAATGTCAATTCTACAAAGCAGTGTGAGAGAACAATCGAGGCTGAACATGACCTATGCTACCTGCAAATAATTGATATATGCTTATCTGGTAGAGTTATGACAACCTGCACTTTTAGGAGTCTAAACCTCCATTACATCAGGGAACTCAACCATGCCCACTATCATGTCGGTAAACTGTAACTCCAGCCATACAGGTTTCAAACCCCATTCTCCTCTGTTTCTAAGCAACAAGGAGGCAAGGATATATCAAACATATACTCATCAAGATATTGAAGCCACCAGCATAATTAAATAAGCTAGGTAATTTGGAATTATAAAAGAACCTGGACGTGAAAAATTTGGAGCTATTTAGAACTTGCATCATGTCAGTATTGATTTAATGCAGCAAGGAACCAATGAAATACGTTCAGAGGCCAAGAAGATTGCAAATGTAAGACATTAACCAAGTGGACTTTCTAAGTCTCAACTTCTGAACTACCAAAACTTCCTACTACATGCAGCAATATGGAACACTGTTGGAATTTGGCATCCAATGCTTACTTTCCCAATAGATGCATCCACATTTTTGGCTTGAATTTTCGAAAACATTAAGGATTACCATAACTACAAAGAACCATATCGTAAAAGACTGCCAAAATTAATGGATCATCAATTGTTCGGAGCACTTGCAATGCAAGGCCTGCAGGCCAAATTTTGCTTATGTTATACGCCACATTCAAGCCTTGAAGCACAGGAGGAAAGAGACGTTTCGTCCTCACCCTTCTCAGGTCATGAGGCCTGTTTCCATTAGTTCTTTTCTTTTTCTTTTTTTTTGCTTTAATTAAAATTTTTCCCTTTTTCTGAGTTCCAAATAAGAAAAGTTATTTGTTCTAGTGTGTGTTGGTCCATGACTATTTTATTTGGTGATCCTAAAGTGATAAGCCTTTCAATATGGAAGAAAAGATTTCAAAAGAGAAAAAAATTAGCCCTTGAATGATGACATGAGGTGTCACTGTAGGTCACCACTTTGAGAGCAAAAACTGATCCTTGTATTGCAACTACTCTCAATTGTAGGGAACTTTCCATTGTCAGATGAAACACCAGCCACTACACACTGCTCCATTATCCTCTCTATAAGAGAGAACTTAGGTGTTATTGCTTCACTATGTTCCGAAATACAGGTGATGCAAGAGCTTAAAGGACGCACCCAAAAGAAAACAGCACCATAACATAAATACAAACAGAGATGATTTAGTTAAATACACATAAAACCGAGGTAGAAATAAAGCAATTTGCAATATACCATCCATTTCACGAATTGCATCTTTTGCATCCCTGCTGTCATCAAAATCGATGAATGCATAACCTGGAGGTCGTCGAGCAACCCATACACTGGGGGAAAAATGGAAGGTGTAGAGTGAATAAGTTAGATAGTTATTGTTAGATAACCATTTATCAAAATCATAAACACCAATCCCAGAAAAAAAAAAAAAAAAGGGATCAACCCCAAGTTCTGAAAAACTCATAATAGACAATGAACAATTTTACTCATACTCAATACCACCACTCGTTCTCAATTGTGACCTGTATTTCTGACAGCAATTCACCATGTAAATTGACAAAAGTATAAGCACTTCACCGAATTTAGTAGCTATCAAGTATAACACAGTACCCCTAACACCCCCCCGCCCCGCGTGAAGAACGAATAGAAAAGGAAACACACACAAAGAACACGAAAAAAAGTTTATGGCAGCAGAAAAAAGCAAATTAAAGCATAAACTTTTCAATAAAAGCGAATACATATTCAAATTTAATACAAAATTAAAAAGAAAAGGTAAGCTAACCTTCGTATAACTCCAAAGACACGAAATTCATCTTCAAGATCTCGCTCAGAGACCCGTGGATCCAAGTTTCCAACGTACACACGCGACATTCTCCAAATTCAAGTTCTGCCAACAAATTGAATTACTTGATTTCCCAGTAAACAAAATCAAAATTTAATTTATATCACCCAATTTGCTGAAAATCAAATTAAAGCTTCACATGTTGGTTGATTCCACTGAATTTTAAAAACAAAAGCATTTGAAAAATAGCCATGAAAAGATTTCAAAGAAAAAGACGAGCGAACAACCACTTCAAACAAAAGTGCGAAAAACGGATCTGAAGATGAAGTTGGACAAAGAAGAAGCCAACACTGCAGTAAACCTCAACAGCAGAGGAGGAAGAGGGGAGAGAGAGAGAGAGACGAGAACCTGAATGGGGAAGAGCGTGATTCTGAGAAGCAAAAACCTAGGAATGTGACTGTGTGGCGTTTGAACAAAGAGGCCCAATAATGAATGAACGAATATGCAGCTCTTCCCTTTTTATTTTAGGGTTTCACCCCCAAAATATCACACTTAGACCCATTTATGTTTACTCATACCCATCGGGTCTGGGTCTGGGTCTGGGTGGTCCAGGGTCTTAAGCGGGTCGTGGCAATTTCAAGTTAAAAGGGCTAAAAAATCATATTTTGTGATTTGTTTGACAGTATCACTCATATAGGGGCTTTGACGTCGAGAAGCTACCTATCCTCACGCCACAAATGACAAGCAAAATGACGAGATCTGGGAAAGAGATCCCCTTTTCGCACAAGTTAATCTCTAATCGAAAATCATCATCGCAACATAATCATGAAATCAATCATCCTAACAAAATCCACATACGCAATAGCAATGTTCTCGGGATTCAAGAGAGGATGAGAGAGAGAGAGAGAGTAACTCACAAACTAGAGAAGCCCGATGTCCAAGAGAGTGAGAAAGATGCGTGGAGGCGTACCGAGTTCCCCACCGTCGGGAAGAGAATGAGACGAGAGCAAGCGAGAGAGACAGGTATGAGTGTGATGACTGATGATGAAGCAAGGAGCGGCTAGCTTCAGTCATTTAGGGAAATTAGGGCAACTAAAGCCTCCAAATCTGGGTCATCTTTCAAAAAAATATATTAAATTTTTTTACAAGTCGGCTATTAATTTCTAAACCAAACTCATATTAGTCCCTTAGATCTACATTAAGAGCTATTAAATTTAATTTTTAAACCAAGTCCCGCTAATTTAAATGGGATTTGGATCCTACTTTTATTTCTACTTACATATTTGAGAAGTTTAGATTTATTTCAAAAACGTAAGTACAACAATTAATAGATAATCCTTCTTGTAAGGGTTTTACCTAAGTTATCCTTCATTGAAATGAAGAGAAAGGAACAAAAAGGAACAAAAAGGGATAGAAAACCAAACTAAAGTAGAAGAAATACAAAGATCAAATATGATCACCCGATCTGCATCCCGATTTCCTTCTCTATATGTGTGATGAATAAAGACGTGATTGCACCTCCGAAACAAACAACTAGTGTCTTGAATAAGTGTATGGTTTTTCCAAGAAACCCGGATTTCTCCTTTAATTGCTTTAATGACCGTTTGGTTATCTCCTTCCGAAATGCTAGAATGAAACCCCACTCGAACTGTTACTTTGACGTTATTTCTCATGGTAGTATCCTTTGTTAAAAGAATTGAGGTCGACCCCAAGTTTATTGTTCCAGCTTGTAGAAACTTCTTATCCCAACTTCGATCACAAAACCTCCCGCCACTACTGAAAAATCTTGAACCGTCAAAGTTGACTTTGATAAATTTTCCATGTGGTTTGTGCCAACAAACACTATGATTAGAAATGTTGACACGTAGTGAGGGGAAAGATGAGGATGAGTTGAAATCTTGATCTAGTCTACTCCTAGATCGCCATTCAGCCCAAGAAGATTTGGCTCGTAGAACTATAACTATGGAGTCAAAAGATCCATTGTTGGAAACTTTTATCATTTCCGCTCTTTTAAATACTCCATAACAAATGAATCAATCGTGTCATCCGAGTTGGTTTTTTCAACCTTCTAAATGAATAGATAATATGATTTAGAAAGGAATTCTCCAATTGGCTTAAATTTACCCCTACCCATTTATGTCGAAAAGTTGTATCTCGGTATCTATGACACAAGTGTATTGTAATAAAAGATGGTCAATTGACTCACAATGGACCCGACATAGCAGCATAAATAGTGTCAATGTTCAACATTCTTTTAGCCAGGTTATCTCGTGTAGGTAAAGCATTGTGACCAATTTACCACATAAACATTTTCAACTTAGGCATCAAATTCATATTCCAAATCCACGCAAAATCCCACGATGGTGAACTAGTGGGAATATTATAGGCATTGCAAGTGGTAAACTTTGTTGTAAACTTTCCATTGCTAGACAAACCCTAGCGGACTGAGTCCTCGGTTTCATGAGAAGGGAGAGGGATAGTCTTAATAACTTGAAAAATATCATTAGGTAGAAATGTATTAAGACGTATCGGATCTCATTCTTTATCCGGGGTGATGCAATCATTAACTGTAGTATCCCGGGAAGGAATATTCGAAAGGGTGTTGTCATGATAGTCCGACAATCTACAATTACCACACCAATTATCCAACCGAGACTTTGCTTTTTTACCATTATCAATTTTCCAACGTAACCCCCTTTAAAAAGTTCCCTTTCTCTTAGCAAACACTTCTATGCCCAAGAATCTACCGTCTTGATCAAGCCATGGTGATAGCATCCTTGAGGGAGAAGGCATGGGGAAGGTGACTAAGAGAGGAAACCTTCTTGATACCTCTACCTATGGTGAGATTTTATCCCAGCAGCCCACCCCTTTTGTGTATAACAGCTGCAAGCACGCGGTGTATGATTGTAACTAGCCAAAGTCGATCCCACAAGGACTCAATTCTAACAACGCACTAAACTAGCCCTCTACTCAATTGCTAAGCAAATCGGGTTTTAAGTTGGTTGTTTTCTAAACTAGTTCTAACTATTAAATTAAGAAAATTAATCTAAACTTAAATCAATGGGTAAAAACATCTAGGGATTTGTTTTCCTAACAATGAGTTTGATTATTAAAACTTAATTTGTGCAATCATTCTTTCAATTGAATCAAAGATCGATAATCACAAAATTCTACCGCTCTTTCGATGTTTAATATAATTGCTCTAATTAACCTATCAAACGACTTTCGTATGCTTTTTAATTTAATTAAAGTTAAAGATTTTAAATTATTAAAGTGCTCCCTAATTTACTAATTTTTCTCAAATTTCATAAATTAGGTAGAATGATTGGTTGTCGGATTATTCTATTTCACTTTTCAAGTACATGATAGATTAATCTCTAATCACAAGTATTCTAGGCCTTCAAAATACTCATAAGCACGAAAACCTCAACCATCTATTGATTCAAAATCGGAATTCAAGCACAAAATATGAAAGCCTAATCAAACTACATTGTTTTGGATTACAAATCCCTAGAAAAACTAAACTAATCACGCATGATTATTGAAAACTTAACAAAAATCCAATACATGGAAATCAAACCTCAAACATCAAAAATCGAAGAAGTAAGATTGATAGACTTGAAGAACTCTACTTGAATCTCTCGACTTCATATGGAAATCCCGCAACTACTTCAAACTTCGCATCAATCTTCAAATGCTTTGGTTTGATGTGGATGATGGAGGTATGGATATTGGAAATGATGAATGGAGAATAAATGGTGTATGGATCCTCAAAAACAACCAAAAATCGGCTTAGATAAGCCATTATGAGGCAATCAAAGGACGAAACCGTTAAAACCGAATCGTCTCGGTAGAATTTACATCCAACACCGGCCGTGTCCACCGACACGGGCTGCCCGTGTTGGCTATTAGATCATTAAAACTTGACAAAAACGCTGAAAACGGGCCGTGTCCACGGACACAGCCAACCCGTGCTTGATGCGAAGGCTCGACCTCCAACACTGGTCGTGTTTATAGACACGGGCTGTCCGTGTTGGTTGTTGGAAGGCATGCGTCAAACCGATTCGATCATAACCGCCTCACTCGATGTCCAAATGATACGATTCTTGATTTGTTGGAAAGCTCATTGAGTCTAGTTTCTAATTATTTCATCATTATTCTTACTTCATAAGTGTGGGAAAAACATGATTCAGAGAGTAAAGAAGTGTCCGTTATCGCACTTTTCTTACTTTCCGACTCATATCTTTTCGTTTCTCAATAGAATGTCATTGGAAAGCTCTTTCAGTAAGGAAGTTACAAACATAGACTCAAAATAGATTTGGACCGAAAATATGATTAAAAATACGGTCCAAATCACTAGGAAGTTGCGAAACGAGACTAAAAACGCAAAACCCATGTGTAAAGCATAAATGGGGCATAAAGTACATAAATATGAATATAAATCTCCGAAAATGACAAACAACCTCCTTTGAAATCTAATGCAAATATGGCACTTATCAGTGTGGAAGTTTGGTTAATTTTAATTCCGCATTCCTTTGATGGTTGCTACCTTTCCGTTATAATCTCTTAATAGTAATAATTCTTGTTCATATAGTTTCCGTTTTCATGTACCTATCACTCAATCATGCATGTATGTCTCAGGCTATCCGACATGGAGTCTCATTTAACCTATATATCCATGTTCATTGGAACCTCAATAGTCTAACACTTCACTTTATGCTTGAAATATGCAACCGTGCAAACCGCCTTAATTAACCATGCAACTCTTTGTCTGCTAGTGACTTTTATGAACTCATGTCCTGTTTGGAATCCTAAAACCTTAGTTGTTTAACCTTCCTTTCTTATGAAAATGGAATGGGACTTGTTTTTTTGCATTTTTTTTGGAAGGGAGGTGTGTTATTGTGACTCATGGCTGTTCAAAAGTTTGAGTTGAGATGTTTTTCGCATGTCATTTCCTCTCGACTCGACAACTTATTAAAGAGATGAAATCTGCGGGTGAGTTAAAACAAGGTGGGAAAAGTAAACTGCAGGATGATGCCAAGACCTTGTTGAAAATATTGTGCCATAGAGGTGATAAGGAGGCTTCTTAGTTTGTTAAAAAATAATTCAAGACACCCAAGGCTACTTGCTTAATACAAAGATGCGCTTCGGCAAGAAAGACCAACAAAGAACAAAGGCCATGAATCTTTGTGTCTAATTAGGTGGAAGTTGTCATATAATTTGATCTAAATCATCTAGGATTTGTATGTGTTGAAAAGTGGTCACTAGCTAGAGCTCTTGCAGTGTACTTCAGTGCTTTTTTCCTAGTCCTAGCAATTCCCCTCCCTAATTTTTAGTCCTAGCGGTTCTCCTCCCTAATTTTTGGGACTATTGTATAAGTATGGGATGTTGATAGGTTGAGGATAATGAGAAATTATATTTTGGATATTTGTATGCTTAAATCTAGCTTGGTTTTTATGAACGATGAATATTGATTATATACAAATATTCAGTGTGGTTTTGTAATATAGGGAATTGCCGCATGATTGTATGCAATGATTTTTATGGCAAAAAAACGGTCACAAAAACAGATCACAATATGTGTATTTTTCTCAGAATCGGTCACAAAAGCGATCACAAAAGTTAAGTATAAAACGGAATTAGTTACAAAAGTGGTCACAAATAGGCATAATTTTAAAACTAAGTTAGTCACAAAAGCGATCACAAAGTAGCATGACTTCAAAATTAAGTCGGTTACAAAAGCGGACTCAATTATATAATGGTCACAAATTCGGTCACAAAATTTTCAAAGAATAACGGTCATAAAATCGGTCATAAACGTATTCGGTCACAAAGAGGTCTTAATTTCACACCGCAAAACGATCGGAAAATCGATGTGAAATACAATGCGGTCACAAAGTCGTCCACAATTTGTGACTCGATATTTCGATCACAATTTCGTTCGGAATTTGTGACCGATTCGGTCACAAATTTCATTTCCAACAAGGGGTTTTGGATCTGCCTAAATCGGTCACAAAACCCATTTTATAACAAAAATTTGACATTTTACGACCGATTTTGGCGGGCACAAATTGTAGTTTTTCTTGTAGTATGACTTTCCTTGAAAAGAAATCCTTAGTTAAAGGTGTAGGAAATTTAAGGACTAACCTTAATACTCGCGGAAGCAATTAGATCGATTGTCATTCGATAACCCACAAGAATTCTCGTGCCGTTTAGTATCCCACGAACGAAAAACCCCGAGTCACGAACACACCAATCGATTGTACTCCAAAATCGGAATCTACCAGTATCACCCGGAATAATAACCGACGGCTACTAGAGTCGTTGGAAAGCAGCCACGACACAAACCCGAAGACCCGTGGAATGGTGGGTCTAACTGTGAGAAAGAGTTGAGGTTTTCTAGAGAAAGTCCGAGAGAAGCAACATATGCTATGTGCGTTTTCTCCCATATCTTTTTGTTTCACTATTGCCGGATTTAAGTAGGAAACAAATCCCTACATATCCGGGTACATTAATTACACGATTAGCGGTTATGTTAATTGGAGTTAATGGACCAAAGCGGTTGTTCATGACCTTGGCCAACAAGAGGATACTTGGCTCTCATGATTTTCCCCATAAATTATCCTCCACAAATAAGTATTTCCACACAAGTTTACATAGGAAGGCTTGATTAACTATTTCGGTTTTCCTAAGCCTTAGTCCTCCCAACTTTTTAGGAGTATAAACCTTATCCCACGGAACCATCGATCCCTTTGACCTCTTCGATTTTTTCAAAAACAAAATCCTAATTAATTTTGTCAAGAGAGCTAGTAGTGTTCTTCGATAGTTTAAAGCTTTGCATAATATGTAGGAAGAGACTCAAGATTAGACTGAATAAGCATAAATGTGCCTGCCTTAGAAAGCGAGTTAGCTTTCTAATTTTGCGATTTAGAATCTACCTTTTTTAAAATATCATCAAATAAGGAACTATTAGGCCTCCTTCTATAAACAGGGCATCCAAGATACTTATCCAGAGAATCACTATGGGGGATGTTAAAGATTGAAGAAATGGAGTTCTTAATGGCGGTCGTAGCATTCCTAAAGAAAACTAGGGTCGATTTGTGAAAATTAATAAGTTATCCCGATTGGTTGCAAAAATTATTCATAACGTTCGTAAGAGTTGGGAGTTTGATTTATTTAGGTCGTATAATACTTAACCTAGGGCCAATTCAATTTGGGATGTTAGCCTACTATGAAATGAAGAAAAAATAAATAAAGGTTTTGGTCCACTTTGTGGACTTGAAAATTTAAGGAAGTCGGTTTGTATTTTTGTGGAGTCTAGTATCCTTTTTGTTTGAACAAGTATGGTACAATTAAAGGTCAAATATTGACTTAAAAAATTAGGTTTTTTTATCAATCCGAGACTTAATTTAGACGTACACAACATAAAAAATTCAAATTGAACAATTTATAGTCTACCCGAATGTTCTTCAAGTTAGGCCTTTGTAATTACACATCCATTGTAAGCCTTGTAAGTACACATCCAACATATCGAAGAGAGGTTGCCTGTTGACCAAACTCTATCTTCCCACACTCTCCTCCCGTGTTCGAACATGCATGGGAGGGAAAAATTTCTCCAGCTTTGGTTGGATATAAATTGTTTGTGGAGAACATAATTTACTTTACTTCCATCCCATTCACATATGTTTTCTCCTCCTCTCGGTCAATCAATTTCAACCAAATAGAATGTACATGAAGCGCTTTCGATTTTGGTTGTGTAGTGTCATCTTCATCTTGAGGTTTTGTTCTTATTTCCCATGTCCCTTTTTTGATTTCTCTTTTGGGGGTTAGGCAAGAACCGATTGCCCAACAAAATCCATTGGCCTTATGAGTCCGATAAGGTTTTGGAATCTTCCACTTGGTTTGCAGTGTCCGGTGACACCGAGTTTGGCATGGGGGTTAGGACTCCGACAAGACTCGACTAGTTTCTATCTTTGGCACTCAATACATCGGCCTTTGGTCATACTCACTTGAACACCGAAGGTGAAGATTGGCTTAACCCCATTGTACATGTGTATGCAAATAATTTAAAGTAAGCTCATGAGTAGGAAAAATCATGTCCAAGTCTTTGGTCGTTTTTTAGGGGATAAGTAAAACAACTAGTCGATAGCCCTTCTCGCAAGAGTTTTACCTAAGTTGTCCTCTATTAAAATGGAGAGAAAGGAAGAAGGAATAGACAACCAAACAAAGGAAGAAGAAATACATAGACCAAACTTGGCCACCTAGTCGAGTAACCCGATTCTCTTCTCTAAACGTATGATGAATAAGAACATGGTTGCACCTTCGAAGATAACATCGACTATCTTGGATGAGTGTCCGAATTTCCTAAGGCACCTGAATCTCGTCTTTAATCGTTGTGATGACAGTTTGATTATCCCTTTCCAAATTAATTGCACAAAACCTACTTGTACTGCTCGCTTTGACGCCATTTCTCACGACATACGCCTATGATATTAACATAGATCCTTGTCCTAAATTTGTCACCCCGACTTGGATAAACCTTCCATCCCAACTTCTAATCATGAATCCTCTCACCGCCGATGAAGAAAACTTCAATCTATTAAAGTTGATTTTAATGAACCCTCTTGGTGGCTTGTGCTAACCGACAAATTGAGTAGAAGTAGTGGATAATGGTGGGTGGGAAAATGCGTATGAATTGAAATGGTGATCCAATATGCCTCTAGCTCTCCATTATGCCCATGGCGTTCGGCCCATAAAATTGTAATAATGGTATTGTAATTATTGAAAACAATATCATTCCTACTTTTCCACATACTTCATAACAAATGAACTATTCGAGATCATTTGATTTGGTTTATTCAAACTCCTAAATCTATAAAAAATATCATTCAAAAAGGAGTTTTGCAAATGACTTCTATTCACCTCCAGCCACTTATGTCGAAAATCTTTGTCCATCCATGACACAGGAACAATGTAAAAAAGATGATTAATCGGTTTACAATGAACTTGACACAATGGACAAATAGGGTCAATATTTATACCTTTTTTAGCAAGATTATTGCACATAAATAATGCATTGTGTCCTATTTGCCACATAAACATTTTCAATTTAGTCACCGAATCCATCTTCCAAATCCAAACAAATTCCCATGTAAGTGAGCTAGAGGGAATATTATGTGCATTACATGTGGCGATTTAGTAGTAAACTTATCGCTGCTAGACAGACCCCAACAAACAAAGTCGTCAATATCATGAGCGAGCAAAGGGATAGTTTTAATCACTTGACAAATATTGGCCGATCGAAAGGAATTAAGACATATCAGGTCCCACTCTTTTCTCTGGCGTAATACATTCACTAATTATAGCATCCAAGGATGGAATATTCGGATGACAGATGTCGTGATAATCCAAGTAATCTTATATTACCGCACTATGTATCTACCAAAACTTCGTAGTTTTGCCATTGTCTATTTTCCATCTTAACCCCCTTTAAAAAAGCCCTTTCTTTGAGCAAACATTTCTAAGCTTAAGAGTTTGAAATTTTATTTTCGTTGAGAAAAAATCCATAGATAATGGATATTTAAATCTCATAATTTTCATTCAAAAATTATCATCCTCATAAAATATTTCCAAATAAGTTTACATAGGAAAGCTAAGCAACTATAAGTAACAAAAATGTTGGTGTACGTCAATTAGCCATTGCACAACTTGTTTTGTAAATTATGGGCTGATCTTGACTTGATTTCAAGGTTAATATGATAGCACTTTCCTTTTTAGTTCTTATAATGTTTCGTTTACTTTGTGTTATACATTCCAATTTTGACACCTTTTAAAATCAACCTTGATACTATTCAGATTGAGTGCGTGCGAGTGCAGTGGTTGCCACAAAATAACAATAATGAAAACCACGATAATTCACGCGATGTGAACCATACATGTGACGTGATTGAATCTCAACTATTAAATTTTACAATCTTTAATTTGATTAAATTTTTTTCATAAATTTATAAAATTATAATAAAATTAAAAAGAACAAAGTTGATGTTTTTATCTTAATTGCCCACACCCCCACACAACAAATTAGGAAAAATAACCATCAGAAGAGAAACCTCCCTTGACTTTCTCTCTCTTACATGGACCCTTACATTCTCTCTCTTCCACGGGCAACTAGAGGAAAACCAACCCCTACTTCCACCTCAACTCCAGCGAACGCCATAGTTGCCAGCGAAAGCCCCGACCCAACCCCCTCCTCTTCCCTGATCTCTCTCATATTAACAAATCGAGGATGCCAAATCTCCATATTTTTTGGTGAGATAGACGGCCCTCCCTCCACCCCCTATCCTCCATAGAACGAAAGCCTTCTACCCGGTGAGGTTATTCAACGGCTGTTTGTTGCGACTGACGCCGACTAGATATGACCCTCCCTCCGCGCCATTGCTCTCTGTACTTTTTTGTCAAATTAGATGACAAATCTCCATATTTTCTGGTGAGATACGACCTCCCTTTACGCCCTTGCCCTCCGTTGAACGAAAGTCTTCTTGTCTAAGCCTCGTCAGAAATGGACTAATATGAGTCCGAGAAAATGGAAAGGAGGGTCCCTTGTCAATTCATTAATGTACTTGTTCATGGTTGTTCCTTGAATGGAAATACTTTCCATCCAAACACCACCCAAGGAAAATATTTTTTTAAAATATTGTATAAATAATTAAAAATACTATTTTAATTCCAATTAAATTTATATAAATCAATGGATCAGATTAAATCAAAGCACTTATACAACTCAAATGGTGAGAGTAACATATTGCAATTTTGTAGCAAACTGTACGTATATTTTTTTAGATCGGTAAGTTGGCCCATCTGCTGGCCCATATTTCGAGAAAAGTTCAAAGGGTTGATTGGGCCAAAAAGGAAGGGAGAATGACAAGCGTTTGTATACGCAGCCACACAAATTCCTCAAAACAAGGAATTTGTGCCCGCCTAGAATTGAACCCGAGTGGGCATCTCGGCAAAATCGTACGCATATAGAATAAGCATCATAACTATTGAATGTGGAAAATATCCATACATATCTTAAGAACATAGCGTAAACATTCAAATCAAAATGTGGAAAGTAATATGAATTGTTTGATAACTCTCGCTCAAATTAGGTCAAAATCGTCTCTCTCTCTCTCTCTCTTTCTACTTCTTCTATATATGTTCCGTACGAAGACATATTAACATGTATTGCGTTAATCTATATTAATGTATTTTATAACATAAAATTACTACTTTAGTAATAAAGACCCGAATTATGAATGTAAAACTTTGATAATCGTTGGGTACACCGACAAATATCAAATGACAACCTTATTATATCAATCCTACACAAAAGGTATGTCATACGCATAATTTTACAAATATGAAAAATTATGGATAAAATAGTAATTTTACATAATTTGTAAGTTTTAATACAATTCTATTCATATTCAATCGTATTATTCTTTTTTAATTTATTGCATAATATAGTAATTTTTAAGTCGAGAGAAGACAGTGTGTGTGTGTATATATATATATATATATATAAATCTGTTGCATTTTTGAAGAACAAACATTGGGATGGATTAATATATAAGGCAACCTCCATGTGAGACTGAGGAGTTTGAATAAATTGGCTGAGATAATACTATATTGCAAAAGCCAAATCAGGCCTATATGTGAGAGAATTCAATTTACCTGTAAGTTTTCTATAACTTGTAGCATTTGCAGGTTTGTCTTGAATAGAGGAAGCTTTGAGAGGACTAAGAGGACATGAAGTGGATGTGAGTTTCTCACTGTTGTTGAGTGAGAAGAACTCCTGTTAGCCCTGTAACAACTTCCATTCCCAACAAATAATTGAGCTCCCTAAATCTTTAGTGATCCTCCATTTGATTGCGCACCATTTCGACAAAAGCCTCAATCAGGGGTTAGACATAAGGAACATTGTTTTATTGAATCACAGAAAACATGTGAAGGCAGCAAACCTGAACTTTGTAGCTTAGGAAGTGGAAAATGTCAAAGCCTACCATGCCATAAACCAACAAGATCACCTTGCAAACTCATATTACAAAGTAACTAATATACTGAAATGGAACTAGATGTCGGCCTAACAAATACACCTGTGTTTATTTACACTAGAAGAACTTTTTCTATGGAGAATCCAAACCAGTCTCTTGATCCAACAGGTACAAACCTACAAAGAGTCTACCAAGCACCAGTGGCCTCTTTATTAAAGGGGCCTGCAGTAAAATGCTCAAGAGTAAAAGCAGCTATTCACTGCAATTGACTACACATTTTACTGATTGACAGTAAATTATACTTAACAAAGGAACATATAGCACCTCATTCAAGCTTTGCATTTTGTCCATTAGGTAGGGTAATTTGGCAAGGTTTGCTGAGGGCTACGAAATGTTTAAACAAAGATTTTTCATGACACATTTGGTCACAAACACCAGTGTCTATGATTCAGGAACTTGGAGATGTAGTAGAACATTGAAGATAGAAACATTGAGTAACAACATAAATATTTTTGCAAGAGGTTTTACCTACAAAGCTAACACAAGGTGTATAGAAAGAAGCAGCAAAATATATTTTTCACAAGGTGTGAAAGAAGCAGCAAAATATATTTTTCACTATCTTAGCACAAGTAGTTTAAAACTAGGACACACCCACTGAGAAGATTGCTCCACAGTCAATCCTGGAACAATCACACCAAGTGAAGAGGTCCTCTCTGAATTTTAAAAAAGATGACAAACTGACTCTTGATCATTCCTTGAGCATTAGCTAAAACTCTTTTTTCTTTGAACTTGAAATTTGGTGGAAATCCTATCAGTCTATAGCATTTACCAATGGTGTGCCCTAGTTTCTTGCTGTGACCGCAGAACTAATATGAATTTCTGCCTTCTGCTCTATCAAGTCTTCCTCCATTCTTCTTAACTTTCCTTAAAAGCTTGACAGGGTCGATTGTTCAATGACTGATAAACCTGATTTCTTCAGATATGGAAGAGGTGGAATTAGGTCTAACTAGTGTTCCATCAATGAATAACAACTTGCTTTCAGTGGACAAAGCAACGGTCATAGCCCATTTTCATGGGCCAAATCCATTTCCATCAAAAACTTTCGAAACATATAACAGACCTGGATGATCAGAAGGATGTAGAAAATAAGCTTCTTTAAGATCCTTAACAAAAATTGTGTTATTTCCATCAGTATTGGTAGTTTCCGCCGTTGAAACCTTGAACGCGAACTAGATCGACTGGAAAGAGAAGTAATCTATGAATCCTCAAATGAAAGCTGGATCGATTGGTGAATTTAGCCAATTGATCGAAAAAAGAAAGAAAAATTTGTGAGGAATTGTGCAGGTCACTGAATCTACCTTGCAGAAGCTACTGTCTCTGAATCAACCTTGCAGAAGCTCATATTCGAACTCTTTGTATCATACCTGATATTAACCATGCTGGCTCTTTGGGTTTCATGGACTAACGTTAACATATTGGCCAACATTTTGTTACAGGAATCCAAAGCAACCCATATGTGATATGTTAGTACTTGACAAAGAAGATTTCTGGGACCCAGCTCCATGAACTTAATTCTGTGACGATTCTAATGAACTTGAAGAATGTTTTTGGGGGAGGGCTACCTATGGTGTCTCACCTCCAATGATCTGAAATCAACTAAAACTGATCTGCGAAATTGGTACATAACCACCTTTTTGCTAACTACCATTTGCTGCTTGATAAAATCACTCATCGGTCACAGTACTTTGAAAAGAAACTCCTTGATGATCCAGAAATGTTCGCCTTAATTGTTGGTATTTGCAATTGGTCAAATAAAGAGAGAAATTATTATTTTTCCACCGTAAATATTGGGGAAAATTCTCAAGGCAAAAAAAAAAAAGGCTTATTAATGGCAATAGGAACTCTAAACTATTCTATCAATGAACAGCTTCTACCAACAGACAATATACAATCCTTGGACAAAATATGACCTTGGATTATGGATTGATAAGGCACCTATGATCCAACAAAAGTTCATTAAGAATTTTACCATTACATTTCAATATGCCCACCGATCTGTCCTCCAAATTTAGGACTTGGGCATTCCAATTGTATTCACTAGGGTAGAGAATGTTGAACTTTTACTGATATTAAAATCATGACTGTTACAGACGAACAAATTAAGAAGATGACCAGTCGACATTGGAGGTTGATAGGCCCGCAGGTTGGGGACAAAACTTCCATGAACAATGGATCAACAGTGGAGAGAGGGAGAGTTTGGGAAAATGTGTATGTGTGCAATGTGTAGTCTTATCATGTCTTCTTTCATGTAAGAGGAGGAGAGAGATAGACGGGGTGAGAGACTACTAATTTCAACTCCTCAACACAACTCATTGGGCTATACGTGGCTCCGCCCCTGCATTAGGAGGTACTTCCCAACGCAGCATAAAGTCCTTACAAAAGTTGTCGATACTGTCATCACCTCTCAGGTTAATGGGCCGAGAGAAAGCTTTGAAAATCTCAACACATCTGTTAAAACTCAGTGGATTAAGAGGCATAGTACTAGTTCCATTGAAAATCTTAGCGTTCCTTCATCACTGTTTAGACAATCAGCCCAGATCGAGTCAAAAGTCGAACGTCTTTTAACTGTATTGGCATTGCATAGCGGACAGGTTTTGGGCTATTTTTGGTGTTGGTTTGCTTTTTGTGGACTGAATTAGGATTTATCACTCTGATTTAGTCCAATCTTGACCCCGCCAAAAATGAGGTGAGTCTTCATCACCGAGTTGACAGAAATAAACAAAACAAGTAAGGCCGACTCGTTTTAGATACCTACGACGTACGCATATTATTTTACGGAAACATGTGTTTTCGATAAGGTATGTTAATCATAACCTTTGGTTTGACGTCAAGTTAATATAGATGTAAACTTTGTGACTAAAATGTGGTTCAAATTATTGAAAAATGAATAAAAGATCATTACTTGGAAGCACCCTGAAAAGGTCCAGCATACCAGCTCAACTTTGATGTCCCTCATTCTCCAGAGAAGCTGCAATTCATTGGTGCAACTATCATTAAAGACTCCCAGGTTTAAGTGGAAGACCTCTAGGAGTTTTACCCCAAGTCAGAGAGGTTGCGACTGGGGGATTAGGTTTATGCTCAACCTCAAATAGACAGTTAATTTTCAACTATGTGCAAATGTCCTTCAACCTTACACCTGCAACGATCAGCAAGAGTATTGACAATTCATCCTCAGGGTGAGCAGTTCCAAATACCAGTCCAAATATATAGGAACGGGAATTCGAAATTTCAAATCTAAAACTTAAGGTTTGAAATTAGTTGCCCTTAAGTAGTGCTCTATAATTATTTTTAAAAAAAAATCAATTAAAGAGGTATTCTTGTAAAATTATAATGTCCAAATCGAAAAAGTAATATCAAAGGGTTGACTTAATTAAAGGTGGAAAATTGTTTTTTTTTTTGGAAATTAAAAAATAAATATACTTTGGGTTTTTTTTTTTTTTTTTTTTGGCAAAGAGCAAGTAATACAATTAACAGATAAGCCTTTTCGCAAGGATTTCTATCCAAATTATCCTGCACAAGGATGGAAAGAAGGGAAATACATGGAAGAGAAAACTACAACATAGAAGAAGAAATAGATAACCCAAACTTGACTATCCAATCCGTAACACGATTGCTTTTGCGAGAAGAATGATAAATGATAACTTGACAACAATAATTGAGGTAGCATCTTTTATTATAAATTAAAGTTTGAATCTCCCAAGGGACATGTATCTCACCCTTGAATATTTTGATGAGAACTTAATTGTCCCCTTTCAAGGACAATGGATCGAAAATATGCTTATACAGTTGTACATACTCCATTTCGCATAACTGTTGCCTTTACTACAAAAACTGATGCAATCCCCAAGTTAGATGTCGCACCTACATAAATGTTTCACCCCTAATAACAAATCATCCTCGTAACCGACAGCGACTGACTTAGATCCATCAAAGTTTATTTTGATGAATTCTCATGGCGGCTTGTTCCACTTGACGAAATGAGTTGAATAGGATGAATTGATATCCCAATCAAATCTCCCTTTGATGTGCCATTCAGCTCACGTTCGTTTAGCATGAAAAATCGTAGCAATAAAATTGTAATTTTCATTACTAAAACCGACTATGTTTAGACTTTTCCATATACACTACAACAAATTGATCATATGAACCAATTGATGTAGTTTTTTCAAGGCTCTGAAAGCCGTTAACATAGCATGTATAGCCAGGTTCCCCAATTGCGAAACATTCAATTTAAGCCACTTTTATTGATAGGCTATATCTCATGTTCCTTTGTGTATGAACATTGTGAAAAAGATTGGATAGTGATTCATATCAGAATAACAGTGAGGACGAAAAGGGTCTAGATTGAGTCCTCTTTTAACAAGGTTGTCATTTGAAGGCAAGGCATCATAGACCAATTGCCAAAGAAAAAGTTTCAGTTTAGGCATAATGTCGATCTTCAATGTAAAATTTCATGGTGTTTGGATATGTAGGAGGCGTTATGCGCATTTCATGTTGCTGATTTAGTAGTAAAAATCAACTCTTATAAAGATCTCGATAAAAAGAGTCTTCAATATTATGAGTAGTGAAATATTCCCTCCCCGCCCCTCTTCTCCATCAGAATATGCTGATCCTACACCCTATAAAGCTGAGAGGTTTTATGATGTGATGCTTTTCTACATCCCCTTATGGTATTCTCTATGAAATTATGGCTTGAACTTCCTATCCATCTCTTGAACTAGCTAGGTATACGAATAATCCCTTGATAAAACTAAATTTAGATAATAATCTTTATAGTACAACGCATTGTAATCATGACAATATGTGAATATATATTGGTCACAAGGAAAAAAATAAGAAGATGGTTTAAAGAATAAGAAGAAAAGGAAAAAAAAAACAGTTTAAGTATGAATTTCCACCAATCAACATGCCTTAATTTCTCTTGGTTGGATTCACCTTATACCTTTATGAAAAAAATAATATTTATTGTATTTGGGACTGATTTGGTATTTTTATTATTTTCCATCAGATATAAAATAATAAACTACATATTTTTGCAGGACCCAAATTTTTAAAAATTCACTATTATGTGGTATTGTTTATTATGCATAATTCATTTAGGGAGACAATTCGGGAGGATTTTATGAATTTTCGACTTAGAATATGCTTCCTGGATTGTCGAAAGCTCATAAAATTCTCCTAGATTGTCTCTCATAAATTAATTACACAAAATAAATAGTATCTAATAGTAAATTTTTAAAAACTTGGGGCATGTAAATAGTTTCGAACAAAATTAAATGTAAAAGGTACACCAATTATATAAAAATAAAATAAAATAAGCTCAACAATAGCATTACCGAAAATATATTTAAATTTCTATGAAAAGAAAATGTTAGAGAACATATTAGCTCTTATCATCAACAATAATGGTCGACAATAGGCTCTTAAGATACTCAAAAATAGATAAAGGTTGATAAAGAAGGGGGAAAAGGAAAGTGAACATTAAACCTAACATACCATTATTATTTATTTATTTATTTATTTATTTAATTATTATTATTATTATTATTATTATTATTATTATTATTATTATTATTATTATTATTGTATAAATATGTGCTTTTAGTATCATTGACTATTGAATGTAATATTATATTTAAGTAGCCATTGACATATAATTAATTTATGGAGAAATAAATACTCAACAACATTAATTATAATTAATTTGTGAATTAGTTGGATTGCATAGTTTCTTTGATGTGATGATATTCGAATCATTTTGATGATTTGCTGTCGTAAAGTATTCCACTAAAATATCACACACACCAATTTTTAAACAGCAATTTTCAACGCAAGAGACAAACCCTTTTCATTTTTTAAAAATAAAATCTTATACGATAAGATCTCTTTTTTTTTTTTGTTGTTAAAAAAAAAATTAGCAAATCTAGAAAAGTTTTCTGCTTTTTTTTTTTCCAACTGAAACATTACCCAGTACAAAATTTCAGTCAATTTTCATCGTAAAAAATTCAGTAATAATTTCCATTCTTTTTAATATCAACAAGGGTTCAAGATTTCTCGGAGAATTTGGTTTATTCCTAGATGATTTATTTTATTATCTTAATTTTTGCACTTGGAATCATGTCAATAGAGAAGGAAACTCGGTTGCCCATCACATTACTAAGGTGATTCCCTCGAGGTTAGAACAGATCTTGCTAGGGGTATGCCCCGAACTAATATCCAACTATGTACTTATGGATGCGTTATCTATAAATTGAACCCTGATTTTCATTTAAAAAAAAAAACAAGGGTTTAAGATTTGTAAGACAAAAAAATTCTAACTAACTTGAAATTTTTTAATAAACTTTTAAATCATTTTTTAACTTTTAATTTAAGACTTTTATAATCGTTATAAATCATTATGTAATTGTTTCATAAGCAATGTAAGAAACTGTATTGTTGTATTTGAAATTTTTAGTCATCTACACTATTTTTAAAAAATTTTCAAGAAAAAATCATTTTTGTATTTAGATGTTAATAAAATTTAGTAGAAGAAGGCAATAGTAAAAAATCTAATTGAATAAAAGATAAATAAAGAAGTTATGGAGAAAATAATTAAAACAAAGTATCTATCAAATGTTGTGGATGTTCCAATTGTGAATCACCTTTTTATTAGTTGAATATAATCTTTCTTATTTAAGTAAAAAGAATGTTTCCTATTAAAACAATTAATTGAGGCATCAAATCTTGATTTATATTTCAATCTAATGATAATTTTGTTCTCATTATTTTTTGTTTTTCATATTCTAATTACACATATTCAAAGTCAAAGGTTTTATTTCCCTAATGAACACCCTCTAGTTAATGTATTTTCATAATTAATTTTTTTAATTATTACTATTACTATTATTATTATTATTATTATTATTATTATTATTATTATTATTATTATTATTATTATTATATCTTCGTTTTCACTTTTCATATATTTATAAAATATTTGAATCTTACAACATCCCATAAGAACGAGAGTACACTAAGAATTATTATTATTATTATTATTATTATTATTATTATTATTATTATTATTATTATTATTATTATTATAATAGTATTCTATCACCGCAAGCATGGGATATAGTTATGGAGTTTTATTTTGTTTTGTTTTTTCCCTCCATTTCCTTGTTTCAAATCAACAGAAGAGAGGGGGAAAAGAGAGAGATGTTTTGAAAATCTTCCCTATAGATCCAGAATTTTATATGTAAAATCAATATGACAAATTAGTAAAATATACCTGAATTCATGTTTGACATTAGTTTTCTTTGAGTGACGTGTTTAGGTCTTCTAAATCTATATGGATTATTGAGAAAAAACCCTTAGAATTTCTATGGTCAGGGAGAATTAATTCGTACGTATGATTTGAGAGTCATAACATTTATTTATAGTTGTAAACCCTTTTAATAAGATTTTGACAAACGACTGTTTCGGTCATTATAGAACAATAGTGGACTATCGGTCTTTACACATAAAGCTCACACCTTACTAGATATATTAAAACCCAAATAATTGTATCGTTATTAGATCATTTTTAGTTTAAATTATAAATATGACAGTTCTTAAAATACATATTTAATCACATATAAACTCATAGGAGATTATGATGGACATATTGAATAAAGAGTCAATCATAAATTTATGAGGTGAACAATAATGATGCAGTTGACGAGTAATGTGGTTGAAAGAGGTTATCAAATTTAAAACGAAACTTCTATAAGAGGAGATGATATGATGTGTCCAGTCCGTCCAAGTATACTGTTACTGTATACACACAACACAAACACACCTGCCTAATCTTTATTAGCCTGTTGGTTTTAGATTCTGGTGTGCATGGGCAGCTCTACTTTTTCTCCCTCTTTTAGATTTTCATTGGGAAAATTGACCTGAATCACTTTGTGGCCAATTAACATACCAATATTGACTTCAATCACAAACGTCCCTGTGTCAAATTAGTGGCCGAGCTAGAAATTTGAACACCTATATAATTAGAAGAAGATATGAGATTTAGCGAGAGAATTACTCACTCAAATTTAGGATCTTGTATATATAACGAAAAATAAATAAAATTATATTTATATCCCTATAGATCCTCTCGTCACGCTCCCTCAATCTTATAGAAAGGATACATAAACAAATTGTTTCTGTGTAATACAAGTTGCTGAGAAGGTAAACCCTTAGTGAAAATGTCATTCAACTATAATGATGTAAGGATATACCGACTACTAAATTTCCATCAACAACCCGCTCTTAAATAAAATGGTAAACTACAACTACATGCTTACTACGATCGTGCAACACACAATTAGCAGCCATATATATAGCACTAATTTTGTCACAATAAAGTCGGACGAGCTAAGAAAGTGTTAACTCCAAAATCACAAAGAAGCTTACAAATCCATATGGTTTCAACAATGTGTAACTAACAGTTCGATATTCAGCTTTGATGAAGAAGTTTGAAACTGTGGGTTGCCTCTTGGAGCGTCGGGCAATAAGGTTGAGTCCAAGAAAAATGCATGCATATCCAGTGATAGAACGACGTGAATTCTTGCAACCAACACAATCAGCATAAGAGCAGGCAACAATCAAGATGTAGACTTTGAAGGACGGAACCACATACCATGCACCAAAGTGGGCTGCAGATATTGAAAAATAAGCATAACATTTGACATATTTCTTTTTCTTTTTACCGCCAAAGTGAAGTCCCTGTCAGCATTTCTCACTCCCTTATTTGTATTTGTCGCCCAGTTAGCATCATCCTTGTCTTTTATTCCAACTCTCTACATTAAGTCATGATAATAAATGAAGAAGAAATTAGAATGAGCATATATTGAATAAGAGAAGGAAAACAGAGAATGCTCAACTACCTTTTATACATTAAATCCCAAATTCAATACCACATTTGGAGAGAGAGAGAGAGAGAGGATCATTATCTGTATACAATGGTAGTAACTGGTGGCCTTTTGGGTGGAACTTGGCCATAGAAAGATGATGAATGCTGGAAAGTATATGGAGAAGATGGAACACAGAAGAAAGAAAGAGAAGATGGCTTATGTATCTTCTGAATTCTGATAATGAAATCAGGTTACTTGGTTGACAGTAAATAATATATATAGAGAGGCCATATTCAATAAGAACTGAAACCTTACAGTGAAATTTGTTATCCTTTTCTAATAATAAATAAAAAAAAAACATTTCTTATCCTCACAAGAGAGGGAAGAATAGAGAAATGTTAGTTAAACTCATAATTACCTTTATCTAATGCAATTTCTATCATATCCAACAAGAACTTGTGCTGTGAGATGTTCTACTAACAATCACATTCAGACTGTCATCTGCCACTCCCATGGATGTCTTTTCATTTTAAGGTAGAGGGGAGAGGAGGGAAATAACAACCACCTTCCTCTCGCGTCCATAAAAACCAAAAAGACCGTTAGGATAAGAAGAATAGTTAATAATACTTCAAACTTGATGGGAAAAAAGACGAAATTTTATGGAAATTAGGTGTAATCTCTGTCGCAAGCATGAAGATATGGGTAAATGTCCAAAGGAGTTGCTACATGAGAGACAGGGGGCTTTCTTTTAACTTTATTTCATTTTTTCAAAGCAAGCAAGTGGATTCATAATCGTTGGCTTTGAGTATACTGAGTAGTCAAAATCTGGGTGAGAGATTGCCAAACTGCAGTTATTTCGTCACTACAGAGGATATCCATGCCCGTCCAACGACTACCTTCATACATTAACTAACCAAAATGGTCAATTTGCTCATAAAAGCAAGCAAACAAAGAAAAAAAAATTGAAAATAGAGAGAAGGATTGAGGAATAAAAAGCTTAACAAAACATAAACTTACTTAAGAGAGGAAAAAACAAAAGAACAAAAATTAAACTAATTGTATGTTGGGTTATGGAGCCTAATGGTCGGGTTGGGCTCGGATTTTACAAGCAAAAAGGATAGCATGGTCACGGGACAAGGCGGCACAGACAAGACAAACTGAAGCAAAGTGCAGGTTTTCAGCCAGAGGGCTGGCACGGGGCAGAACCGTGCCAGTTGGCACACCCGTGCCATGCTGTGGCTGCCTCGGATGCAATTTTTTCGTCCGTTTTTCTTCAGTTTTAATTGTTAATGCTCGGTTAATTACTTGTAAATGTTGTTTAGTTGATTATTCCTATTTAATTAGTGCTCAAACCTCCATTGTTATGAAAGTGAGTAGTGACTTACAAGTGTATAAGCTAGTGAGAGTTTGAGGGAAATTCTTGTAAACTAATCAAAGTCTAATGCATCGGTTTCGTGGTTTTTTTTTCCCAATTTTGAGTTTTTCTATGTTAAAATCTTGTGTTCCAATTGTGTTATTTTCTTTTGTTCATTTTTCATTTTTCATTGTTCCTATCGGTTTCCTTAAATATCACAATTTTTAGAAAACAAATCGAGTTGTTATAAGATGGTATAATTCTTGTAAACTTGGACCACTTCCCAGCTCCTTAATGCTTACCGAGTTGTTATAAGATAGCTTGATTCTTGTAAACTTGGACCACTTTCTACCTCCTTAATGCTTCCTTTATCTCTTTACAGATATTTTTGACCATTGAAGCTCCTGAGGTCACTCAATTTGCCCATATAATTTGAACCCATTTTTGCCATTTAATCCCTTTACCTTATTTTCAAAAAAAAAAATCCAAAAATAAGTAAGAGATGTAAATTAACATTGGTGCAAGACATAGTTGAAATTTTGTAGTCGTTTGGGTTATATATCTCTTGTTCTAAGATTTATATCTTGCTTCGGAAAATTAGGGAATACTTTATAAGATAAAAGATGAGCGTACTACATAGCAAACATTTTTTTATAAGCCCAAGTGAAAATAACAAGTTGTAAAGTACTAGTCTTTACGTGCATACTTAACCGATACTTTGATATGGCTACCAACCATAAGAGTCGAGCAATACAAAACAATTGGTGAGAGTGTGGTATAGGGCTCTTTCCATACCACCCGACACCAATGGACGTAGTAGATGCTACTCCTCCATACCTCCCTTAACAAGAATAATATACAACACAAAGAAGCAGGGTTCAAATTCATTCTAGTTTGCGGGCGCCAACAAAATCGTCATTTATGCAGTTAAAGAAACCATCCAACTTCGTAACTTGAATCGAAAATTTGGTCAATGATATTAAAGCCTTTATGTAATTGACTACCAAAACTTCCATTTACCACATTTACATACCTTGAAGCCAGCGATGTTGCAAATTGGATGGCTCAAATGAGTTATAATCTTTCTCACCCATTGGTAAGGAGGTCTAGTTATGCTAACATAGATGGAATTCTTATAACAACGGCTACCTAAATTTCTGTATATTTACCGTTCTCAAACCTCGAAAAGAAAATAACATAGTAAATATTATGCCAATCCCTATATGCATCTAAAATTTCATGTATGGATTGGGTTTAGGAGATGTAGGAAAGATTATAACATTTCCCAACGTGATTAGTTGGTTGGTTGCGTTAGTGACTTGCCCCATTTATCCTACTGTAGTTACAATTCTTGTAATATTATTTTGTTGGAGTTGCTTGTTAACTGTTGTGCTTGTCTGAGTATGAATTGTCCTACTTTATTTAACTCTAAGAAATTATAAAGAGTTGTAAGGAATTATAAGATAGTTGTAAAGTTAGTTATAAAAAATTGTTAGGAGATGTAAGAAGTTATAAAGAGTCAGTAACAAGTTGTAAGGAATCTGTAAGGTTATAAGTTAAAACTAAATGAAACCGTGCCTTATATTAAGATAATATTAGAAGAGTAATGTAAAAAATTGTAAGGAGTTATAAGACATAAACCGTAAACAACGAAAAAAATATATTGAAGAGTCGATTACTATTCTACTTATATCTCTAAATTTGACATTTCAATAATCTTATCTCTAAATTTAATAGCATAATAGTAGCCTTATAAAAGAATGAATCATCACTGTTGATTGAAGAGTTGATTACTATTCAACTTTGTTGAAGCATTTTTTTAAAAAAAAAAAGCATATAACTTCATTAAAAAAAAAAAAAAAGTTGGTGTATCAGTTCAAATACACAAGGGATCAAAATTGACATTGACAAGATAATAGTTTGATACACGTTGATCACAAGGATCAAAGAGCTTGATGTTTGAAAGGAAAAATATTATATTTGAACCTTTCTTTATTAAATGCTTGAAAATAGTAGAGTTGCTCGACATGATATTTATATCGATATTTATAATAATTTTTAATTTATTTTAGATCATTTTAACTCATTTCAACTATAATAACTAATCACTTTATCTCATTTTATTTCATTTCATCTCATTTAAGCTATAATTTCTTACATTTTTTATAGGTCTTGTTTCATTTCGGTTTAACTTGCAGCTTTGTAATTTCTTATAATTTTTAAGAAGTTTTTACAGTCTTTTACAACTAATTGTATAATTATATTGATAATTTATTATTATTTTTTAAAAAATTTTACCGTTAAATGGAATATAATCCTTGGAAAGAAAATATGGAGTAGATTTGGGTTGCATTGCATGTGGTAGCAATGCAAGTAGTACTACTACGGACTTACGGAGGTTGATGTCAAAGGGTTGACTGGGAAACAGACAAAACAACAGAAAGGAAAGAAAGAGAACAGGAACAGCTAATCCATACCATACCATACCATACTTTACTACTAAAATGCGAATTCCTGGGTGGGTCCCACCCACTTTGAACTTCTAGGAAATCGAGATTTTCTTTATTTAAAAAAAGTTAGTCAACTATGTCCGCTACATTCTAGCCGTCCGATCATCTGGGTCTCATCCGACGCTCCTCCGGGGTCTCACCATTCTTACCGGTAGCCTATTAAAAAACACTTAGTCAACAAGTTTTGGAGGAAGCAGAGACAATGACTCCCACGTGAACGTGAACTCCACTTTTCCTTTTTTATTTTTTATTTTTAATTGGCTAAAGAGGGTTTGGTCAGCTTTCATTATTTTTTTCTTTTTAGTATTTAATTTTATCGGTGGAGATAACGACGACTTTTTTTGGGTTTTCTCATAAATAAACACAGATTCTAGAGGAGGAACTATTCAATATTAACATTTGTTTTTTTAAAATTTTTTTCCAAATTTCATGATTGATTTGTTGATTTATTTTATTTAAGAATGCAATTAACGCATAGGGCGCATTGACCAAGGATTAATTAATTTTAATGAGATTTTTGTAAAATTATTAAACAATTTGTCTGACATCTTATTCTAAAATATTGGAAAGTGAGGTTGTTTTCATCGTATATTTTTTTTTAAAAATAATATTTTTATTACAGCGATGATCTAGCTAGCTAGATAGATAGAAACTTTCTTTGATAGTTACAAAAATATTAGATATATTAAATTATAATTAGAGATTAATAAAGTAGGAGGAAATTGTGTAATTATACGGAGAGCTAAAACTTTTAAAGGGTATTTAAAAAATTTTAAAAATGATTTAGTCCCGAAAAACAGTAATATATGTTGCAGAATCCAAAATTCAAAATTAAATGGGTCAAAATTTGTTAGTGTAGTTGAAGAATCTCTATTTCTTACTACTCATGACTTGTAAATTAATTTGGGTTTTGGGGGAAAGAAGAGGCCAGAATCATGGACACACAGGGGACCAGAAGAAGAACAACACCACCTAATCTCTACCTAAATAAAAATATAATCAAACACTTTTCCAATTACCCTTCTGCCCCCTTCATCCCCTCTCCTTGTTGACTATTCCTCAGGGTAAATTAGTCTTTTTCACGAGTGGTTCCATTTCATTTGCACCACGCATTGAAATTTTCAAACCCAACTTGACCCGTCATTTCTTCATTCATTTCACCTTTTTTTTTAATTTTATATTTTTTTATTTATATTCTATTTCATATATTCCCACTCCCAACAATTTGACTTTGCTTCTCAATTCAATAAACATGAAGTCTTCTCTTGTGGGCCCCTCCCTTTTCCACCGCATCTGATTAATTATTCTCTCTCCCCCTCCTTCTAACCGGCTCACCCGGTCACCCACTTTCTCCCCCTATATCTTCACTCCCCCATCGCCCTTCTTCTCCCACTCCTCTTTTCTCTCTCCTCCTTCAGGGCTTCGGTTTCCTGCTCCAGTTGCACAACAATTTCTATTCTTTTTTTCTTTTTTTGAATTTTTAGAGATAGAGAAAGTAGTGAGAGATAGAGAGATGGCAGCGGAATTAATGGGGTATAGATCAAGTAGAGAGATGAAGGAAGAACAAGCAATCAAGGAAGCCGCATCCGCTGGCCTAAAGTCCATGGAGCAACTCGTGCGCCTCTTATCCCAACAACAGCACAACGATAATCATCATCATCATCATCATCATCAAGGCCATGGCAGCAGGACTGATGGTGAAGCTGAGTGCAGGGAAGTCACCGAAGCTACGGTCTCCAAGTTCAAGAGGCTAATCTCCGTCCTCAATCGCACCGGCCACGCCCGATTTCGCCGTGGACCCGCTAGCTCCGACAACCCTAACCCTAATCTTTCTCTCTCCTCTTCATTCTCCTCCTCTGGCTCGCCTCAGCCCAATCTGCTGCTCGCTTCTGAGCCCCAGAGGCCCGCCAGAGTCAGGCACGAGCCTCAATCTCTCACCTTGGATTTCACAAACCCTAACAATTTTCTAGACAAGTCACAGCCTAAACCTCAATCTCAATCGCAGCTCCCTTCATTTCTTTGGCGGTTTCGAAGAACAAGACCAATGTTAACAACGACAATTGCAGCAAATCCGCGGGTGTCGAGTTGTCCTCCTTCAGTATATCGTCGTCGTCGTCTTTCATGTCGTCCATCACCGGCGAAGGAAGCGTCACCGGCGGGAAAGGCCAAGGGATCTTCATCCCTCCGGCGAGTTCCTCCGGAAAGCCTCCCTTTCTTCTTCGTCGAATTCGCACAAGAAGAGGTGCCATGAGCACGACCATGACCACGACGATTCCGACGATTTCTCCGGGAAACACTCCGGCTCCGGAAGCCGCTGCCACTGCTCCTCCAAACGAAGGTACGATAATCTGCCCTCGAGATGCTTCGATGTAAAAAATCAAATCCAATCAAATCAGATCACTAATAAATGAATTGAAATTCGATGAACAGGAAATTGAGGGTGAAGAAGACGATACGAGTGCCGGCGACGAGCTCTAAGACGGCGGATATTCCGGCGGATGAATACTCATGGAGGAAGTACGGCCAAAAGCCTATCAAGGGTTCTCCTTACCCACGGTAATTGATTTGATTAATTTTGATTTTCCCTGTCCAAATCTGAATCGTTCGAATAAAATCGCTGACTTGATGATGATGGAACTGAAACAGGGGATACTACAAGTGCAGTACGGTGAGAGGATGCCCAGCGAGGAAGCACGTAGAGAGGGCATCTGATGATCCAAGCATGCTCATCGTGACTTACGAAGGAGAGCACCGCCATGACATCCACCGCAGCGTACCTGCGCCGCCGCCTCCTCCGCCGATGCCTCTCTCTCTTCCTCTAGGGATGGGGCTGAGCTCCGCCGCTCCGGCTTGGTTGGTTTCCCAGTCAACCGCATAGGGATAGGCATAGGCATAGTCTCCGAGGTCTTGGGTTAGGAACCCCTAACCATAGTTAAGTTAAACTGGACCCGCTGACTCGTTACTCACTCAGTATCATGTTGTAATTTGATTTCCGAAAGGAAGGGGCGAAAATGTAATTTTTGTATAAGAAAGAAGAGGCAAAAAGATGGAGGGGCAATTATGTAAATTGGGAATTGAGGAGTTTTTGGGGCCTGGGGCTGGTGGGGTTGTTGAAAGTTGCCAATGAATGAATGAATCAATGAATGATGACGACGACTTTGAAAATTTGTAATTATTGTTTTTATTAATTTTTTTGTCTGAAATTTATTTAATTATTTAATTATTATTATTAAAAAGCCTATGAATGGTGGTGGATGCTTTGAATAGTTTGTGATTGTTATAGTGGGCTAGTTAGTGGTAGCGTAGACAAAACGGAACCATTGACTTTGACTTTTTAAAAATTTTTTATATAGATTATCAACAAACTTCGATGTTAGAAGTTAAAAAACAAACTATCATTTATTTCTGTTTTATGTTTGTTTTTTAAAAATTATTTTTTGTTAATTGTTTTTATTTAATTTAATTTTTTTTCATTTCTATTATATATATTATTTATATTTTTTTGAATGTAACGTCGCTTTGAATTTATGGAGAGCAAAAATGGAGGTGAATATTGAATTTGGTTGATTAGATAATAGTGGGGGGCCAAGGGTGGAATATTGATTTGGTTGGTTGTGTGTTTGTTAGTTTTGACTGAATTAATTAGTAATAAATAAATGTTGGCAGAAGATGAAGTGCGGAACGGTTCAAAGAATTTAATCAAGTCGCAATTTGTTGAGTTTTCAACTCGAGTGGGCCTTTTGTATAGACCACTTCATGGAAATAAAAACCCCTTTTCTTCTTTGGTGGGGCAATAAGATGAATAGTTGCTCACACACTTGAGAATATGATGCCAACCACATCAATTTACAGCTAAAGAAAACCAAAAGAAATGATAGACATTTTCTTTTAGAGTCCGTTTGAATTAACATTTATAAAACTGTTTATAATCGTTAACTGCTCATAACAGTTCATAACCGCAATAACAACTATCTACTATAACAACTAATTATAAACTCATATAATTATTTATGATGATTATTATTTTTTTTGGGTAAGAAGGTGGGTTTTTCTTCATTACCAAAACTATGCAAATGCATCAGAGGTTTACATTAGTATGAGTGCATTATGTCAACCTCTCCTTTATACACACTGTGTGCCTCCTCTATGCTATCTATACATCACATCTATCATTTTCTCTGTTCTGTTATGCTTTTTTGCACAAGCTGACATTCTGTTTTTCACATTTTCTTTGATATTGCTGATTGTGGCTGCAATGTTAGGTTGTTTACTTCTAAAGATCTTGTCATTTCTTCCTGTCCACATAGAGTATACAATGGCTACAAATCCTGCCCACTGCAGCTGCTTCTTTCATGCTTCATCTTTCAGTTTCTGCACTTTGTTCACCCAATCCCACATATCCCTACCAGATTCAGGCATCTCAACCCATTTGGAAATGGCTCTTCTAATATGGGTCGCAAAAGGGCAGTCAAAGAATAGGTGTTCTATAGTCTCAGGGTCTGCATTGCATATCCCACACTTAATATCTATCTGTTGTGATGAGTGCACACAGGTGGACTATCGTCCATCCTATGAAAGAGTGCTTTGGTATGTTTAATCTTGCCCATATACATCTGCACCACTTAGCTTTGCCTTCTAAGTTGAGCTTCCACTTGTATCCCTCTTTCACAGTGTATTTACCTCCTTTTCCTGAGTTCCAATACCATCTATTCCCTGTCATACTTCCCCACTTGAATTGCTCTTTGATATATCATACTTTTCTCCAATACCAGCCAACATCCCCTTCTGGCCTGTAATTCCACCAGTCCACTTCTTTAATATATCTGCCATTGGACGCATTTGACCCACAATTTGTCTTTCTTTGTAGCTATTGCCCATGCAAGTTTTGCTATGTATGCCTCATTCCACACATTCCGATTTTTAATCCCAACACCCCCATAAGTTTTAGGTTTGCAGGTATCTTCCCATGGCAAAAGGGGATTTTCCTGCAGTTCTGTTCTGCACTCCAAAGATAATTCCTGCACCTTTTTGTGACTTGCTCTATTACTGCTTGGGGAATTAAGAATGCCTGAGCCCAGAAGCTATGTAGGCCCATCAAGACAGAGTTTATCAGTTTAACTCTACCCATATATGAAATATGCCCGGAGGTCCATGTCTTAATTCTTGCAGTTATCTTCTGCACAAGCACTCTGCAGTCTGCTTTTCTGAATCTACCTTGTGTAACTGGGAGTCCAAGATATTTAACTGGCAGGTGTCCTTCTTTGAATCTAGTGTTGGCTATAATTTGCTGCCTTTTCCCTTCTTTGACTCATGCAAAGAACACTTCATATTTGCCCTGATTGGCCTCTAACCCTGAACATTAAGAGAATCTTGTAAAGGCCTCTACAGGTGCTTTTCTAGCTGAGCAAAACATAATTAGATCATCAGCAAATAATAAGTGTGAAATCCTTAGTTGTTTGCACTTTGAGTGAAACCTGAACACTGCTTGTCTCGACAGATACTCCATTGCAAGAACAAAAAAAGGGGAGAGAGAGGGTCTCCCTGTCTTCGCCTTCTCCCCCTGAAAGAAGCCATGATTTGTCCCATTTAGCAGAATTGTGAATGGTGGTGTGGATATGCAAGACATGATCCATTTTACAAATTCCTATGGGAACCTGTAACCCTGCAATATCTCCTTTATAAAACCCCAGAGTATTGTCATAGGACTTCTTCATATCCACTTTGAACATGCATCTACGTGAGATATTCTTTCTGTGGTACCCTCTAGCAATTTAGTACATTGTACATCATCTCTCTGCCCATGACAAATGCACACTGACTCTGATTTATAAGACATGGCATAATCTCTTTCAGTCTTTCACACATCAGTTATAAGACACATTTGTATAACATATTACAACAAGAGATGGGTCTAAAATCTACTACAGTCATAAGATTTATGACTTTTGGTGTTAATACCAAGTTGGTTGTATTCCAATCTCTCATCATTTGACCTTCTGCAAAAATTCCTGTACAGCTGCACATACTAATGCATACGAGCTGATTCGCAGTTGTGGAATGATTCGAGGTTATGGATTGCTTTGTGGTGTGTCGATATTCTCCACGGTCTTCTCAGATCCAGGCTCCTCCTGATTTCCCCCAATTTCTTTTTCAGGTACTGTTTCATTGATTTCGATCGATCTCCCCTCGTCTGCTTTCAAATTAGACATTGAATTCCCTGCTGGTGTTGCTACGTGCGCCGATCAAGATGGGTTTCCAGTATGTGAATGCAATTTAGGCCTTCCTCTCTTGCCCCCTGCCATGGCAGAGCTTCAGAGCTCGAAGCGAGAGAGAGAAAAGCAATTAGTAATATTATTATTATCATTATAATAGTTCATAACCACTCATAATAACTCATAACAGTTATAACTGCTAATTATAATAGCTCATAACAATTTATAATCGCTATAAACGTTATAACAACTAGTTTTAACAGATAAAACGAGCATACTCTTATTTGATTTATTTATAACTCGTTTTCAAGATTTTGCGAGCAAGGTTTAAAATGTGTAATGATATGCGTTTTGTACAAAGACAGTCTTAAGATCTCTTGCTCAACCTATATTAATGTGTTTTATAATATGAAATCACTATTTTTTTAATAACTATAATTAACTATGAATATAAAGATTTAATAATCATTGGCTATATCAACAAGTATTAAATGACACCGTAATTAGATGAACCCTACACGAAGGAGTGTCATACGCATAATTTTATAAATATGAAAAATTATGAATTAAATATGATTTTACACAGTTTGTAAGTTGTAATACAATTTTACTGTTAAATTATACTATTTATTTTTAATTTATTATATGATACAATTCTTCTACAAGACATATATCATTTCACATATAAAATAGTCCACGTGGTTGAAGTAGTGAATTGCTTACGTTGATTAGGGTTGCCTATAGGCGCTTAATCGTGCTTGATTAGGGTTGAGGAGCTCAAATCACGAGCGATAGGGGTTCACGTTATTGCATCTACACTTGGATTGGGTTACCTCCCTTATGTTTCATATGTATATAATATATGCTTACTATGATATGATTTCTCCACGAACATGTTGTCCTAAGGAAGTAGAACCGTATGTTAACGACATGATTGTAAAATTAAAGAAAATGATGGACACTTTTCTGCCCTAAGAAACTTTTTCACGATATTGGTCCATATTTAAATCATGGATTAGTGACTGCAAATTAGCCTGTATTTCTTTTACTCAATCCGAGTTCCTGTCATAAGGTTTATTCAATTAACCTTCTGATTGACCACTTAAGTTTACTAGCTCTTATAGTCCTCCTCACACCTCATCAGGTGTGGTACACTCACAAATAATTTACACTGAACTATTTGCTACAAGAAAGTATGAACGAGAAAGTATTTAGCACAATTACAAGAGAGAGGATTATATCAAATTGAGCTTATGTCGCTTGGTTGTTTTCATCAGTCTTCAATTCTTCTTTTATATCTTTCAGTTTTGAGAACACCGTTGCACATCAATCAACTAACCATTATGATGGATCTTGAGAATTTGAGTTGATATGAAAAATGGAATCTGAGTCCTAAAAATAAGCAAATTCCTTTTTGAGAACTTCTAACACTTCAATATCAATCAAAATCCAAGATTAACACCCTTCTTCTCTTGCTTGAGAAATTTCAATATAGCCGTTAAAAATTTCTTCTACTTTCGACTCTTAACATGATCTGAGTTGAGCAATCAAACCTTCCAATATATTACATAGAGAGATAGACAGAATAATATAAAAATAACATGTATTAGAAAGAATAATATTTTTTTCCAAATGCCAAGGTGAAAAATATATACTAGTTAAATTTGATTCCACCGAATCTAAGAGTCAAATATAGTAAGTATAACAAGGTAGAATATATTTGATTGATATAGTCTCATAAATCAAAGGATTACCAAATAAGACACAGATGCATAAAAATAATTCAATTTTACCATAAGATAATATAAAATCTTAACTAAAGATAGATAAAATAAAATTTGAGTCATTAAGAAAATAATATCAAAAAAGTATCTTTTGAGATCCAAACAAGTCAACGCTGTTATCTCAACAAATAAGGCATAAAATAAATCAAGAATATGTTGAAATATTATAGACCCAAACAAGGAATAATGATTACCTCGTGAGTGTACTCAAACCATATATTTGGGTGCCCACAACATAAGAGCATCCGCATCTATGATCCAAAATTTTGGATTACATGTGAAGGTCTACCCTTCACATCGTCTCACAATCTAATTTTTGGGATTTAATCCATTACCTTCACACCCCTAGATCATCAACTTGAATTATCAAATAAAATATTATTCATGTAGCCTAGAAATAAAATATTTAATTTGTTTTTCTTCTTTAAATACGGAAACGTTAGAAAAATAAAACAAAAAAAAGGAAAAATGACGTAAGATGGAAACGCAGGCGGATTGAGTACAAGAGTGACCATGTGGGCGGATCGACCTCGAGTAGAATGAAATGTGTGTTGCAGCAATATGGATTGGATTACAAGATCTTACATTGCAATCGCTCTAATGTATAACTATTAGAGTATTTCAACATTAACCAAATGAATATCCACTTACCATACACTCATATATACTCAAGTATAATATGTATAAATATGTAGACATGGCTTACAAATTCAAATGTCACTGTCTGAGTCCTCAAATAGATATCAGAAATGCACTTAGATCTCATATATAACATAATATTCTAAGAACTATATGACATAGATAGATCAGGCACATAACTATCAATTGCATTACCATAATCAAAAGCCATGCTACAACTATTAAATATATATGACCAACATATAATCTATACAAAGCATAAAAGAAATGTCACCTCCCAAAACAGAAAAAGAAACTCGAGGATTCCTAAGTTGGTCACAATTCATGGGTTGATTCATGTCCAAATTAACTATAACGTGCGAAATCAATATCGAAAAAGTTGTAGACAACTGCAAAAAGTGATAAGGGGAACATTGCAAGGAGTCTTGCGAACCATGAGGATTGCATGCTTCGATATCCACCAAACTAGATTTTGGGGTTAGAAATAATGTTGTTGAATACGAGTGTTGCATGATAATACTATGAATGTAGGTAGCCCCGTCTTTGATCGCCTATAGAAGGACTCAAGCTTTATCATAAACCAACATCACTTTGATTTTGGGGATTTTTTCTGTTTAATAAATAAAATATCATTAATGATCTTAGTATTTGAATTTAAATTGGTTATTTAAAATTTTTTTTATTTTATAATTATTTTTAAAATTTAAAAGAAAGATAATTTAGAAATATTATGTATTTAAAGTTACCATTTTTAGAAAGTGGACAATTATCTTGGAACATCTTAATAAGAAATAGTGGGCATTCTTTTTACGACAGATGAAGTAAATAAATGATGACGATATAGGTGCCTCCCCATTCATAGATGGACAGAAATGTAGGCTCGATGCAAAGTACAGGGAAATTTTCAACAAAACAAGAAATGCACCCACCGTTATGATAGCCAATGAGATACCAAGCAAGATGAAAAGCTATGGACCCATGCAGGAAAGAAGTTCTGTGGGAGAACCACTTAGGGCATTAACCTAGAATGTGTCAATAAAAAGATGTAAATTCTTAAATGCTCCTAGGAGCATATACTCCCAGATCACACATTATTAGGTACACAAAATTCCCTAGTTTTTCGTTAATCTAATCATCTGTTAACATATGACAAATAAGTATATACTCCCAAATGTATATAAGACGTTTTGTAAAAAACAAGTAAACCTTCTAATGGATGAAATACAGGGGATGAGTGCAATACCCACATATTGCATTATCATTTCATGAGCCCAAAAGGAAAAATACATTGAGTTATGATGGATGACCCAAATCAAGTGAGCCCATCTTTAGAGCCCAGAAATCTTTTTATTTAAAAAACAGAGTGAGTGATATTTGACATTGCTTCTTTCATAAATCACAGTAATGATCAAATCTGGAGGTTGTTGATTGTGAGATATCTCCTTGTTTTGATTTGGGATGAATTGACAGTAGAATTTTATAAGGTTCCATTATGATAATGTTCTTTCCAAGTGTTGCCTATTATGTCAAATGGATACTTACTCAAGTTATATTATAGCTCACCGATATTCGAAAAAACGTAATGACGTTGATGAATGCAATTAGTGGTCACAAGGATGCTACTATATTGTAGCCGGTCAATAATCTGTTTACCATTAATTTTTTTAGAGATGGATATTTATTTTAATATTTTAAATTTATTTTAGTATATAATTTTTATTGTAAATATGCTATGACTTTTTATTTGTGATTTCTTTTTAAAAAACTTTGTCTCTCAGTCTTGCCAGCCACTATCGCCTTAAAAAGCAAAATAAAGTAAATATGATGATGCTCTAGTCACTCCTTCAAACCCACGGGTAGCGGATAAACATAAAATACAAAGAGCAGGGGGTAACATTGGATCTTTTAAAAATATTACTATACAAGAACGCCCATTTTTGGGATTTTTTTTTTAAAAAATTTTTATAAAAATTTTAGTTAAACAGTGATTTGACCGGCTCAAAAGATGACTGAGTTGGGCGCTTTTTATAAACTTGTCTAGTTCGATCATTCAAACGGTTCATTGTGTTAAATAGACCACCGAGCATAATGACTCTTGGTTCGACAAATTGATCCATTCTAGTTTTTGTAGTATTGGATCTAGGTTGGAGTGTCTTGAGATTTTTTCTTCATTTTTTTCTTTTTTTACGGAAAAACTAATCTAACTAGGACTAATCTTGTTAGTTTTGTCAAATTTAACTGTTTCAACTATCGGTTCGGATCCGATATCTAGTTATTAGGCCGGACCTGTTCAATTCGGATAAATTTTGTCGATTTACTTACACCTACTTTATTTAAAAAAAGAGTGGACTTTGGTGGGCCAATAGCTTAGTAAGTGTTAGATTAGTGAGCCACTGGTGGGGATGGGGGAAGACAGAGTGCTTATAAGTTTATACTAGTGACTACTCTTTTGTGATTTTTAGGGTTTAGTTGTTTGTTTAAGTGCAAATTGAGGAGAAGGGGGGCAGCTGACATGTGTTTGAGGTCTAAAAAGTTCACATGGCTTCTCTTCCTCCAAAGCCCACTTCCTTGAAGCCATAAAAATCAAGTTTTATGGGTTTTTCAAGGACAACCCTCATCTGATTGGCACTTCAGGACAGAAAACCTAGTTTTTAAGTGTTAAATGGCGAGAGTTGGGAAGTGTGAGTCTCTCAAGAAGGAAACAGCCAAGCAACTAAGTTGAAGGAGAACAAGAAAGAGAGAAAAAACGTGAAGAGCAAAAGAAACGGGGAAAACCCCTCCTTTCAATCTCTTTTATTTGATCATCTCCTTGGCTCTTACCAGTTGAGGTATGTGAGAGTGTCTCTTTTGGCAAATTTCCCTTTCTGGCATTAGCCATTTCAGAAGAAGAGAATTGTCCAGATCTTCTTGGACATACCATATCATATCATATCATAGGTCTATTCTCGGAGTCTATACAAACCCAAACACATCTTCTCCTTTAATTTCTTTCTCTGTTTCTCATCCTTACACAATACCAAAACACACGAGTTTTCAAAGAAGAGAAAAATAATGGCCGCTTGTTCATGCTTATTTAGGAACCCACTTCCTTGGCTTGCAGCTCTTGGCTCCTTCCTTGCATATGCTTATTGTTCAGAGTTCAGGTTTCTCACCATTTTGCTCACTTCTTCGGCTGTAATATTGTATCCTGTGATCATCTCTGGGTCCAAGTTATGTCAACAAAAATTGACACACCATGAAGATTCCCTGACTCCTCGAGAAGAAGAAGCTGCTGCTGCTACTACTACTACTACTATTGTAGGGGACAGCAATGGTAGCTTGGAGCATGAAACTTTTTGCCCAAATGTAGAGTGCAATATTGCCGGCGTGGAGTACGAAGAAGCTTCAAAAGGATCAGAAATATCAGAGAAAAATGAAGACATAAAAGGAAGGGATGATGTTCTGAGTTCATCAGAAACACTTTCTGACAGTGAGAGCTTTGATCACACAACTTCGAGCGAGGATTCTGAAAATGATTGGAACTCTAGGGAGAATCTGAGTCACAGCACACAATTCTCAGATGGGTCAATCTCAGATGAAGAAAGTTTAATCGAAATCACCCTCCCGGAAGGTCACTATGTTGAATCATCAAAGAAACAGGAGGAACATCAGCAACAATCCTGCTATGTGTTTCAGCAGAAATGGCCTGATTGCTCAATAAAATCTCATTTTAGGCAGCCCAATTGGATGGAAATGCTAATGGAAGAGGAAAACTTGATCGAGATCGATATTGGTATGGGCTCCATCAAGTATTCAAGGTTTGAAATCAAAGCATAATCTTCTTAAAGGGGAAAAAAAGTCATATATCTCAATTTTACTGGGCTCATTAGCATCTTCTTTTGATCCTTCATTGTAACTAATCCACCTTCATTTGAAGCCTTTGCTTTCTTTTTGTGTCATTACTCAATGATGCTATGAATTGTCAAAGCTTCAAGCTCATTTGCTTCTGCTTTGGATGCCAATTGAGGCAACCCAGGTCCTGTTTGGTTGTTTAATCTTAATGTGGACTAAAATATTCAATCTTTCTGACACCCTTTTGTGTTTCTTTCTATTTGTTTTAAATGTCAGAAATTTATATGCACAACTCATTTTTAGCTTATTCTGACAGATTCTTGTTCAAACACTTAATTGCAAATTCTATGGTAGATCTAACCAATACTCCAAAATCTCATATCTCACGAAAATGCAGTAAAAGCATATCACTCAGTTGCTCAACTAAAGGAGCACATTATGATTTATTTGAAAACTAGTTTTAATCCCGTGCCTCAGGATGTTTACTATCAAAAATAAAATATTATTTATTATATACTTTTTACTTTTTTTATAAATTATGTAAGCAGCTAATAAATATACAATACCGTTCTCGTGTGAGCAAATTAACAATGAGTATACATGTAATAATTGAAATTGTTAGAATATGATGAATGTTTTTATGCATAAAGTATATGTATAAAGACTGTAATTTATTTCCAATTTTGTACCACTATTAATGTTAAAAAGAAAGCATGCAGAGGCTGAATAAGTACTTTTGATTCATTACCAAAGAGGAAATTTACAAATGGCCCATAACTGGTAAACTAATATCTACAAATTGGCACATATCTTGACAATGAGGAATTTCACATATCCAAAAGGCAAAGAGAGAAGTTCAAAGCAAAAAACAAAAAAAAAAAAAAAAAATTTGAGGGAGAAAGAGAAAGGAACTTTCAAGCTATCCCCATTTTGTTCTCTTGAGATGATGTATTTTGTTGGAGTTTGATTTCTTTCCCCAATTTTTTGCTGTGGGTATGGTTTTTGTGTGACCCTTGTATGTCGTCTTCTCTCATGTAATCCAAAAGGTATGTCATAGATTTGGGACTATAGATCTAATGACATCATTTATTTTAAGGTGATAATGTTAGTTTTTTTATAAAAAAAAAAAGGAAACACAAAGTTTTTAAAAAATTAAAATTAAATATTATATATGATAGCTCAAATTTATAGATTTGGAACTATAGCATACATGCATGGTTTTCTAATATGCCCTTTCGTAAAATTCAACAAGTAACCTCGGACATCTGTTTTAAAAAATTTGTACAACTAAGTTATATTGAAATTACTCTGTTTATATTTTATCGCTTGAACATGCTGATGTTAATTAAGAATTTATAGTTAGCCATTATCGATAACTACTTTTGTTCCCGAGTGCTCGTAACAAACAAAGTCAATGAAATTTCGACAACCGATCATCGTTAATTATTCTAAAGTATAAACTAATACTTCCTTTATTTCATAATATTTGTCACTTTAATTAACTTTTTTCATTTCACAATATCTGTTACTTTACAATTTTAATGATATATTAATGAATAGTTTAATCATTTTGTCCCCATTAATTGTTTTTTTCTTTCCTTTTCTCATTGACTTTTTTCAATTTCAATGAAATCTTGGGACAACTTGGTTTTTTAATACAAATCTTATTACAAATGTAATATTTTCTTGATATTTCCTCACAACCTAAAAAAGACTTATATTATGAAACGAAGGGAGTAATCTTTACCTTTCGAGCTACGAGAGCCTAAAGTTTGGAACACCATGACACTCGGGCTTACCAGGAACTCGACTAGGTTCCTAGTTTAGGAGCTGAGTTAAGCTTCTTGGCGCAAGTAAATTAAATTGTTTGGATCAGGAAGTGCAATTCCTCAACCAAATGCCTTTTTCTAATTAAAAATCAATTATTTTATATTTTTTAACAATTAAATAAAATAGAATCCATCCTAGAAGATGGCCCATTTTACATTGAGAAAACCTACAAAATTGTAAATGATCACCCTCCAAAAGGGGTGCTAAATTCCTATGTGTAATAAAGATATAACTTCTTAAAAAAAAAATTAGAACCACCAATAAGCTTTATTTAAAAAAACACATAAAATCATAAATTTACTTCTTTTATATCCTTAAATTAAAGGGATAACTAAACATCGGTTTCCGTCATCAAATTGGTCCACTTGATTAGGTCAAGAACCCAACAAAATGGCAGTTGGATCTTATTTGTAGATCTCTCTCACTTATTTTTGTCTCTCGATGCTCTTATGGTGATTTTCTCTCCTTGATGATCGTCTTTTAGACCTTAGCATAGTCTAATCCCCTATTTATAGTAACTACATGGATAGACCAGAAATTTACTATGATAAATTAACAATAATCAAATTATATCTATAACTTCTTTTATCATCATAAACTATTTGATAAATTTTATCTTTTTTAGCCAAGTTTATCGAATTTATCGTTAGATGTATGAAGGGCATTGAAATCCGGACAAACAAGAACCCAATGCAGGTTTTTGGGCCGGTAAATCCTGTCGATCTCTTGAAGTTGGTTATAGTTAGTCTGCTTCTAATGTAAGTTTGGAATACTATAACTACCTATAGTCCATTTTAAATGTTAAGTTCTTGTTCAATTTCTACTGGGCCACAAGCATATAGATCGGATGTCTAAAGTTAGGTTTTTTATAAGAAAAACTCTATTTTTAGGTTTGTACAATTACGTTATCAGTATTCTTTTAGAGGGTAGGTACATTATACATAGTACAGTTTAAACAAATGCAAAAACTCTTTATAAAAAGTCACAGCTTGCTGATAGTTTCAATAGATTAGAATATAATGAAACATGAATCAAGGGCTAAACTAGATATGGTCCCCAACCTAGTCATAGGAAATCACACCTCCTAAGACATTCCTTTAGAGCCCTTTTACACTTGATTTTGCTTTTCCAAGACACCAAAAATTTCAATGTGAAAGAGAGAGAAGGGTTTTGTTTATTGGCAGAAGTATGTTTGTTTCAATGTCTATGTAGGTGAAATGTAGGGCAAAAGGGCGTGTGAAATGCTGGATTTTCGTGTGGGTATTTGCTTGATCTACACAAAATGGCGACAATCGACAAATGGCTTCATCTTCTTCATTTTTGGGCGCGTTTAGTCTTTTGGGATCTTTCAAATGTACTGTTTCTTGTAGGGAAACTGGTTTTTGTTCAGGTTCATTTCAATACAATGTGTTAGAATATATAAATCTATTTTTGGTATTCAACTATAAGCTAAGTTTTTTGTTACATTGGTTCATGACATGATATTAGAGTCTTTCCGAGTGAGAGGTATCGATTCGAATATCAGCATCCCCCATATTAATTAGTACGAAAAGTAAGAGGAGCATTTGCTAATATCCACAGTTCAAACCCAAATGGTATTTGCGTGAGGGGCCGTGTTAAGGTATAAACCTATTCTTGGACCTTCAACTATAAGTTTAAGTTTTTGGTTGAGTTGGTTCTTAAATAATAACCCCATATTGATTGTTGTGAGAAATATAAGAGGATTATTTGTTACATCCACGCTTCAAGCCCAAAAGGTATTTGCCTCGAGGGGCTGTTGTAGGATATAAACCTATTCTTATACCTTCAATGATAAACGTAAACTTTTAGTTGAATTGGTTGATAAACATAATATCATCCTAGTTACTCTTTATCTCTACTCTCTAGCATGTTTACTAATATAGTTGAAGTACTTTCTCTTCCCTATCAAGTATGATATCCTAATCTTTCACCGTCCCTTTTGCACAAATCTCTAATTTTTTTAATTCAACTTTTGGTTTATGTAGGGAGGGGAGGGTTTGGGTTTGGGTTTGGGTTTGGAAAGGTGCTATAGAGGCAAATAAAGAAGAATTCGTGTGTAGTTTTTGTTTCGATGTATTGTAAATAATTGAATTATTTTGTGTATTTATTTGTTTATATATAGCAAGTTGAACGTATAATGGATATTTAATTTGATTGGTTTCCACCCATAGGAGAGTTAATAATTACTAAATATAGCAATCCTCCATAGTGCTTGTTATGTACTTAGCATAATGGTTTTGGGGAGTGTGGGATGTGCCCAAAAAAAAAAAACTCCCAAGTTCATCATGAACGCCAACAATTTGCACTTAGAGAAACAATTTCTCTGGAAATTCTCAAGCTCCCAAAATCCAAATAGGATATTGTGAGGGGTCATGACTCATGAGGAGTGGAGCTAAGTGGCTAGAATGCACAATGAATTTCAGCTAGCACAGTAGATTATTCCTTGAAGGTTGATATTAGATACCAATAAGATCATAACTTTACTTGTGCGCATTGCAAATTATGTAAACTCGATTTGATTATAAAAGTTTTGTCGGTATTTGTTTGTTCTATGCAATTATCAAATAAACCAAAATCTAATGTTATGATTTGCGTTAATATTTTGAGCGTTACGTTCGACAAGTGGATCTTATAGTTCAAATTGAGTGTGGACGAGTTGTTGACCTATATATTATAATGATGGGTCAAGTTACATCTAAGTGAGATGGTTAGGTGTGAGTTTGGCCTGCTTAAATTGAATATATGCAGCAAGAGGTAAGAGGACTAAAACTTTTGTGGAGACAAATTGATGAGCCAAATGCTAAAGCATGCTTAAAAGCCATCATTACAGGAGCAAACCAGAAGGCAAAAAGATAGCCATGGTTGGTCCCTCCTAATAATGTCAACAAGATTATTGCAATCTTATTGTACCAAAAGAAGGTCAATTCAGTAAAGAACCACTTAAATTTGTCTGATTAACAAGGATTTTCCAATTTTACAGTTTTAGCATATGAGATTCTCACAATTTTAATAGTCACTTTGAGAATATGATCTGAACAAGAAGAACCTCTGAGCAAAAGAAAAGCATGTACTGGCTATGAGCAGATTAATTAGGATACCACTTTCTTTTTATTCCATCTTATTTATCTATCTGATCATAAAACAAGAGGATTTTGCTCCACAAATTTTGGTCTTGGAGGATAAAATTACAGTAGTTGCAGTGAGCTGATTAGGTGGAAATTACAGCCATATACCAAATTAAACCAAGCCCATGCATATATAGAACAAATTTCCATCATTGTTTGGTTCATCTTACTTTACATTAGCCAATTTGGTAATATAATAAATGAGAAAAGGATGCAGAGTAATTGTACAAGTACAAATTACTATCAATGTCCAGAGGCCAATCTAGCCAAGGGCGCAACGGCTAGAGAGTTCACATAAGTACATGGCTCTTCATAGTTACCAATGTGACGCCGGTCTTCAAAGTAGTCATTTCGATCTGGGCCACCCACAATGGCTCCGGTTAGTTCATTGGGGTTGGGAGCGTTCTTAGTGAACCAATCAATGAAGCTCCGAGCACAGCTAACCACTGCGTCATTAGGGAGCACTGGAACCGATGCACCCCTGTGGTGGGGTTGGGTTGGTGGGTTGTTTCCGAACCCAACCATATATGATCTTCCCTGTGGGTTTGCACCCAAAATGTAGTCCATTTGCTTCTTGGCAAAGGCTAGCAGCTCGGCTGCGTTGATCTGCTTCTCCCCACAGACCACTGGCTGGTTGTACTTGGCTAGGAGATCGCCATAGACACTAAAGGCAAAAGCAGCAGCTGTGGCGTATTGCAAGTTGGCTCCATCTCTCATGTAGAGAAGCCCTCCGGGGGTGAAGTGAGCCTGGGCATATGGGCTGCTTGGGATAACTGAACATATGTAACTGTCGGCCATTCTCTTGTACTCTTCTAAGCTTTTTTCCCCTTCAAAGAACATCTGCATCATCGTCAACCCAATATCCATTAGTGCATTAGGGCCTCTTCTAGGCTGAGTTGATTTGTCCACTTTCTTGATGGTTAGGTGAAGCCAAATTTTGCAATTTTCCCCTTCTCTTGATTATAAAATACCTCTTTATTTTGTCATTTGCTTCCTTTCTTGTACGAAGTTGTAGGCATTGTGTGTTTTTTAATATAAGTCTGATGGAATTAACCTGTGTGTAATTATACAATTCAGATGTATGGCCCCTACATCAGACCCCTCGCATTTCACCTAAGGGGCACTCTTGGGCTGTGGATTTGGATTTAGTATAATAAATCTAATGTCTGTTAGATTTTAGATTCTAGAATTGGTATCTTGATTTTTTCACATTTCTAAAATTTCTAATGTGACATAACAAAATGGGACATAACGAGACGGACTATTATGAAACAAGCTTGTAGCCAGGGTGAGATGGGATCGAGTAACCTGAGTGAGAAGGATTTGGGTGCCAGCAAATTTGAGGTCCCAGTTGAATTCACCAACATTAGCATCAATTGACTCTTCCTGGATGTACTTGAGATAGGTGTGGTTTCGGGTTGCCATGTACAGCCATGTCGCTGCCCACTGCATCTCATCCTATTTTTTTCCAGTTACATATATAAATACACATATTAAGTACAAAATCAAAGTTTCCAACTAATAGTAATATAACTATTACTAGTGGATTCAATTAAAGAGGGAGAAAACAAGGCATACTTACATTAAAGCCGGAGTAAGAGCAGTAGAAGGGACATTCTCCATCAAAGGTTCCTCTGAATGTATTCGCAAATGTAAAAAGCTGCATCCAAATAACATTTCATCATATAGTATTTAATACATAGATATCAAATCTAAATTCAAATGAACACCGCCTTGCCTAAATAGCAAGTAGGTGTGAGTATATAACCTATCATGGACCTTAAACTATCAGGTTAAGCTTTTTGTTGAGTTCTTTTTGTTGAGCTGGTGCTTGTATAGATTACAATCTGAAGCCAAAACACGATTCTTGGCAAGGAGAAATTAAGAAGTACATACAGATTTGGCCTTGTTAAGGAGGCTGTGAGAATAAGGCTGGTCAATATGGCGGAAGACAATGGAAGAAGCAGCCATAGCAGCGGAGGTTTCAGCAGCAATCTCAGAGCCGGGATGCTGTTCATCGATCATGAGGACGTTTCTAGGGGTATTCATGTTCTCAGGGCGAACCCAGCACTGGTGGTCTCGAATGGGGTCCCCCACTTGAACATAGAGGCGGTTGTGCCTTGAGGCTGCTTTCAAGAAATAATCCGTCCCCCAACGGACCGCGTCCCTCACATTTTGAAGCTCCCCAAGGGCCTGCAGCTGAGCTTCGTAAAACTCGGCTCCCCATGCGAGGGTTGTTACTGTGAATGCCATTGGCAGTCCATACTTGACGTTGTCCCCTGCATCGTAGTATCCCCTACAAGGTCCACCTGCATTTTCACATCAGTAATAATTCATTATATATTTACCCAAATGAATAGTTTCAGTAGTCATAAAACAGTAGAGATGTGCAACCAAAATATAATCAAGGAAAACTAGCATACATTGGCAAGCTTGCCATCATCAAGGCCAGAATCACCGCGCCAAGGGACTCGATTGTTAGGGGAAGCTTCCCCGATCTCTGACATTCCAAGAATATTATTGATTTTGTTAGCGCCTCTTTGTAGTTGAATTGTCCATTGCATCTTATCAAAACTGTCATCAATATTGCCGCCAGTGCGGCTATTCGTGCTAATCTTATCCTCATCGCCTCACGTTATGAATTATAATCAATCGACTTTTGTCGAAATGAAATCACAACAGGGTAAGGATTCTTCTGAAGACAGTGCAATGCAATTCAATGCTACCCAGAAAATGCTTTTGAATAAATCGATCAGAGAAATGAGAGATCGAATGGATTAGCCACAGAATTAGGGCAGGGGTGTTTGGGGGGGTTATATATTAGATTAGCATCAAGGAAGGAGAAAACCAAATTGAAAATGAAGAAGAAGAGGGATGAGGATATGAAGGCGGTATAATGTGGTGGCGTTTGACATATAGGCCTAACCGCTTTTAACGGAATTTCGAATTCGTTTTTATGTTATTATTTATTGGCTTTTCTTATTACAATTAACGGTTTTCCTTCCTTTCCTCTGCTTAACACCCTTAATTTTCTGTCCGTCAAACTAGTTAGTTAGTTAAGCCCCCAAAATCTTTTCTACGTCAGGTAGTTGACAGTTACATACAGCCCTGTCAAATTTACACGTACAATTAAATAGAATTTGTCACAAATACATCACCAAGCTTAGTCCAATAGATCTCTGTCCTTATTAAACTTCGCATACTGATGTTTGCTCTTGGTCTCGTTTACAATATTTATTCAAACATGTATTTTATTTTTGTATAATTCGTTAAATCCTTTTCCACTTACATTTGATGTGTATTTATCTATTTTCTCTAATTTCCATCAAAATAACTTTTTTTCCTTTACTTTTTTTAATTCTTATATATATTCTTATTTCACTTTTTTTCCTTTTTGCTTTTTTTCGGCAAAAACGGGTAAGCTTTTACCATTAAACAGTCCAAATATGTACAAGATTACATTGTGCATTCCCAATGATCAAACTTCATTACATATTAGCTATCCATTCTCTATGTACTTTCTTTTTTTGCATCAAAAAGTTTCTGATTGTCCATCTAATTTCCTTGACAATGGCAACACTTGTTCTAGCTTTCTCCCAGAATATTCTAATGTTACGCTCATTCCATATAAAGTAACAGATTGCAGCAACAATAGGTGCAATGACAGCAAATTTTATTTTGGATAATTTCTGTCCAGCCATGCATTCTGACATATTCTCCAGTCAGTGTCAACATTCTACAATTGAAGTCCATTGATAATTGCTTATGCAAAGGAGCATTGAAGGAAGATATGATCAATGGTTTTACGTATGGGGTTATCCTATAGTTTTCATCTGTTGATTCTATCTTTTCTCAAGAGCTTCTGTTTGAAGACAAGTCAGATACAAAATGAGTGTTTGGGCACCACATGTTTATGCCAAACAAGCAGCCACCAATTTGTTGCAGGTTTTGGAGTCAAGTGGACATTGTAGGCTTCTTTGACTTGGTAGACATTCTGCTTTTGAACTTTCCATTTGTCATTCTGATTATCCCACCAAAATGGCAAATGTTTCCTTAAGCTCATGATTTTTTGAAACTCCAGCTAGCATCATGTTTCAATATTGCAGTTTGCCAATCTTGTTGCTTGAGGTACACATTATGCACCCATTTAACCCATAATATCTCTGGGTAGGCAGATAGATACCAAAGATGTTTCCCAACAAGAGTCATGTTCCATTTTTCACTAACCGTTACACCCAAACCTCCTTGTTTCTTGGGTAGGTAGACCTTATCCCAGGCCACAAGGTTATTCCTATGATAGTTTTCAGTGCCTCCCCATAGAAAATTCATGCAGATTTTCTCCACTTCTTTGAGGAACCGACTTGGGTAGAATAAAAATGGAGCTCCAGTAAATATGCATGTTAAGTAAAACAGAGTTCACTAACTGGGTTCTTCCAGCATAACTCAACTTTCTCACCCCCAACTCCTTATTCTAGAAGTAATTTTGGAAACCTGGGGTAGGCAATCATTCCTATTTAATTTTCCAGGTTTCAGCGGCACTCCAAGATATTTTAGTGGCAATTGGCCTTTTTAAAACCTGTCTGCTGTACTAATTGGTCTTGGGCATCTTCATCTATCCCTGCCATGATGATTTGGGGTTTTTGGAGGTTAGCTTCTAGGCCAGACACTGCACCAAACTTCCTAATTGTGTCTATAACACTTGCAACAGATTGGGGATCAACTTTACAAAAACTAACAAGTCATATGCGAAGATTAAATGTGTTAGGCCTAATCCTTTGCAGCCTTAGTGAAACTTGAAGCTTGGGTTATTTACCATATCTTTGAAAATCTAGATAGATATTCCATGCCAATAACAAAGAGAAGGGGGTGGAGAGATGGGGTCTCCTTGTCTAACTCCTCTCCATCACTGAAAAAGCCCTTAAGACTGCCATTATAATTAAGAGAAAACTTGGCAGAAGTCATGCATTCAGCCACCCAATCTACAAACTTAGGAGCTATACCAATTCCCTTCATCATGTCGATCAAGAATCCCCAGTCAATGGTATCATAAGCCTTCCTGATGTCAATCTTGATAATACACCTAGGGCATATATTCTTCCTTTTGTATGTTTCACCAAATCCAAAGTAATTAGGATATTATGTAATATCAATCTATTTGAGACAAAGGCTGTTTGGTTCTCTTAAATGATATTAGGCAAAATATCGTTCAACCTATTACAGAGAAGTTTGGATATGGTTTTGTAGAGGACATTACAGCATGAGATCAATCTAAATTTAGAAGGATCTTGAGGATGATCAATTTTTGGTATAAGAGATACAATAGTAATGTTGATTTGTCTCAGTAATTGTCTTGTATGGAAGAAATCAAGAATAGCCTCACTTACCTTGATGCCAATAATTGACCAGGTGCTTTGGAAAAATTTACTCCCAAACCCCTATGATCCTGGGCTCTTGATGCCATTGTTGTCCCAGATGGCAGCCTTGACTTCTTCCTTCTCATAGGGTATCATAAGGGCTTCCCTTTGGTAAGAACTCAAGCAATTGCCTCTCTGAATAATGGACCATTTCACGTTACATTGTCTTGGTTTAGCACTCAGCAAAGATTGGAAGAAGTTTATTAGTGTATCAGCAATAGCTTGTGCATCATAGGTGTATTCTCCCTTCACATTTAGTAGGCTACTAATCTGGGATTTTACATTTCTCTGTTTGATAACAGAATGAAAAAATGTGGTGTTCATATCCCCCTCTTTTAGCCAACTGATTTTGCTCTTCTGCATACGTAATTCTTTGGATGCCTTCTTCATTTCCTCCAATTTGAAAAGAGCTTGTTTCTATGCATCATATAAGGCATCATTGCCTAGTCCATCAAATAGTTGTGTTTGGATATCTACTAGCATCTGTCTGGCTTCCATCAGCTTCCCCTCCAATTGTGTAAACTCAATTTTATTAAGTTTTTCAAAGCTTGCTTCACATTTTTCAGCTTTTGCACAACTATATACATCTTTGTCCCATTGCCACTTAACTTCCAACTCTTCTGCACAATTTGCATATAATCTTTGTGGTGGCACCACATGTTACAAATCTAAAAATATATCTCTTCCTCTCTCTAGGATGAGAGCATTGAATAGAAGGCAACAATGATTTGAGATTCCAACTGCCTGGATCGTACAATCAAAATCAAGAAATGAATCAATCCATTCTTCATTAATAAAGGCTCTATCAAGCCTAGAGAGTATTCTGCCTTGTCCTTTTTGCTTATTTGTCCATGTGAAAAAGTGTCCCACATGTCTGATATCTTGTATTTGACACTCAGCAATACAGTTGTGAAATTCGTCCATAGCACTGAACTGAACTTTACTTCCTCCTACTCTTTCATATTCTTATAACACATAATTGAAATCACCCGAAATTACCCAAGCTTTGACTGTTTTTTTTTTTTCCAGTTTTTTCCCTTTACCATTTTAAGTTAGTCTTTTATTTACTTTTTGAATTTCATAAATTTTTTACTGGTTTGTATTTTCTTCATTGTATAGACATTTTTTGTGGCTTGAATATTATTCATTTGGTTCCCTATTTGCATGAAACTATTACATTCTTATATTTTTTGACATAACTATGAGAGTCTATTAACTTTTATATGAGATAATTTTTTCTCAAACGGAATGTATTTTAAATTTTAAATTGTGAATCGTTAAGATGTATAAGTGATAAGCGTTTCTTCATACATAATTTATCTTTAACTTCAAATTAATATATTTTTCAATTATTCAGTATTTATTGTTTCATTTTTATATACTTAAGAGATATAAATATTTATGTCTTAATTTTACCTAAACCGTTTTTAAAAAGTACTTGATTTAAACTATGACATGTAAGTATTTATGATCTAAATTATGGACCTTTTAGGCATAATATCTTAATTTCACTCGTTTATCTCTAAAACTTTCAAATAGTAACGGAATTTTATCGCTTGATACAATGTTAAATTCACATGCATTATATTGTGTTTAGATCCAATTATACAATGTTATGTAAATCTCTCAAAAAGTTTCATTAGTCAAAACTAAAGGTAAAAAGAAGTTAATATTAAGGTAAATCAAACATTCATTAAATATAAGTCAAAGATTCATATTGATTTTATAATAGTAGGACCCCAATTTCAGGACCCGATTCGGATACATTTGATCTCTCATTTTTCCTTTAGTTTTGAGGTAAAATAAATTAATATTAGGGTAAATCAAACATTAATATTGAGGTAAATCTTTCAAGAAGTTAATTTTAGGACCTGGTTCGGATCTGGACCCATCGAGTACAAACCAGGATCGGGTACCCAGTTCTTTTGTTCACAGCTAACCAAAAGAATAATTTCAATAGACTATTGATTTATCATTATTTTTGTAACTCAGGTCCTTTCCTTTGCTTGAACTCATTATACAGACAAGCTCCAACCGGACTTTGCTCTCCTTAAACCTTTATTTTTACCTACTTTATTTATATATACAAAGTTGTACAGTTGTTTTATATCCTCTCAGAATTGAACATAAGAAATTATCATTTATTATTATTATTATTATTATTATTATTATTATTATTATTATTATTATTATTATTATTATTATATTAAAAGTTGAATAAAATTAATATATGATTGACATGTAGGATGTTTATACAGACATTGTAATAATGTAAGTCGACATGCTGCTTCCGTTAGTGGAGTATTACATCATCGGGATTTCCCAAAAAAGAACCCTAAAGGCTAATTAAGGTGTCGAATTTGGTTCTTTTAGCTTCTACTTAAAGGTAATAGAGGTGTTTTCTTTTATTTTTAAAAATTTTTGAAAAAAATTCTATCGAGTTCGTTTGTAATTTTTTCCCTTAGGCATAATACCTTACACATGCATAAGAATCGTCAATAGGCATACTCGACGAGCCACACACTCGAAGATCAACAACTTGACAGACAACATGCCGGAGTCCAACCGTAGGAACCAACGGCTCCGTGCCTCTCCCTCGAAGCGGCTTAACGCAAGTTGTGCTTATCAAGCGAACGATAAGGCTTTTGAAAGAGATTTTTAGGAGGGGATTGATTGATAATTTTTAGGAAATCATTTTATTTTTTAAAGAGGTTTTAGAAGTCTCGTGATGTTATTTCTAAAGGTAAAGAAGTAGAATATAAAAAGTATATCTCACAGACAAAGCTTCTAGACCAAATAGAAAAATCTGCTTGGGCTAGGAGCCGAGCCCGCTTTCGGTCGGCGTCGGCGTTCGCCAAGACCGAATTCAAAAATAGGCACCGGCTATATGGCCGAGACTAAGAAGTCGGCCTCGGTCATATAACTTCATCCTTCAAAATAACCCAAAATTTTCTATTTTTTAGCTCGAAATGTTGAGAAGTAATTTGGAGAAATGGAGTCGGCAATCGACTTTAGGAAATAAAAACTAATAAAAATACGTAAAATACTCTTCTAAATTCAATATAGAAAAACTAAACTTAGAAAAGGTTTTAAAAGAGACTCCATCGGTCTTGAATCGAGAATCCGATGTTTGGGGATGAAGGTACGAAACTCTTCATTCCCCTCGTCAAAACACGACATCTACTAGTTGAAAAGGTGGGTTTAAATCGCGTTAAGAAAATCAAGCAAACAACATGCAATAGGAATAATTTAAAGGCAAATAAAACATGATTAAAAATGACAAATAAAGCAATGAAATAATAGTAATAAAGGAAGCAATGAAGGAAATAAAAGCAAAAAAACCGAGAAATAAAAGATTACAACGGGTGGGGAGGAAAGTGAAGCGATTACATTGTTAATACACAATACGTAAAGCAATAAATAACTGAATTAAATAATATACAAAAACAAACTTCGGATGGTTGAATGGCGCCCTCGAGCAAATTCGCCTGCTAAGCTTGAATCACGATATGACTTCGGCAGAGTGACGGTAGGGCAATGGCAAGTGAAATAGGAAAAAGAAGCCCTTTCGAGAGAAGTTTAGAAAAGGAGTACTTGGACGGAGTAAGTGAGAAATAGAGAAAAGAGAGAGGGAGAATTTCAACAGCTTGGGGGATTTTGTAGCTGCTAATGGTGCATAAAGGTGTGTCAAAGGTGTCTCAAAAGCGTGTCCAATAAGGGGGAGAGACCCTCTATTTATAGGAAAGTTTAGAGTTTAGGAAACCATAAACTTAACTTCAAAAGTCGTTAATCGAAGAGATAAACTTGTCGAAAATCCCAAAAATGAAAACATATACTGAAGTTTATGTAGCTCATATTTCCATCTTCTTTTTATGAGGTTTCTTCAATAGTTGGCTTTTTTTCAATTTTTACGATTTTTAATTCTTACAAAGGAAATGGATTTTTGTTTTTTTAGATTTTGAAATGAATATTTATGTTGAAAAGAAACACTCTCACCTAGATCGCACTTACCGCTATGTCTTAATTCATTAATTAAAGAGATATGTATTAGTGATAATTGATTCTTAATTTCCTTAATCTCTACACAAGTCTTTTAACAATAATAAAATAAATTGTTTAATAATTTAGAGATACAAAACCATAATATAAATGCATATAATATCAAAGAACATAACAAACATAATATTAGTGTCCATTATGTAAATAAGAATAGTTTTGTGCGCGAAAAAGAGTAGTAGATTTGCACCTTGAAATAGTTTTAGTAAAATATAATGGACCTAACAATTAATTTCAAAAACTTCCAAGAAATATTCCTTTAGTCATTATTATTAGATCATATTAATAATCGTTTCACTTCTTTTACATATTGAAAATAATTTCATTAAAAATATAAAACAAATGCAATAATAAATTTAGAGGGGACAAAAAACAAAGAGATACTATAATATATATTCTTTTATAAATACATTAAATTTAAAAGAGCATGTGTGTTTCATACATTAAATCACAATATTTAATATTCTTTTATAAGTCCTCTCTCTAATACATCAGGGAAAAAAATACATTTGTAACCTTAATTAGTCCTAATGCATACATGTATATTAATATTTTCTTATTCTTATTTTGACATTCAGGTATGACATTTTAAGTGACATAATGGAAGTTTGGATAATCAAGACTTAAGTCTCACGTTTATAGATTACCGGAGGAGATATCAAGAGATACGATATCAAGAGATCCTAAGTATTGAGATGATCTTGATTGATGAAAATGTTATAACTTCTAAGTTGTCTCAACTAACCAAAAGAATAATAAACTCAAATTACTTTAAACTTTATAATTTTTTCCCAATAATAATATGTTGTTGGTTTCTCTATTGTATTAGATAGTTAATTTATATTCAAAATGTTTCCGGAGAAAAACGAGTTGATGATATGGATGTTGATTCGGAGAGAGAAAGGATTTACCGCTTCGGTTATGAGGATGTGGCACGATCGATCCGATTCCGCATGGCGACCGCTTGAACTCCGCAAAGAGGCGAAGCCCTCGGGGTGGATCCTGGGAACACCCATCCGACGTTCAAGTTAGTGATCGACTTGATTGAAGGGATCGAGGAAATCTTACTCGATGTGCGTGGGAGGAATTCCTTAGGAGTGGAGAAATTTTTCAAAGGTGGAAACTCTTGGGATGTGTGTTGAGAGCTTAAAAGCTTGGATGTGTGTTGTGAGGAAAATGAGAATTGTGAAATGTGGAACATGTGAAAATCCCCTTGAAATTGGGAGTTGATGGGTATTTATAGGGAGATTTTAAAAGGGTAGCATAGTAATTTCATCGTGGTTTAAGAGAAACCCTATCCCTAATGGGCTTTGGGCTTTTACCGGCCTGTTAAGGGTTGGCTAGGCCGATACCTCCCTTATCCGACTGATTAGGTACAGTTGGCTAGTGATGTGGCGGGTGAGTCGAAACTGTCCGAGAAATACCCGAATCACAAACAAACAATCAATATAATCATATTCGTATGCGAACTCACCAATTGACCTTTGTTCAAACAATAAAAATCATGGTGGGAATCATGAGATTCATATGTAAACATAGTCCAAAATCTAAATAACCTTTGTTCAATTACAATACAAATCATGGCGGGAACCGTGGGAATACATACCTGTAATTAGCTTTGAGCTTTTGATAGAGACAAATTACATAGTAGTGTCGGGTCCACAGATCCGGACGCTCAATACAAAAAAGCAAAACTTTTTTTCGCCCTCGAACCCCCCTCCCTACCAAATTTAGCAACTGCCCAAGTCTACATTACAAATCCCGAGTCCATGGTATATTTACCATTTGATAGATGCAGTAGAGCTCACTAGCTCCGCAAACTTGCTCTAGAGACAATGTGTCAGAGATAATAATTTGGATTTTAAACGAGCCTCCAAAAGACAAGAGAAGAGGTAAGAGCACCACAAAACATACCCTTTTCAGCTAGCATATCATATATGTTTCAAGTATTATCCTCACCTAAATAAATCAAACCATCAACTTCCCGATTTCAGTAACAAAGACATGCTTGACAGTATGTCCATCTATAAAGCTTGCCTAATATTCGTAGCTTTGAGTTATTTACAATATTTTGCTAACAAATAGAACTAGCATGTATCCTATATACAATGAATGGATTGCACATCCTAGAGCGCTAAATGCCTCAAAAACTAGAGGACAAATTCAGCAAGAATAATTGAAAAAGGCGAATTCGAGCCCTTCAAGAACCTGTCAAAAATAGCAAGGCTTGTGAAGGATGGCAAACACGTGGCATCGATCCCCATCAATCCAGGAAAAATAGGCAGTCAGCTGTTTACCAGAGAAAGCATAGTGAAGGAGAAACAGTTCAACATCTCCCGATAATACTAGCAACATTTCTCCCAATCTCTTCTTTTGTTTGCTCCGAGACAGGGCCTTCTCCAATGTACATGTCAAAAAATGCTCCTGCACAAATGTATGTAAGGATCCTGATTCCTCCTCCGTTATACAATTCAGCCCCACTCACCCACACTAAATATATAAATTACAAAAAAATACGACCTTGTCCCACGTTAATCTTTCTCGCTCCCCTTTTCACGCATGTGCTTGGGGGTAGGAATGAGCCTAACAGGCTACTAAGACTTTAAATCCAAATGAGCCACGAAGGACAATACAATACTATAATTGAGAGGCAAATTGGACCTATGACGTATACCTTCTCATTGGCCACTAAGACCATAATTTGCATACTTATTTGTTTTGTAAGAAACAGGACTTCACTGAACTGCTACTATTAGGCTTAGGCTGACTTCATAATTACAGGCATCAACCTCCTCCCTCTCCCCCCCAAAAAAAAAACCTCCTCTCACATCCCTAAGGATACGAGAAACCTGTACTAAAATATGAAACCTTAGTTGGGCAGGGCATGAAACCAGCTCATAGCTCTGTGGCAATTTATACAAGTTAGAAAGCAGAAGCAATCACTAAAATGAAGCAAAGACAGATTAAGAAGCACTTACTGCACAATTCCCGGCTATGTACTGCTCCAATCTTGTTACCTCCAACTGCACAAAATTTTTCCAGCAGTTTGTCAGTTACATAGCACTTTTTAGACAAAGTTGAAGATTAGAGTCAATCAAACCAAAACCAAAAACTTAGAGTTAAATGTTAAAAATAAAAATAAAAATAAAAACTCACTTTCAGTTATCAATTGCCCATCTGCAGTTCTTCTAAAGTCAATTGTTGTACCCTGTGCATACAAGTAAAGACAGTTATTCACAGAGGAATCCATCTGAAATGAAGGAAACTTATATTTTGATTGGCTTCTTACCACAGGTAATGGAATATCCTTTGTAAAATAAGAACCAAATGTTGCAATGCAATTGAAGTCGGTCTCTGGATTTGTCTGTTAAAGATGCATAAATGTAAACAAGAAAGAAATTAACGTTGGCTCTCCTAGTAAATACTAGGTAGTAAGGCTGATATGGTAAAAGGATTTTACAAAAGGGATACTTTACCTTCAATAGTCGAGCTCGAAGTGACTTCTCGAAAGCACTGAAAAAGAGGATTGAAAGGCGAAAAGATATGTTAAGGACCATATCGCATAATCCAATCATTAATGAATCAGCTTTTATATTCACCGGAAAGAGCCTAAGCCGCATTTCAAGCCAGCCAAATCATTCATAAAAAAAAGCACAAACAGGTTTTATATTAAGGACCACATTCCATATTCCAATCATTAATGAATCAGCTTTTGTATTCACTGGAAAGAGCCTAAGCCGCGTTTCAAGCCAGCCAAATTATTCATAAACAAAAGCACAAACAGGTTTTGTACTAGATGAATGTGTAAAGGATTTCACTAATCACTAGGGACTTCATCATGATTTTACAAGGCTTTTCGACAATTAGCTTCCGTTTGCCTGACACTTCTTCAGTTGCTTCTAATTCTATTTTGAGCCCCCTCCTGGTTTGAGAGGGTTTCCTTGGTGACAAAATTGGAAAGGAGGCCGTCATGGCTATATTCCTTGTGGTGTTTTTGGAATATATATATATATATATATATATATATATATATATATATATATATATATATATATATATGTGTGTGTGTGTGTGTGTGTGTGTGTGTGTGTGTGTGTGTTGAGAGAGAAAGAGGGAAAGAGGAGTAGAAAAGCCAGAGAAAGAAGGCTAACATTATTATTTCTCATGCTATTTTTAAGATTACATGATGAGAGCTAGAAGAGTGATCAAGGATGTGGAAATGTATCTTCAGAGCATCAAAGATAAGTGGCTCAAGATTATCAGAACATTTGCTACTCTTCTCTTGGTATTGTTGATTGTGTGGATAGCTTACACTATGGACGCAAATGACTCTTTGGAGGACGCCTTCTTTGCATCATATTTTTTGAACTAAAATAAAATTTCCTCTCACTAAAAGAAAAGCTAAATATGACAATGAGACAGAATCCCTATATTTCAGGTTGCGTACTTGGAACTGTGTCCTCCATAACTAACAAAGTTGCCCGTGTCCTCCCTAACTAACAAAGTTGCCCTTTATCAGACAGAGGGGGGTTGCCTTCCTTTCATGCACAATAGACACCCTTCTGCTCCTTATAATTCTCTATTGCTAAAAAATGAAGAAGAATTCCTCTAGAGTCCTTGGTCAACGAATCATGCTGAACACTACCCCCTAGGAAGCAAACACAAAAAGGTGCGCAGCTTCAAACCAATGGACAAATGAATTGCCAGAAGGGATCAACAAAGATGGCATGCAAATGACAGAAGATAAAAGAAGGTTGAACTTACTCTTTAACGGAATTAACTTTCATGCCATTGCAATTTACTACAAGTCTGACTGTCATCCCAATATCTTCCCTGCATCAGCAATATTAAAGATATTATTGAGAAATTAATTATTACAGCACATTAGTTATTATAAAGCATTTTTCTTTTTCTTTTTTTGGGGGGTGGAGGGGAGGGGAGGGTGTTCTTTTCAATACTGGATAATAATTTGAATGGGTGACAGTTCCACTAGCATACAAGCAAATCTTAAAACTAAAGAATACAAAGCCATTAAAATCAAGAATTGACAGCAAACAGGGGCCATACTAAAATCATAGTGCCAAAGAGAGCCTTGCACTAGCTTAAATCTAATGTATAGCAAATACATGTGTTTCTGTTTCAAGATAATTTCACAAAATAGAAAATAGAGGAAGAGCATTGAAAGCACCAAGTAATCAATAAGTATGACGACTGATTTTCACATTATCTTCCATGAGATAACCAAGTGAAAAATATAAGACTTCAGATTTTTTTTTTTTTTTTTGGGGGGAATCACCAATAATAAATAACTCTAACCTAAGGGGTGAACTCCATTTGCAAAAAATAAATACTAAAATGACAGAAAACAAAGCCAATAAAATCAAGTATTAGGAAATAGTTAGTATTATTTTCCTTTCCTTATTGGAGTTGTAACTTGTATTTGGTATTTGATTCATATTAGGAATCTTGGCGCACATGCTAGGACGGAGGACTATAATATATATTTAAATTGTATAATTCATCAATTGATGAGAGTTACACACAGATTATTTTTCTTGTCTTTCATCTAGTTTATCAAGGTACCAGAGCGTTGGATCACAATTTAGACATCTCATGCTTCCTGCTGTCCCAGACAAGCCATGTCTGACGATGACAAGCCAAAGGAGTTTGTTATCACTCCTCAATCTCCTTACTATCTTCATTCTTCAGATTCATTCGGAGCTATTCTAACTGCAATCAAGTTTGACGGAAAGAACTATGATCTAAGGGGAAATGCCATAAAAACAGGGCTAAGAGCCAAGAACAAACTTGGTCTTATTGATGGTATAATTATCAAGGCAAAGGTGTTGAAAGGAGTGTCTACTGCACAGACAATTGCATGGGATATGGTTAATTCATGTTCACGTCTTGGATCATGAACATGATCAATCCAAGGCTTCATTCAAGTGTTGCTTATGTAGAGTCTGCCCAGAAATTCTGGGAGAATATTTAGAAAAGATACTCTGATCCAAACAGTACTGAAAATTCATCAGTTTTCAACTGAAATATCATCATGTAATGTAAGCAAGGCAATCAAGATATAGAATTTTTCAAAAAACTCACGGGGTTGTGCAGTGAGCTCAGGAATTACATAAAGATTCCTACATAAAGATTCATGCTTGTACATGTGGTGCGTCTAATACTATACTGAAGATGGTGGAGGTAGAGAAGGTTCACCAATTTCTTATGGGAATCATTTCGTACCCTACAGAGCCAAATTCTAGCTCTTGAGTCTCTAGCCGCTATTAAAGTCTTCAATATGGCTCATCAAGAGGAGAATCATAAAAGGCTAATGGTGAATCGTTAAGATATGTGTGAAAATATAGGTGCCTTTTGCTATCTCTCATCTCGCCAAAGCCTCACAAGGAGAAAAGCCGATCTGACACTGCTGCAAATACTTCCTGATTCGGGGCTAACTGTTTGGAGTAAGTCGGATACCCAGCAGGATGGGGAAACCACGGTGGTCGTGGTGGAAGAGGCGAAGGAAGAACAGCGCGACGAAGAAGACGTGGTAACTTTAGCAGAGGTCGAGGAAGGGAGCTTGCAAGTGCAGGGTCGTAAGCTGAGAACGTTAATGAGTTTGACCAAGGCAGTCTGAAATACTTCCTGATTCGGGGTCGATCAAGTGCAAAGAATTTTTAGTCTTATTGAGACTCTTAATTCTTCCCATGATGTAAGGGCGCTTGGCTATTAGATAGCAGCGCCTCTCATATATCACGTGACCGTGACGAGAGTGTTTTGAGTAACATTTATAATATAGTGCTACTCACTGTTGATCCACTTAATGGAATGCAAACTAACGCCATAAAACGAGCAGTAGCCCTGAATCATAATTTGATTTTGCAAGATGTTCTTTTTGTGCCTAATTTAAATTGAAGTCTTATATTTATTAGCTAATTAATTAATGATCTTTTGTGCATATTAACATTTACTAAACAACTTTGTGTGATAAAAGACCCTACGACCCTACTACGAGGAGCCTAATTGGAGTAGGTGAGCCAAAAGGAGGGGTTTATTTCTACAAAGACAAGCCAACAACAGAGGCTCAAGTAAACAAGGTTGGTACTTATCATCTCTAGCATTGCAGATTAGATCGCCATTCAAAGTCAAGCATTATGAAATATTTCTACCAATATTCATGAAAATCTTAGTAGTAGCCATAAGAATGGTTTATGTGATGTGTGCTTATGCGCAAAACAAACTTGTATGTTGTTTCTAAATAGTAAAAATAAAGTGTTTGAATTGCTTGATTTAATTCATAGTGACATATGCGGAGATCATCATGTTAAATCTTTCTTTTACAACGGGGAGGGGGAAATCGAACCTGAAACCTAATATACCCAAGACCTTGTTGGTATTATCAAGTTAAATCTTTTAGTGGTGCCTATTATTTTTTGACGATTGTCGATGATGCTAGTAGAGGTGTTTGGGTCTATCTTATGAAAGAAGAGTGAAGCCTCTCAACTAGTGAAGAAGTTTTGTTCCATGGCTAATACTCAATTTGGTGCCAAAGCGAAACTTATTAGGAGTTACAATAGTAGTGAGTTCACCTCCAGACCTATGCAAAAGTTCTATTGAGAACACAAAATTATTCATCAAACTAGTTGTGTAGGTATCCCACAACATAATGGGAGAGTTAGAAAGAAAAAATCATGATGTTTTGAATGTGACGAGAGCCTTAGAGTTGCATGTCAATCTTCCTCTTGATTTTTGGGAGAAGTGTGTGTTAACAACAGCTTACTTAATAAACAAAACACCTTCCTCAGTCTTAAATGGTAAAACTCCATACAAGGTTTTATTTCAAGAAAAACCATCCTATGATCACACCAAAGTTTTTGGAAGTCTTTGTTATGCGTGTAATTATCAAAGACAAAAGGATAAATTCAAGCCACGAAGTAGGAAGTGTATTTTCGTTGGTTATCCCTATGGAAAAAAGGGTTGGAAGGTGTATGATGTTGAAAACGGAGACATGTTTGTAACTAAGGATGTTATATTCCATGAGGAAATTTATCCCTTAGCTGAATGTGACAACAAGTAGATAAAAAAATAGTAATGGCATCAATTTTGGAAGCACATTGTTTTTTGTCGATGACGATTTCACATCAAAAAATCAGCTCAGATTCGTAAGGAAGATGGGCCTGCCCATGAAGCAGAACAAGCCTAGAATGCCTCTCTCACTTATGCTTGCACAGGCGTGTGAAGCTGCTACTGGGCCAGTAGCTACTAATAGTGAAAATGTTGGAGATTTTCCGAGCACCAGCCCAATAGTAAGGAGGAGAGATCCGACATGAGACACGGCTGCATGTACAGGAAGGGCCCAACGTACTCGAAAGTCTCCAAGTCACTTACAAGACTATGTTTGTCACTCGGCTCGGCCAAAAACTTCTCTTCTCATGCAACACTTCAAAAAATATAGTCCGGTAATATTATCCTATAGCTAATTATGTTACTTGTGACATTGTTTTTTATGAGTAATCAAAAAATTTGTAATAAAAGACATCAAGGGGATGTCACCCATTACAAAAAGGTGGTAAACACAAACTAATCAAGCCGTCAAGCTCTGGACAGCAATCATATCAACAAAATCCCAAAGTCATTTTTCTACCATGATCGAGAACTTGACTCCAACTATGAAAAATTGTGACAAATTTTTTGCAGTGCATAGATGTTATTTGGCCCCTATCACCAAAATTGTGGAGCCCAGATACTTTCATCTTTCATGAAGTAGTTAAAGATTCCAAATCGAGGGAAGCTATAGCTAGGGAGATTGAGGCACTAGAACATAATAACAAGTAGACCATAGAAGACTTGCCCTCCCGCAAAAAATCCATCAATTGCAAGTGGGGTCTATAAGGTGAAATATAATTCAGATGGCAGCGTGGAACGTTACAAGACATGCCTAATGATTTGAGGTGATGAACAAGATGAAGGTTTTGTTCCAGTTGCCAAAAGGACTAGTGTAAGGTCCTTTCTAGCAATTCCAGCTCATAAAGGATGGGATCTATATCAAATGGATATTAATAACGCTTTTTACACAAGAACTTGAATGAAGAGGTCTATATGACCATGCCTCTTGGATTTAGGCCTTCTAATTCCAACAAGGTATGCAAACCGAGAAAATCCTTTTATGCTTGGAAGCAAGCCCCACAAAATTGGTAGGCTAAACTATCATCAAAACTTGTTGAGTTTGTGTTTTTCTAGATCGTATGTTAATTACTCACTTCACTTACAAAAAGATGAAAAGTTTACCCCACTACTTGTCTATGTGGATGATCGTGTGGTCACTCGTAATGATGTTAAAGCTAGTGCTAAGTTTAAAGTATATCTACGCAGTTGTTTTCATATCAAGGATTTAGGGCTCCTAAATATCTTTTGGAAATTGAGGTTGTTAGAAATCCTAAAGGAGTATTTCTTTGCCAAAGAAAATAGGTCTTGGAGATAGTTCATGAATGTTGATTACTGGGTCAAAACCAGCTAATTTTCCTATAGAGACAAATCACAAACTTGGTGGCCAATTAAAGGATGCTACTAAATGTAGGTGATTGATTTCTCATTATCACTCATCCTAAAGTATGTTATATTGTTCATATTCTATCTCAATTCATGCATGAACCAAGAGGAGAACATTGGGAGACACCTCGATGCATTTTGAGATATTTGAAAGGTAACCCTAGTGAGGGAATTTTTTGAAAAGTGATAGGGGATCTACAGTTGTATGCTTATTGCCTATTGAGATTCTGATCGAGGTGCATGTCCTCTACCCCGAAAATTCTTGAATGGATATGTTGTTACACTCGGTGGATCTCCCATATCGTGGAAAAGTACAGAGTTCCGATCTTCATACGAGACAGAATACCGAGCAATGGCAATGATGACTAATGAGCTCATCTGGTTGAAGTCTTTCCTTGCTTCTTTGGGCATCTTTATGAAGGGCCTATCAAGTTGTACTCCAATCATCAGGCAGCATTAGCGTTACATATTGCAGAAAACCTAGTCTTTCATGAAAGAACCAAACGTATTGAGATTGATTGTCACTTTATGTTATGGAACACTTATTGTTAGGCGAGCTGATTCCAAGTTATGTACTTTCTAAATTACAACAGGAGGACATCTTAACTAAAGCACTCAGATGGTAACAATTCCAGTTTTTACTCGTCAAGTTGGGCATTGTTAATCCACATGCTCCAACTTGAGGGGAAATATTAGGAAATAAATAGTATTATTTTCCTTTCCTTATTGGAACTATATTTGGCATTTGAGTTGTATTAGGAATCTTGGTGGGTAGGCTAGGACAAAGGACTATACTATATATTAACATTGTATGATTCATCAATTAATGAGAATCACACATATCATTCTTCCAGTATTTCTACTATTTTATCAAGAAGTGACAGCAATATTAATATAGTGCTTAGGCCGTTGGAAATTTTATTGAAAAACCAATGTGTAACAAAAATTGCTTTTTACAAGAGATAATTACTCAAAACGAAACATGAAGGACCCAGAATTCCAAGAGAACCAACAAGAACTAAGATGATAGGAATGTTTACATTATCTTTCCAAGTTAAGGAAATTAGACTTTTCAAAAGACCCATCATGGACAGGGATGGTCCACTTTTTAGGGACGGTCCATTTTTCAAAAAAAATTTTAAAAATTGAGGAATGACAGAATGTCAATTGAATTGTTTGTTTACATATTAGCTTACACTAGACCTGGCAAAAACCGACCTGACCGAACCCACCCGAAATTTTTGGGTTTTGGACATGATTTTCTCGACACGAACCCGAAAAATCCGTAAATTACTCGGGTCAAACCGACTCGAATCCGTTCGACCCGTTGAGTCAAGGCTATTAAAACAACAATTTTAACTTTGTGGCTTATTGATTGGATTTATATGATTTTCATTTCATTTTATCACTCTTTTAGTACTCGGTCATTTATTATATACCATCATTTGGAGGGACGTTACATATTTATCGCAATCATTTTTACAAACGAACACTAATACTATTTCATATCTCAACTTCTTTCTCATAAAAAGAATATTATATATATAAATTATATATAATTAATTTCAATAAAATATGTATGACTTCAATTCAAATGGTGTGATATATTAAAATACTAAAAATGCATAAGTTATACTCGTTGTATTTTTAGTAAAGTAAATATACCTAGTCATATCTTAAATAATATACTTTTATTTTTTAGAAATAATATTACCATAATGATGTAAAATTTTGATGTTTTAATTAAAATAAATTTTAGTTTATTATAGATCTCTAATTCTCATTTATTTTAAACCGTTTTAAGTGTACTTGAACCATAACGCCTAGGATAGACAATGGGTCGAGTTCAAACAAAGTCTAAATTTTCCTACCGAATAAAATGGGACGGTTGAGCCTATCCAGGTTTCTTGATCGGTTTTAAAATACAGTAAATATGCATATAAATCTCCTTATTATAATAGAAGAGATAAAATAAACATCGGAACCTTAAACAAATCATTAACATAACAAGTCATTATTATTCAACATATCATTGGCTTTATTTAAACGGGTTTAGCAATCAAGCCGTTCGACTCAATGGGGTCTTCACAAAAATATTATAATGAAAGTTTTGAATATTTTATAATTTTTTTAGAGAATACAAATACTATACTTTTTCGTTGAATTATGCGCAATTTTAAGCAAAAATATGTTGGATTGTTCTAATTAAAAAAGAAAAATAACGAGATAAAAAATACGCTAGCGACCCGTTGGGTTGACTCGAAACCCGTATAACCCGATATACAACGGCCCATATTTTACCCGAACCCGAAATACACCCGACCCGTATTTTACCGGAACCCAAATACACCCGACCCATATTTAACCCGCCCGCCCGAATAGACAGGCCTAGTTTACACAAGGACAAGAAGTACGTATGAATAAAAATGTATGAAATGAACACCAAAATGCCCCACATAAGAGGCTAAAAAAGCAACCATTTGAGAGGAGACCAACATGACAGCGCTTGGTACGACATACTTCACTACAAATATGCATACATACCTCAGAAGATCCTCATAGAAATCATTCCGTTCCTTGAGCTCTGCAATTGGCACAGAAGAATACTTTGGACCCAATTTCTTGCAGACAGAATACGGATGAACATCTGCAGATAGCAGAAAAAACAATAAAGGAACTTGAAAAACAGTAATCACAATTCCAGGTTAATAAGACGCAGCAATAGATATCAGAGTACTCACAAAATCCGAATGCATAAACTTTCAGAGTCTTAATTTTGATGATAGTCATAGTTCTGGATCCAGTTCCAACAAGAACCTACAGAATTTGCACAAACATCATTAAATCAGGCACAAAATCCAAATGCATAAACCATGCATTCTTGGACATGGCTCCCAGCCTTTGACACTAACGATGTTTCTACATTTAAGACTAGCAAGAACTTATTGTGCATAAGAGAATATATTGGACTGTTACACCAAGATAGATATGACACCTGCTCCACTCCTAAACAGCATGAGCACACCTATAAACATCAGCTATGTGGTTCTTTTTCGCAATCCACTCCTTTCTACCCACAAGGGAATGGCTAAGCGTTGCAAAGGGAACTCAGGATAAGAAAGATTAAGCTGACAGGGTATACGTCGGGGGAGAGGGAGGGCAACAAGGAGACAAAGGCAACTATGTAAGGCTATGCCAATAGCAGCACTGGGTAGCTAAGTTGCTATGGAAAACCTGCTGTGCTGTGGGGAAAGCAGTCATAGGGGTTCAGAAAGGATCTGACCGTGGGATATATGCCACCAATAGATAGCCAGGGGAGTATATCAAATCATAGCCAGCCTAAAATTTCTATTAGCTAGCAGTTAAACAGCAGAATAACAAACCCATTATAAACTCTGTAGCAAGGTGGGAAAAAATCAAGATGCATACAACATGACCCCTAGCACCCTAATTCTAAATATCAAAGAGGTGTTTTTGGAACAACAAACAAAAATCCTGACTGCGGATTCCACCAACACTAGACCTAACGAAATCTAGAAGTGTGCAACCTTACCACTAACAAGAGGAGACATAGGGACATTGGTGACACCCCCTTGTTGATCTTTCGATATAAATTTTATTGCTCACCAAGATTTTTTTTTTTTTAAAAAAAGGCTGAGACATTGGGTTTATTCCGTGAAGATGCATAAAAATGAACTCAGCAAGAGGAGGAACCAAAAAATATAATGCAAAGTAAAAAAACAAAGGAACTAAAAGTAGAATTTCCGAAGTATTAATAACAATAGAATTAACAAAGAACATACAGGAGGCAAGTACAACATTTACTCATAAATAGAGCACAAATTCAAAACTAGCCATACTTCAACCAAAAAAGGGGGCAATAATAGTAGAAATATAACTTAAAACAAATTATATAAGCCAGAAAACTGTAAGGAAGTAGCTAACAAGAATAACTAGTGTACAAAGGGAACGAAGAAGACTGCTAAACAAATGCACCATATCCTACTAAGCGGTGAATGCAAAAGGACAAAGCAACCCCATATTTGAAATGTTCAACCTAATATTAAACACCAGGTATCCCTACTAACCACCATCCAGTTGGTTTTAGACATCACTCTTCCTATCTTTAAATTAATCAACACAATCATCTCGTACCTATCCTGCAGACACTAGATATCTCATCTTTACATATACAAACCATCTCAACCTCACTTTCACACATCTTATCTTTAAGGCTTCTCTCACCTTCCCTTATATCACATTATTTTATTCTTTTTAGTATGGCCACATATGCACTCAAGAAATCATCTGAACCTCACTTGCTTATTGCGCCAACACATTTTCATCACAAAGTATAGCAGGTTGTGTCCCCATTTTCACTTGAACAGCAATCAAAATATAATAATGTAGTTTTCAATCTAGGTTCCCAACGGACCTCTGCCTTTTAAGGGTAAGGCGAGGCTGCTACATCCCCCCCAACAATCAAAAAAAAAAAAAACGGTGCCTGCTTAACGTATGGATTTTGATTAGGATTTGGATTTGGCTTGGGGTTGTCAATGCATAGAAACACAGAGGAAAATTCCAAAATGTAAACTTCATAGGCTAACACTTCAATACAACCCAATGAAAATGGAGATTTTTTAACACAAAGCAAGCAATTGCCCCGACACTGTTCCAACCACTTCCTGACCCATTTCACAACCTTCGTTCCTACCACCAAAAGTCCTTTCCACAACCCATACCCACACAAGCTCATGTGAAATGACACCGTGAAACTTAGTCAATCACAACCATCTTTCTCAAATCAAGATGCTGTAACAGTACTAGTGTACCACCCACAACTATAAAGCCAATGTTTCCTTGGGTGTGATGGAATCAAAAGCTCCAAGTGTTTGAAATCATCCATTAACCCACCCTTCCTTGGGTGTGATGGAATCAAAAGCTCCAAGTGTTTGAAGTCCTCCAATAACTCACCCTCCAACACTATTAAGATCCTCTAATCTTCGCATTTTCATATGGCAGTGAAATTATAGTGTTAGAGGGATAGAGTCAGGGGAAAGGAAATAGAATGACAAGACAGAATATAGAAGAAGAGACATCATGTCAGTCTGTTCTATAACATCAAATCACAGAGTTGCAGATTTAACGTGACACATTTCAATTTCTTTTCATTGCCTTTACAGTATATAGATGCCACAATAGCATCCTCTTCTTCCTTTCTATGGACTAACAGGTATTCAACTTTTTTTTAAAATCTAGCGTCTATCTGAACCAAGTCTCTGTGTAATTTTTGCAATTCAGAGGTAAGGTTGCTACATTATAACCCCCCTACACCGTGCCTAGTGGCGGCACTTTCGAGGTACAAATTTGGATTTAGATTTGAGATGCCACAGTAACTTTTTCAATGAACTGCTAAACTAGAAAATAGGGTGAAGTCTTTAATGCACCCACTAAACATTCAAGTTCCTTGAGAAAGGAAGCATGGTTAAATCCACAGAACCCAGCTTTAAGAGTTTACAATCAGATTTATCTTTCTAATTTCTATGACCCAAATTCATCACAAAGTTCAATTACATTGTTACTCCTAAATTTATTTGCCCAATTCTGCACTTGAATCTCCTAAGTCTTCTTCATGCTTCTCAACTAGTCAACTACAGCCTCAACTATATTTCTTGATGGATATTGATTGATTAGATTCCCTCAGCTCAATTCTCATCAACATTATGAAATTCAGAATTCAATGACAAAGCCTTCTAGCTTACGACAATCAATAGCATACTGCAATAAATTATGTCACCATGTCTAAAAATGTTCATGCCCTAAGAAATGACGTGTAACTTCAGATGCCCTTCATTTCTAGGAGGCTTTTCACTTCCCTATTCTTTTTGGACTACAATATTATTCCAATGATTAGTGGCTCTGCCCCTAAGAGGTAGTAACCTTAACCCTACAACTAAATGAAGGCTACATCCATTAGAGTGTTGATTATGAATCTAGTCATTAAGAATTCATTAGCACAGAAATAGTTTAGTGAGTCACATTGATGTAGTTCATTTTCAGTCTCCATATTTTATTTTGAATCGCAAAATTCCTCAAAACAAAATATTGGCAGCGGATGAAATAACAAGACCAAGGAACATCAATTAAGGAGTGGCAGCAACAACAAACAGTTATCGCTAAATAAAGCCAAACCTGTTCTTAACAATTCCATCAGTCATTCATACTGTCAACAAACGAATGACGAAGTAAGACCTACATTGCTATGCACAACTGCACAAGCAATATCCTACAACATAAGTTATTCTCAGGTATCTATCTTGGGGGTTCCAGAGAAACAGTAACCAGTGAATGCCCCAAATGAATAAGAATCATCATCGCAGGAAAGAAAGAAAGGGGGAGGCACAAGTGCACAATCATAAAAGCAAACTCCAGTACCTCTGATGACAAACTGGATTGATTCTCCTTGGCCAGAATATTGTCCAGTATACCGGGAACTCAATACCAGTTCTGGGTTCAATTGTATGTCTCACCCAATTCAAATCACGAAGAGGGTGATCAACACAGCCTCGATGTTCGACATTACATGGCCTTTGATCCAGGGAACCCAGCATTTGTACTTCACCATCCCCAGTTGGGATACCCAGAATACTTGAAGTTCTGGTACACGGCAATAACAAAATACAAGTTAAACACAAAATAAAGGATGGCAGTAGTGAAGATTTAAACCAGGAAAGTAAACTTCAAAGAGCTTAAAAATCAATCACAATTTCACATTTTCAAAGGTAAATAGGGAATGACTTACAGGTTATCAAAGGGTGGTATAAGAGCAGCAGCAAGTGATAGCACGGGAACTGATTGGAAATTTTCAGCCCTTCTAAAAAGATGCTTAATAGAGAAAGTTGACACCTTTTGACAAAATAAAGGGGCCAAATGCTCATGAGGGGATCTTGAACAGGACTTAATAAAATCCCTAAGATTAAGCTGGCAAGAGTTCCCTTGTCTTGAAGCATGAGATTTGAGTAATTTGCCTCTGAAGTTAGATGCACCAGAATACCAAAAGATGAAGGCTCCAGCAAGCTTGGAGATGGAGGTACAAGCTTCTCGCAAAGCTACACCTCCAGGAACAAGAATGCATCTCAAAGGATGAAGAGAATTTTCAACAACAGAAGCCACATGATAGAGCAATTGAAATCCAAACCCATTCGAAATGAGGGGATCACTCGGCAGCAAATAGGGATCCATACCATCCAGATGCATCAAAAACAGCCAATTATTATGATTATTCCTCATATTGGTTTTGATATTTTTGGGCTTCCAACTATCAAAACTTGAACCTTGCCTCAAAAAATTTGTAGGGTTGGCAGCTAATTGAAAACGCTTTGTCACAAAACAAAAATCAGGGATCAATTCAGCACAGAAAGAATAGCATTGAGGATCAAAACAAGGGCATAATTCTTTTGAACTTTGTACCTGCTTCCTGACCCTCAACAAGGAGAAAACGAAGCAATGCAAATTGAAAAGGGAATGTAAAAATGAATGAATGAATGGAGACAGACAGACAGAGAGAGAGAGAGAGAGAGAGCCTTGGAGAAAATATGAAAAGAACTTTGGTATGGGAAAACCCTTTTGCCTGGAAAGTTGCACCTATAAAGAGAAGGCGGAAAAGGGGGAAACTGGGGTTAATTGGGTCGGAAGATCTTTGCTTGGGGGCGAATATACTCGACTCGAGTCAGCCTCCTCCTCCTAATCACGTGCAAATAAGACGCCAAAGCGCGACGAATGTCATTTGTGATGGTGACGCTGCCGTGTCCCTAAACAGCCCTAACTTCTCCTTCGTTCTTACTGTTCGGACGGCTCATGCCAATTGACGCGGTTGGTTCAATTATTCAGTGTAGTTGATAATATGTTTCATTGTCAAATGAGTAGCGTGAGTTAATCTTTCTCCTAAAATCTTTAAGAGTTACTATCATATATTAAATTCAAGTCCCGTTCTTATTATAATTTTACGTTTTATTTACACAGAAAAAATTATACAAAATTATCGATAAAGTTACAAATAGTTAAATATTGGTCGACTATTAGGGTGAATTTACACGTATTATATACTCGCATTGTTTCAAAGTGATAGTTCTTTTTAAACTAAGAGCCTAATTTATATCTCATAAAAGTAGGCTCTTAATTTTAAAGTGGATTAGTTTTTTAGTATAGAGAAACGAGATGTTAACTGGAGACACCTAAGAAATATCTTCTCTTTTATTTATTCACTTATTTGTTTTCCTTGGCCCGGTGATGAAAACTTAATTTCACTCGTATGTTCAAAGTTAGATTAGATCATGGCAGTTTAACTTTCCCTTCTTCCGACCCAAAAATCAAAGCAATCAACATGCCCACACGTAAAAAACACAAAACAACCCAATACTTTGCCCAATCGACCTACATCGGTCTCATGTCTAAACCTTGGACCATACCAAAGCAAAGCACCGGTTCCCATGCGACCAACGTCGGTCACCCTTTCGTCAAAACACGTCATTTTGACTCTTTTAACTCTAGAATATTCCTAGTTGATCCATAATTGTTTTTCTCGACGCTAAACTCGCCGATTCCGGTTACATTAAGACTAAAAGAGGAAACTCTAAACCTAGCCTACTATCGTAAATAGGGCTCTCGCCCCCTTATTTTCACACACCTAGCACACAATTCGATCGAATCAAACACCCTTATTCTATTGAATTTTCACTTCCATCTCTCTCTTTACTCCCCCCAATTCATGCTCTCATTCCCTCTCTCAAAACCCTTCAACAAGAGAAAGCATTAGTTCCTCATATGCCCTAATTTCCCTACCGTTACGCTACCAAGATCCAAGTGGAATCACGGAGATCAACAGTGGGTCTACTTAGGGGCATAAGATCTAGATAATCAAAGTTCATTTATCTACATTTTATTATTTTTTATTATTTTCATTATTTTCGTTTTGGAAACGATGTAATTTCATTTGCTTTCCGCCCCACTCGATATAATAGTTTAGACTTATCGTTTTCTTTATTACTTTCTTTATCACTTTTTAGCATGCTTTGATTTTTTCATCTCCGCACCGCATGACATTTGCTTGCTTTTCTTAGCATAATTTAAATTTCTCATTTTAACTAGTAAAGGTTGTTTTTAGACGAGAAGAATGAGGAGCAAGCCTCTTCATTTTGTACCTTCACCCCGAACACCGGATCATTGGTTTAGGTCAGTGGAGTCCTTTTTCAAAACTTTTCCTAATTTGAGGTTTTTTGTCCCTTTTGGTTGTCCATTCGGTTTAAGCTCAATTAGGAAAGTAATTTATATTGTTAATTTTTATTCAAATGACTGGCGACTCCTATTTTAATCTTCTTTTCGTTCTAAATAATGCATCTCAATTTTTTTAGAAAATTAAGTTTTTTAATAGAATCCGCAACGTTAATTTTCTCGGCTAGGACTACCTTCGACAGCTTTGGCCAAAAGACACATGCGGGTCATCTACCACATGTCACTCACGTCGGCTACCCGTGGCGGGTTCTCGAGCTCAACTCTTGGCCCAACCAGCCCCACCTGTTTGGCCTAGTGAATCCTGTTGCGATCTGTCTCGAATGCTTTCCTTTTCTACCGCTATCCGAATAATTCAAAAATCATTTATGGTTCCAAAAAGCCTCGTCAACTTCTAAAATCAAAACCTTATTTCTTAATAAGCACACTTCCTTAAAATCGACATTCATAGGGAATACGTCCACCGACATAGGTGGTGGTTCTTATAGCAATGATTCCACTAGGGACATTTATTAAGAGGATGAGACATGAAAATTAGAATGAAAATTTTAATTGTGTTTGCAATAGGCATCCTTTCATTTAGGAATCTCGGACATGGATGATGAGACCTTTAGGCTCTTACCTTTAGTTGCCCTTTTCCAAGAAAGTTAAACTACTATCTCGGTAGGTCTACTCGACTTTATTACTTAGATGTGATTATTTTTTCACTCATATCATGTTGTCTTGATTCCCAATCGAGAGGCATTGGATATTCAAAAATCTCACCTTATAACCTATGGGAGATCAAATATTCAGATTGAATCACCATTTTTATCCGATCTTTGATCCCTGTGAACATAAAACCTTTTGGTTTAGGTTGGAACTCATTTGCTTACTTGTATATGGTTGTTAAGTTTAACCTTTTCTTTAAGTTTTCATCCAGCCAAGCTAAGCCAATTCAAGTCCAGCTAAGCCTTACGGCTTTTGCATTTATGTAAAATCATTAATAAAGAATACAAAGTCTGGTCCATCTTTTTCATATTAACCAAAAAAGAGTGTCATTTTTTAGGTTGGTCCATCTTTTGCATATTAACCCAAAAACAAATAGTAATTCCATTTAGGTTGATCTATATTTTGCATTAGCAAAAAAAAAAAAAAAAGTCATTTCTTTTTAGGTTAGTCCATCTTTTGCATAGCAAAAAGTAAAAACAGTAAATTCATTGCTCTTAGGTGTGTCCTTCTTCGCATTAGCCAAAAAAAGATCACTCTTTTTAGATTGGTCCATCATTTGCATTAGTAAAACCATAGTCACTCCTTTTAGGTGTGCCCATTTTGCATAGTAGCCAAAATAAAACGAGTCAAATTTTATTTTTTGTTTACGCTAGTCGAGTCTTACTCGGGCCACTTTGTGTTCTACATTTTCCGTGCATCCGATAGGCCCGTAAGCGCACGGGTATAGCATTGTAATACATCAAAGTCGTCTCCATAGGGATAAGGTCAAACTAATGGGTTATATTCTTTCAAATTTTGCTAAGTGAATCAAGATTTAGAATTATGATTGATGTAAACTAAACTACAATCTAATTTGTGGATAATTAATCAAAGGATTGAGCAAATCAAGTAATCTTTCCAAGTATCAAATCAAGCACTCTTTCTTTAGTTGATTGTTTTAAAACCAATAATCAAATTATCAAACCCCTTTCTCAAGGCTGAATGAAATACCTAAATTTAATCAATTACCATTTCTCAATGGTTCTTGATTAATCCGGATTTATTAAGCATGTGATTATCAAATTAGGTTTCTTGATCGGTGATTCTTTCACAAGATCTTACACAAACAAGTCAAATTTTGGCATTCCAACATCAAATTTTACTTTTTAGTATTTCATCTAATGTCTAAATCATGCAAAAAAGTGATCAAGTTTCTCACAAGTAAATAATCACTCCAAAATTGATAAATAAGCCAACAGCTCCAAAGTACCAAAAGAGATCAAAACAAGTTCGGGAAATTAACAAATACTTCATCAATCAAAGATTCAAACATCAAAAACTAAAATCTAAATTGCAATACATATAAATATAAAGTAAGAAAAGAGCAGAGAAGGGAAAAAAGTTGTTCATCCAAATGTGTGATTGAACCGTCATTGCAAACCCGATCCGAAATCCTTGCAAAATCTCACGCTTCTACTTACTATCAACTCTCTATAATCTAATCTAGCCTAAGTGGATGGTGGATATGGTGGTGGCTGGATGAAGATGGATGCCCCTAAACCGCCGCAAAAATTTGGCTCGCTTTAATAGCGAGTCAAGATGTAGTCAAGAGGCGTAACCGTCGAAATGAAACAAAACAAGAAAAATGCAACCAACATAGCCATGTCCGCCGACACAGCCTGCCCATGTTGGCTGTTGACATTAAACACGGGCTAAGTCAATGGACACGAGCCGACCGTGTTGCTTGCCGCCACGCATGCTTTAAATTGCTTCGACCATAACTTCCTCGTTCAATGCCCAAATAATGCGATTCTTAATTTGATGGAAAGCTCACCGAGTCTAGTTTCTAATACTTTCAAAATTATTCTTGTTTCATAAGTGTAAAAGAAAAACATGATTCGGAGAGTAAAGAAGTGTCCGTTACCGCACATGTCTTACTTTCCGGCTCATATTTTTTCTATTCCTCAACAAAATTGAGCTTATAACATGTCATTGGAAAACTCTTCAATAAGGAATTTAGAAACATAGACTCAAAAAAGCTTTGGACTTAAAAATATGGCTGAAAATCAGGTCCAAATCACTAAGAAGTTGCACACTTGTTCCGTTCACCTCCGGTCCATCCTTAACTTAACCAAATTTGACCTAGACCATTCGTTTAATCAAGTATGCCCAAATGCCTCCTTATCTGCCAACTAAATATGATTCCCACCGATTGATTCCTCTACATGACGAGTGAATATGACTTAACTTTTCTTCCATGAGTAATTGGTTATAATAATGCTCATCTCAAAACAACCATCATTTCGTTTCATCAATTTAATTCAAATTAATTTCATTAATCACTTCTTATTTGTATGTACTATCATGTTTGAATTATTATCATATAATATCAATATAGATCTACCATTTTATTAAACCCCACATTTCATAAACGCAAAATTCTCATATAGACATTTAAAATTCCAATGCTTTACTAAGCATTTTGGCATCATATTTTCCCAAGCAACCAACTCCCAACAATCATCCTTCCATCAAAATTCGTACTAATGCATTCATACTAATAATCAACATCTTATATCCACATTTTAGCTAATAAAAACCCTTTCCTAGCAACTTTGTGAACTTGGTTTTCACTCAATCACAGTTCATCTCCACCAAGGTCTCTATTTAATTAAAAAAGTTTCCAACTTCATAGGATATTGCATTTTTCATTCACATTTTCAACTTAATTAACACCCATGGATATACACATATTAGGGTTATACCCCTTGCTATGCAAGGGTATTAATTAATTTTATTTTTATAATTATTTATTTTTAATTAATTTATACCAATAAAGACTAATAATAAGTTAAAAGAACATAAGTAGATATACATATCTTTAAATAGTTAGTATAAAAATATTTATTTTTAATTTTTTTATAATTTACTTTATTGTGTGGGAATAGGGATAGCCATTGTTAGTAGGAGTAAATCACTTATGGTGCATTAACGATATTGTAAATAAGTATTACTATTAATAAATTACACAATAAATTGAATATAAAAACATTTAACTCATTAAAAACATGTAACTTATACATTCATTGAAGGTATAGAAATTCAAGAGTTCAAGAGAGGAAATATTAATAATAATTTTAAAAGTAATAATTTATATTAGTCATGCTAATAATATTTATATTAATTATATTTGAGTTTTATATTGAAGTATAAGTATTAATGTAATGTAATTTATTATTATCAAATTTCATCACTAAATTAGTATATCACAATTGAAACAGTTTAATATTTTTGAATTATGTAGGTGGTTAGATAAATTTTCAACCAACACGAATTTGAAAAAATTATATTATACACTCTAATTTTATTATTAAATTATATTATTTTTAAAGCTATTCTTTTAATTTTTTTTAATTATGTAGTCGGTTGCATAACTTACATATTGAAATGAATTTGGAAAATTACATTTTATACTCTACTTTAATTGTTTTAAATTAGTACATTATTATAATATTATTGTAATTTTTATCATCAAATTTCATTACTAAGTTAGTTAAATTATTTTAAAATACTTTAATTTTTCAAATATTGAAGTATAATATCAATGTATTTTTTTATCATCGAATTTCATGTCTAAATTAGTATATCATAATTAAAAATCTATAATATTTTTTTTATGTGGTCGGTTACATAAATTATATATTAAAATAAATTTTAAAATATTAGATTGTATACTCTACTTTAATTATTAAAATAGTATAATGTTGAAGTATAATATTAATGTAATTTTTATCGTAAAATTTCATTACTAAATTAGTATATCATTATTGAAAATGTATAATATTAATGTTATTTTTACTAAATTAGTAAAGTTGTTTAAAAATAATTTAATTTTGTAATTAATGATATCGCTAAATAAGCCTCTATCGCTCCCGGATCGTTTAGACCCAACTTTTAATATTATATATATATATATGATGGCTTAATTAGATTTCCGAGGTAACAAAGGACTACCTCCTTGTACAATTTGACCATGGTTCAATTGTATTTGCCTCGCACAAGTTCAACACATATCCCCCGTGAGTTCAAAACTTGATTATCATACGTATACACACCTGATCGCATTTACATACATGCTCGTAATCCAATTTTTCCTAATATTTTGCTTCCAATTTCACCGAATTTAACCCAAAACTCATATGTTCTTGTATACTTTGTCAATTGAAACATAAATTCATAGTTACATCTAATTAAAGGTGGAGGGTGAAAGAGATAACTTAAGGGGTAGAAGTGGGTGATGGGAGACACGATGGTGATGCGCGGTGGTGGGTAATAGGCGGCCAAAAGAGCAGAGCGGGCGTAGGGCAGCAGTAGTAGGGGCCCCGCCCCGCCCTTTTATGCGGAAACAGAGGAAGAAAGAGGGAGAAAAACGCTTCTCCTCTAAGAAAGGCAGATGCATCCGCTAGGTCCAACCCCTTCCTACCTATAACAGCCAATCAGCGGCTACAAGTGGACTAGTAAAGAGTGAATAAAGTTTTGTGAGTCTAACATAATTATGTGTCATCCGTGAGTATAAACTCTCGGATGAATGTAAGAATTTGTTAGACAAGGGAAAGTGAATAAGTGTTTTTGCCCTCCCTTCTCTCTTTTATTTGGGCCAAGCAAGCAATTTCCCCCTTTTTCCTCTTTGATGTTTTTTGTATTGTCAAATTAATTTTGTTCTTATCTTAATAATAATCATCATTTTTTAAACCACATAGTCAATTTTTTGATCCTCAATTATTCTAATTTAATTTGTTCCAAGTTCTATTTTTATTTGTTTATTTATTTGTTTTCTTCACTAAAGTAATCGATCTCGGGACAAAATTTCACTAAATTTGAACCCATACACATTTCTATAAACAAATGTATATTTGTATGAATTATCAATGCTTAAACGTGATTGAAGATTTCCGAGTAAATCGCAAAATTCGTTTGCCTTGTTTCTTCCGATTTCGATTTCTTTTTGTACGGCTCACTACTCTTGATCAATATAGTATTGTAGATACCTCAAAAGAGTCATCCCTTTTGTCTTTTCTTAATTTTGTCAGCCCGGTGATGAAATCTCAATCCTATTTGCGGATTCGGATCACGGTCGGAGTTTGATTGGTGTGGCGGAAGTTACTAAACCACAAAAACCTCGTTAGCAAGCACAAAATCAGCTTTCTTTGCTTTGGGCCGGCCCATAAACCCATTTTATTTCTGGTCGGACGAAGCCTGGGTCGGCTCCCAACCAAGAAACCCAAACCCTCGCCAAAAATAAAACCCACCAAAAATCGAAACCTTCCAAAAATAGAAACTTTACATTTTTAGAAAGTTGACATGATCGGCACCTGGTCACCCGTGATCGAGCAAAAATGCAGCGTTTCACTGTTTCCGTGTGTCCAATCGAGACACGGAAGTCAAACTTCACCAAACGACACCGTACAAGGCCGATGTCGCGCTTCAAGGCCTATGTTGCCTAAGCACTCGCGTTTCGCTCCGGAGACCAGCCGAGACACGGAAACCAAGTTCACCCAAACGACGCCATTGGGAGACCGACATCGTGTATCTCAGCCATCTCCAAAGCATTTTCGGCTCAACATGATTTTGTCCTTTTTTTTCGGATTTTGGTATGTTCGATTCAACCGCATTGGACGACTTCTTGCTTACCTCTTAGGCCATTTTGTGACCTAGCTTTCCTCTATAAATAGAGGGTCTAACCCCTCACTTTGGCAAGAGGTCATTAACCAAGTTACATGTCTGCCGAAATTTGACTAAGAGTTATCGAATGCTTCACGTATTTTGATCTCTTTGTCTCCTTTCAGCTCATCCTCACTACATTACCAACATTCAATCCCTAATCCTTCATCATTTACATACATCTTTCAACCCTCACAAAAAGCTCACCAAAAAGCCTCTTCCAGCCACCACCATCAAGCTTTCAAATCCGATTCGAGACCCAGATTAGCGAGTTTGACAACTTGCGGGCGCCGATCCTCTTTCAAGCTTTCTTACGGTTTATTTAAATTCATGCTTTTTATAACTTTCCGTATTGTGGAGCAATATGTAATCGCTTTTAATTTCTCCCCGCCCGTTGTAACTTTTCCTTTCTTTTCGTTTTCTTTTCCGCTTTTTTACAGACTTTCTTTATCGCTTTCCTAATATGTCTCAGTTGATTTAAGTTTTGCACTTAGTATGTTATTTGCTTGTTTGTTTTAATACATTTCTTTAACTCACAATTCGAATCAGTAGAGGCCGTATATGGATGGGCAAAATGGAAAGGTTTATCCCTACATTTCGTACCTTTACCCCCAAATCTAGATTTGCGATTCTAGACGATGGAGTCAATTTTAAACCTCTTTTAAGCTTAGTTTCCCATACTAAGATTGGAAGAGTATTTCTTTATTTTTGTTAGTTTTTATTCATAAAACTAACTAGCGACTTCCCTTTTCTCTTTTTATTTATCCTAAATCGCATCTCAGTATTTCTAATTTAAAATGGAAAAAATTGGTTTATTTTCTCGACAGCCAAGGCCACGAACGAGACCGATTTTTTAGTCTCGGCCTATGGCCGGTGCTGGACATCGGTCAATGTTGGCTCTCACCGACGCCACGCAAGTGATCGGGCTTGGCCTTGGTCCAAGCCGATGTTACCCACTATTTTGGCCCAAAAGCCTTGCGGCGAATATAGATTGTATTTTTCTATTTTTTTAAATTATGAAATAATATCTCGAGATTTTCTAAAATTAATTTCCAAAATAAAATATTAATAAAATCGTCAATCACTACTTTGCTTAAACCATTTTAAATCGGATTACAAAAATTGAAAATCTCAATAAGAGACACAACCCCACTTTACAAATCCACTTTCAAAAATCAATCTTCAAAAAGAATATTCAAAAACCAAAGAAACCCGATATTCGTGGGGAAACTCGTCCCGAGATTCCGATTCTCGTGGTTCCTACAAGTATTAATATGGTCAAAAGAACAATTTAAAATAATTAAATATGAATAAGAGCAGGGGTGATACAAGAACCACAAAAAAGAGGAGATGAGCTGCCTGTGTAAAATTATCCCCCACAACCCTTGGTTTCCATCGTGGTATTTGCCACAACCGTTGTCGTAAGCATGGCACTCGGTCACGTTTGGATTTCTAGTCATTGTTGTGGGTCGTGAGATTTCTCGTGGCGGTGGGCTATTTCAAAACCACTTTTTTAGGCCAAATTCTTCTCGTCCGATATACGATTGATGCGATTCTTAATACGTTAGAAAGTTTATAAAGTTTATTTCCACAATAACATACATAAATGCAAAATACAAGCATAATAGAGAAAAATGGGCATAAAATACTTGTACATGAACACTAATTCTTTATAATCAAGATCAAACTCTCATAAAAATTTATGCAAATACGATAATTATCAATAGATCTCTAACCTCTCCTCATAGAATTTCAAGTACCTTTTTTTCCCTTATATGATTCTTTTTCCTCCAAAACCTACTTTTTGTACCCACTATTTTGGTAAAATCACAAATAGATTTCTAATATTTGAAAATGAATGATATTTGGTTATTTTCCTTCTTTTTGAATTGATTGCTTCAAAGAAACTAGTGAAAAATGATACATTCCGATAACATTACCCCAATTTTTATTTTTTTTAATACAAGCAAACTATCTCAAAACCTCCTTTTACAACGTACAAATGAATTCGACCCTACTCTATATCTTCCACATCACATTGTTGATATACCAAATTTCTCAATTAAGGAGGTCCCATTAACCTCACATGTGGCATAGATAGTCCATAAATTTCCAAGGTTGGTATTGCAACTTTTGAATATATTCTAAATAGGAGATTTCCTTGAAAAAAAAAAAAATACATGTATGTATGTACTTATTGAGATACGGCAGTACATATTATACTCATAGGAATACATACTCGATAAATCAAATGCAACTCTACCAAGCATGAATTTATCATATAAAAAGTTTTATTTCATATATCATGTATTTACTTGGCTTTTGACATTGCATATTCCGAGAATTATAATATAAGAATTGAGATTTGATTTTGATCTCAAATCATTTAAAACTTATATTTTGAGTTTTTGACTCATCCACGAAACTCGTATATGTTTTATAAAAGACAAAAAAAAGGGGGGTCGAATTTGAAGTATTAATTTTTATTAACCATATTGTTTTCTTTTTTTCTGTTTTTGATAGAAGAACAACCATATTGTTATTGCGTGAGAGATGTGGCAAGCAAGCTTCATGGTCTAATTCATTCCCTTAATAATAGTTGGCAACCCTACCAAATAACATAAAGTAGCATGAAAACAAGCTAGAAGAAGCGAGTATAGCCACCACGAAGCCTATAACTTGCAAATAATGATTTGCTTAATTTATCTTCACTTTTAAGGCAACAAACAAACACTTAGGTATTATACTCTCTCATTAGATGGTAGTTAAGTTCTGGGGTAGGTGATTATATTGTGAGTTTTGATGATTTTGTCGACAGGGGATATGAGTTATTAGATTCGCTAATTGTTGTCATCAATTTAGTCATTTTTATATGTTTTTTCGAGCTTTCTTGAAGCTTATTAATAATGAAAAAAATAATGTACCCCTTTTTTGTTTGGTTAAATTGAAAGGGAATGTTTTGTAGAAATATATTGATTTGAATAAAAGACATAATTAGGTAGTAGATGGAGGAGTAGAAGGGCGGCCAACGACAAACGTGGAGAAAAGTAAGAGTAGAAGTTTGACGCACACAAGTCATTGGGGGCAATCGCATACCCCGCCGAAGAACAAGTCACCCAGTCATTGAGTCAACTCACTCATACATTTGAAAATTCAACAATATTACTATGATTATCGTCCTCCCTGCCCTTCAAATTCAATTCAATTTATATATCTCTCTCTCACCAAATCCCAGTTTTAAATTCTTGGGCTTGGTCCCAGTTCATCATTGTTTATCTCTCATTATTTATTTATTGTTACAATTATTATGTGTAGTAGTATAAACCCTCCATTTTCTCTCCCAAAACATTCCATTTCCAATCCAATCCAATCCAATCCCAGATCGTCAAAAATCTCACTCACTTTCTCTCTCCCCCAATTCCCATTTGCAAATATCTCTGTCCTTTTCTGGGTTTGATTCAAATTTGAACTACATTTGGTTGGTTGAGAATAGAGAATAGAGAGTAGAGAGAGGAAATTGATCCAAATGAGCAAGCCAAGAGACAGAATAAGATTCAACGTTGGAGGCAAAATCTTCCAAACGACCTCCACAACTCTCGCCAACGCCGGCCGAAACTCCTTCTTCGGCGCCCTCTTTGACGATAATTGGAATGTCAACCTCACCAGTTTCAATTCAAACTCCGATGACCCAATCTTCATCGATCGAAACCCAGATTGTTTTGCGGTTCTTCTCGATCTTCTTCGAACAGGGGAACTCTGTATCCCCCTCACCTCCCGGAGAAGCTCCTCTTCCGGGAAGCCCATTTCTATGGCCTCTCCGATCACGTGCGCGCCGCGAGGTGGGGGCCATTCGACGGGAACCGCCTCAGGCTCGCCTCCTCCGTCCCCGGACGCGCCCCCGGCGACGGCACCGCCATCCGCGGAGGCCCCGACGGCGGGTGCTGCGTCGCCCACGGCTGCATCGTCCACGTCTACGACTGGGCGCTTGAGGAGCACGCGCCGCTCCAGTTAGACTACCAGATAGTCAACGACGTGGGCTGGCTCGACTCTCAAAACGTTGTCGTTAGCGCCTGCGAGAGGCTCGGCCGTGGAGATGGCGGAATGGGGTTCTTCAACGCCGTTAATGGGGAGCTGCGGCATCGATTCCAGGTCTTCCATGAGGGTCAGGTCAAGAGCTTCACTGCCGGGGCGTTGGGGTTTAGCAATCATGAGTGCAAGATATTCTCGAGCTGCAAAGGGAGGAGTAATGAGTATGGAATTGGGGTTTGGGATCAACTGACGGGCCACCAATTGGACTTCTTCTACGAGCCGGTGGGATGGTCCCTTGGAGATGCTGACCGGCTTCAGTGGCTCCCGGGCTCCAACTGCCTCCTTGTTGCCACCCTCTTCCCTAGGAAGGATCACTGTTATATTAGCTTGCTCGATTTCAGAGCGCCTAGATCGATGGTTTGGGCTTGGTCGGACGCTCATGTTGGAGTCGGGGGATCATGGGGGATCAGAAGCGGGTTCGTGATGCCATAGCCATGGAGGAGAACAGCTCCATTTGTGTGGTGAATGAGTTTGAGGATTTAGGGTTCATGGACCTCAGGAGCTCCGGTGCTACTAGTATAAGGTGGAGTTCGAGGAGTAGGCTGATCATGAATAATAAGATGGCTGAGGATGAGCCTTGCTATCCGAAGCTCGGGTTCCACAATGGGCAGCTCTTCTCCTCCATGAATGACTCCATATCTGTGTTCTCCGGCCCTGAGTGGGTGTTGACCTCTAGGCTCAGGCATGCTTATGGGGGTCCAATCTGCGACTTTTCCATTGGTGGGGATCGACTCTTTGCCCTTCATAGCGAAGAAAATGTGTTTGATGTCTGGGAGACTCCCCCTGCCCACTAGCCCTATAGAAATCAGTAGTCACTAATTACCACTTCTACTCCTCCAAGAATATAAATTCCATACATTCATATGATTGATCATCCATTGATTCTAGAGTTTGATTTCTACTTCATCTTCTTCTCCCTTCATCCACAGAAGTAAATATTACAACCACTTCTTGAATCTGATAGGTCGGTAAAAGTTTACAGTTTCGGCAGGTTTCTACTTTGTACCCATCAAGATGTAAATTTTGCTGGTGGTGTTGACACAGAGTATTGTTATCTGAAAGTTACACCCAACGAACATTATTGTGTATATATGAATATATATGATGTTTTTCTTTGACACATTCTATGGCCATTGTATATGACGAATCGCGTAAAAGATCTTTCAGAAGATGGATTGAAGTTTGGGTATGTTGGTATGGAAAAGCAGAGAATGTGTTAGATTGTTGCTGTTGGTGCGGAAAAGCAGTTGCAACCACACCAACTGCCAATCTTCACCAGCCTTGGCTTTGACATTATAATTTTAAGCATTTTACCGAATAAAAACCCTGACATCTAACCTAATCTAATCAGAGAACGATGATTGACTTCGTACCAAATAAAAATCATGATGTATAATTGACTTCTAAAGTGAAGATAATGATTTCAACTTATCTTCACTCAAAATTAAGGCAACCCCAGAGGGGGGCAAAAGCTTTTGCTTCTGTTCAAAGGAAAAGGTTCATGTACACAACTTGGGATGCCTATCAATTATACATCTAATCACTTGATAACCACATTTCGCATTCTTGCTCTTAGGTATGTAACACGTGGAGGAACCGCGTTATCCCCTGTGACCTTATACCAAGAGAGTTAACCAGCACCTATACATGGTACATGGTTCATACCATAGTGTACATACTCCAACCTACAGTATGTTCGTGTGCAACAATTTGACGCACGAACAATTTTATGACCACGTATGAAGAATCTGTAGGTGAGAGTACGTACCCTTGAGAATACAGTATAATTTGCTAAAGAAGTTAACAGTCTCCATGCTGCCTTCAAATTTCGATATTTGTCTTAAACTAGTTGAAATTTCAGAGTCAAAAACTATCCTGAATGCCTTCTTAATATCATCGAAGACCTTGCAACAGGAATTGAACTGTACTGCTAATACTAATGATTTTACTTCAGTAGTAAGTGTTTTGGCCGACAAATAATCTACTAAGATAGAGAAGGCTACAACCTAGAGGATAGTCTGGCACTCCAGAAAACAATGATTTACTGATTTGTAAGATCCTGTAATCGCTCACTGTAATGTGGTGTAATAGTAATAACTGAATATGGTGTCAAAACTACGGTCCCTCTTGACTCAGAAATTCTTTTCTGATCATTGCGCTCCCCACCCAAAACCAAAATATATTGACAAACTTAAAGCTGACACCAAAACCACCATATACCACAATCATAATAAACCTGCCTCAAAAAGGTTTCTCCTTCTAAGAGTCTCATCGAGCAGCTTGAAAGTCTTCTTCACAAGCTTCTGATCAAGAGCTGTAGTTCTGTAAATCTTGAAGACCCGATCAACATGCTCAGGGGCAGTGCACTGGTAATATAACTCCTCAAATTTCTTCTTTACAAACCTAACAATACAATAATAGTAATATATAATAAAAAAGTGACCAAAGCAAAGCTTCTCATTCACCACCAGTAACAAACTCATCTCACAAGGACATGATTCAAATCCAATATATAAAACAGAATCAAGGATCCAGATTGGTGAATTAGTATTTGAAGGTTTAGATTCAAGCAAAATGATAGTTGTGCATATGCAACAACTCAAACTCGTCATGACAGCCGGTAAATTCATGTATGAAGCAGTTTCCAAAGATATAAATAGCTAGATCACTCACTTCATCATTGCCCATTAACTCACCTCCATTGGAATTAGCTATTAATTGTTCGGGGGCTCTCTGGGTTGTTCAATGGCTTTGGAGTACTCTTTCGAAGAAAAGTTGCACAAAAGGTTTTTGGGCTTTTCCTTATACTATAAAATAGCGAACATGCGCTTATAGTTGATTTTACAAATTTGTCTTTTTTGGGGACGAGATGAAAATCTCTGTATGATATATTCCTAACATTCAATTCATTTGGTTTCTCAAATGAAATATTTTCTTTTAAACAAATAAATAAACAACGCTTCAAGACAGTGAGCATCCACCACCCAGATCTTTGTAAGCAACATATTTTCTCTCCCAACTTCTCAATCTGTTGTCTCAGTTTAGTCCCAGAGGAACAATCCGAAAGAAGTACAAAAGAAATAAATAAATACTATGAAGTAATGGTTAGCACACAGACAGAAAAGAATCACAAAGCAAAACAATTGCAGTAAATAAATTTGAGACAGCCATGAATTACTTACTCGTAGGCATGTTCAATCTCTTGTTTTCCAGAAGAAACTGGCTGGTAGTCTTTAAACCACTCGCATGTGTTCAGTGGGACCTGTGTAGTCAACCCAAGAATAAGGCTTCTAAAACAATGATTTCATCCTCAAATTGCTAAGAATCAAGGTTAGTATTTCCCGTTGATGATAAAAAATAAAAAATAAAAAAGAATCAAGGTTAGTATTGAGCATACTTTGTGAACTTTCTTCTCAAATATGTCAAACTTGTTCAGAAACAGCATGATGGATGTTTTCTGCAGCAAAGCAAATGGACCCAAAACAATTATACACTTAATGCAAAATGGTTTACACATCAGCAAATGTATATTCGCACAACCTCAAAACAGGGCTGTTTCAGGACCCACTCAAAAAGTTCCTTAGTCTCCATCATCCGATTCCTATTCTCATCCTCATATAGCACTTGATCATACCTGAACACAAAACAACCAGAATGCACAAATTTTTTTAAAAAAATGGAAATGGCTGATGGATTAACGGCAGCAGTCACATCGAAAATATTAGAATAATTAGCATTTGTCCATTGAGAAAATTGTCTCCACGAAGAGGTGGAAAGGTGCATCAGTAAGGAACCTTGCAATATTGAGCCAGTATAGGAAAGGCTCATCCGGCAGAGGCAGGTAGCTTCGTCAGGATGAGCCTACAACTCAACAATACGAGGACAGTGGTTATTCATAACCACTAAAACAAAAGTCTATATCGTTACTGGAACAGAGAGAAAGAAACTAATCCTTTTACCGTAAATAAGAACAATGACAAACTGCCCAATGAATTTGCCAATGAAGTTGGGCATAGCTGTATAGAAAAGCTAATGCATATGCAACCTTCTGTACTAGCAAAGCTAGGGATAAAAGTAAAAAACAATAAACAAAAGGAAGAATATGTCCCAACGATCTCGCTTTCAATTAAGTCTCCTACTCTCCACCATATGGACAGAAACAGGGTAAAGAACACAAGAGAAAAAGGGGAAATAGAAATCTTGGATTCACTATTAATAATCAACATTGAGATGCATGAATGAATAAAAACCGGGATCCAGGTCTATTTGTTAGATATGGAGCCATCAAGTAAATGCAGTTAAAACTTACAAAGGCACAACAGAGACAGCCAGGAGATTGAAAGTTGGTAACATCACAACATCTATCAAGTGTCAACGTTTTTTTCTCCATTAAAAAATAAGAAAATTTTTGGAGTGGAGTTATAGAAATAAAGATGCCTAAAAGAACCATGAAGCTCAAAAAAACATACATATTGTTAGCTGCTAGGTGAAATATATCAAGCAAAACTAAAGCAATATTGAGGGAACATTAATAATAGTCTGCAAAATAGATACTATTTACCTTCACCTGAGCATAATAGTAGTTGCTCTATGTGGAATGCATTTCAAGCAAAAGCCTTAGAAACAAGTTCCATGAAATGACTAAAAAGAGTCACCTTAGTAGGGAATGACATGCGATACTTATTTTGGCATGCCCCACGTTGGGAAGAGGAGCGGAAGGTAATGGATTCCATCCCAATATTCAAAAACAACTATTTAATAAAGGAATAAAGAAATCTTACTCGCTTATAGCAGCACAAAAGATTACAGCCGTGACTCCTTCAAATAGATGAATCCATTTCCTTCTCTCGTTTCTTTGACCTCCTACGTCGAAAAGTCTATATACTTCACCACTTTTCTTGTTCTCCCCAACAGGACTGCAAGCGTGAAAATGTCAAAAAAAAAACACTGCAAATACTGGAAATAAGAAGAGAACACCTAGAGAATATTATTCAAGTAAGAATCAACTACTTGCCTGAACTGGATCTCAACAACACCAGTTGTGCGGACTCTGGCATAGAGAACGTCTTCCTGCATATAAACAAAGTCATGAAACTTGGGCACCTCAAATAAACAATATGATTGATCGAGCATGAAGTTTAATGCTGATTTTTTTCTTAAGCCAAAGGAGAAGTACGGAAATATGTGTCTCCAACCAAAGAGAGGGAAAGTAAGAAAACATGTGATAGTCACAACTACCTTTGTAGGGATATAGTTTACATCAGAAAGTCTTTTCAGATGTTCCATAAAATAATTAGCACAGTCTGGAAGTTGGAGTTCACTACCACGAGCATAAGTTTCCTACATGCGCGTTTGAACACATATGTAAGTAACGCTTCCAGGCAATAACAAAAATCTAGAGAAGTTATAGCAAATGAGGGGTACTACTACCATCTTAAGAGACCAACTTAACAATACACACCTGAATAGCAGGATCTTTCCATAGTTTTTCTATTTCTTCTGAAAGTTCTCTAGTGAGACGTGGATAGTCAAACCTGCCACCAATTTCAGAAAACTTGTCTCCAATTTCCTAACAAGGAAAGCCCATGTCAAGATGTTTGCAGAAAATTTTGTGGCTCTAACAGAAAAAACAGCCAGCAAGATAGCCATACAAAATTTGAGGATATTTGTTCAAAGATCAATCATAATTGTATGCAAATTCCCTTTTTTTTTTTGGGTTTCTAGTGCCACAATAATTTACTATCTTCATTAAAAATCCCCAAAATGTACATCAGAATTTGCTTACATAATAGCATGAATTTTTAGCCATTTCCCTTCTTTGCCCTTCTTCAACAATACGATGAGATGGACCCAATGAGGGAGTCAAAGAAAAACTCCATAAATGTAATAATGACATGAGTTGGCTTCAGGTTAATTGTTACAGAGTTGGAATGGATTTAAAAGGTTCTAGCTGACAAAAGATTTTGATAAATATGTTTCCATTTGGGTGATTCTTGAGAAAACAAATGCCCATTCAAGGGCAGCAGAGCGCCCTTTGCACATAAATGTAATATGTGACAATTACGTGAAGGAAAAATAGATTCAGTGTTAACCTTATTTTCTTCAGACAAAGTATAAGATGAGGAATCTGTTTCATTTTGAGCCAATTCCTTGGAACCATCAAGCAATAACTGCCAGACAAGACACAGATTAGATACTCATCAATTATTAACCACCTTACTTAGATAAGCAACTGCTAATACAGAGACAGTTATAACTGTTTTCACATGGCAATAAGGGAAACAACCGACACACCCTTTCAAGTATTGCATACTTTTATTGTCTGATAGACATTCGCATGAATGACAGGTATATAGCTTTTCAGCTCTGCATCGTCAAATCCAGTCTGAAACAAAAGTTTTATCTGCAAAGCAAGCCCTGTTAGGGTAAGACAAATAACTATGGAAACAATGATTTATCTACAATCTAGAAAAGCTAACTTGCCTGCTTAAATATTGTTGACTTTCCAGACTCTCCGGCACCTTCAGAAGAAAGTATGCAAAAACCCCACAGCAACCAGAAAAATAGCACAAAAATCAATCAATAGTTTTGGATTTAAGCAAGCCATACATAAAGGCTTTTTTTTTGGGCAACAAACATGCATCACATGGAAAATGTTTTGCAAAGGCCTTTTTGAAAAAAATAACCACTTTACAAAAGAACCACCATTTATGAATATCCTTGGATATATTTAACTTGCCTACACCTTGTTAGAGGCATGGCAAACAAGATTTTCTGTTCCCACCCATGTAATCCTTGTGTTTACATGTCAACTAGGGAAAGGGTCAAAAAGCTCATTCATTTTTTAGGATTGGTAGCAACATGCATACGGATTATTGGATTTCATAATCTTCTAGAAAAGATTTTAGGAAAAGTCTTCCATCTAAATTTTAGTAAAACCAAGCAAAGCCGACACTGTATCTGTGCCACCCAAAATTGGTTTTAATGTCAAACGTGAACAATTTTCTTCAAGAGCAAATCTTGGGCGAGACCTTTTCCATGTGAGAGAAATGGTGAGACAGGCATTACAGAGACGACTTGTAAAGTACAAGAAGATGGATAATTTATTTAGATGCGACTTTTATTTGGATGTTAAAGGGTCACCCTAATGATTCATTACTCAATAAGTCACAGTAAAATGACATAGTCATTATCCCAACAGCTCAACATAGTCACCTAAATGGGTTGGTCTGGCCTAACCTCTTGGGCAAGACAGTCATAGGCCTCATACCCAAGGTGTTTACGCTCCTACAATTGAACCAACTTTCCATGCTTCGCATACCTTTGACCAATAGCAAACGTCTTAAACATTTCTAATAGGCAAAAGCTACTTATGTTGAGTTTCTACTTATACATAATTGCACGCTAATGTCTTCTAACTTTTCTTTTTTTCAAAAGAACGCATTACTATTTGGTCAACCAACTCATAATATGAATAGTAGACTATTTCTCTGCATCCCCCAAATAAATACTGGAGTAACTAAAGTGCTCTTCCTAGTCACTTTGATTTATAAGTGGCAATAAATATCATAAAATACTTCAGAATTCACGATAACCTAATTCCAATTTCAAATTTAACTATTATGTGCCCTAGTGATGATCTCGCACACCCACTTAGAATCCTCACATCAAATAGGCGCGGAAATATTCTCTTCTTTTTTTGGGGGGGTTAGTGAGAACCATACTTTGCTTGGACTAATAGTACATATAATAGAGGCCACCACATTCACAATGGACCTTTAGCACAAATAGTAGCAAGCCGCAGCACATGACCACTAACGTATGTCACAGCAGGAAGGGGTTCAAAATGCTTACCTATATTTTGTGCCCCTTTTTTCATTTGTAACCTACTCCTCCCCCCCACACACACCTTTTTCATTTTTGTTTTCCTCTTCAAAGTCTATTTAACTTTTTTTTTTCTTTTATGAAAAATTTTTCAACTTCAATTTTGAAGAATAGTATTTCAAAATCCAGCCAAAAATAAAAGAATAATATTTCAAATGAACAGCTAAAGTTTTTACTTTTCACTTAACTTTTATCCAATGAAAGACATCCAAAGTATTAATTAACCTCAACTTATTTTTTATTTAAAAGTAGGAGCAAGTTAACAGTTGAAAACGCATTGGACCTCAATCTTCATGTGCTCTCCAATGATTTTACAAGTTGACTTAAGTTGGGTAAATTACAAAATACATAGGTAATATTTACTGCTAATACTAAACATTCTGATTCAGCCACTGAATTCAAGTCCAAATAAAGTTATCTTAACATGGATAACTCTAATTTATAAAACTCTACGCCAAATAGAAACTTATTAAAAATAACGAAGGAAATAAATAGATAGATAGCTAACAAGTTCATATGGATATTATTTTTTATTATAAGATTTATGGATATCATTATATCATAACATAATCCAAAAAAGCCTAACAGGCAAAACAGAAGCCCATTTTAATTTATTATACACTATCTTGACTAGTAATTTATGGTATATCAACTTGACTAGTATTTTTTTTTTCCAATTTTAAAAACATATTTGTGGACAAATTACATTCAATATTCATCATATATTATTTTATTCGTTTTATAAGGTACAACTTTTTGTTCTTATGGAAATTATTATATCATATTAATACTACCTTATATTATTCAACTAATTATCAACGCCATTTTGTCTGAGTTCTTGATCAGCCCCTATTCCTACAAGATGGATTCTCAACACAAAGCACAATTTATTTGTCAAAATTACAGTTGGGTACTGCCATCAGTACGCACAGTGTGCAACAATGCAACCAGAACAGATCAATTTTCAATAATAAATATAACTATAGTGTATTCAAGCAAAATGTTTCACCAAAATATCTTTTTCTATGAGATAGTATATAACTCCAATGGAAGCAGCCTCTCTAAAATCTAAGGGTAAGGTTGCCACACCTTCAAAACCCCACCTCCCACCCCAATATACAAACACACACTATCCATGATAGCGGGTACGATCCAAATTTGCTATATTATGATATATATATTGACAAAGGATTTGTTTGGTAATCAGTTATTAACTTTTTGTATTAATTGTTTGCATTAATTGTTTGCATGCATTAACTGTTTAAAGAAAAGATGTTAGGTAAAATTAGTTGTTTCTAATAAAGTTGTTTGGTGAAATTCCATTTATGCCAATGGCTCGGTTTCATTAACTATTTTATACATTATAATTGTTTTTATTCGATATTCATATTTCTTCTCAACATTAATTAAGAATTATGTAATATACAAAATTACATTTATACCTTCTACACAATTTTAATTATCAATACTTTTTTGAAGTTCATTTTTAATAATATATTTAACATTTACGTGATAAAATTATTTACTCATTATGATAGACAAAATTATTTGTTAAAATATAGAAAATATTAAAATAAAAAAACATTAAGTTAAATATTCATAATCATCCTTTTGTTTCTCATGAAAATTAGCATAATTTCACCAAAATGTGAAGGGTTATATAGTAACTTCAAGTATTAATTGTAATAAGATCTTTTAAAAAGCTCTTCCTAGGAGCATTTTGTAAAAGAGATTTCGGGTCAAAAAGTTATTCCAAAAACTCTTTACCAAAACAGCTAAAAAGAGCTTTTTGGGGGCAAAAGCTCTTTGCCAAACACCGCCTAAATGCTCAGATTAAGAGAAGTATTGATCACATCGGGAGTTCTTTGGTTTCCTAAGATAGCTCAACAATGCCAACAAGATTACAATGTTAGAATCACAAACACAAGGACATGAAAATGCTTGTTGCAACATTAACATTGTAGTTAAAACTATTTGTGTAACATTGATTCCATATTATAAAGGCAAAAAAGTGCTTTTAGTTAGATGCCTTTTGCATTATGCTACTTGCACCATGTTTCTTCTGAAGTTTATGTCCTTTGTCAGCTTCCCTGTGTATTTCGCTCTACTTTATCTAACCATTTTCTCTCTTTTTGTTTGCAACCATCCATAGATGTTTGGTCTTATCTAACCTTAAACTCCAATAAAGTTTTTTCCAACCAAAAAAAAGTTCATTTTTGTTTGTGATGTACATGTACTTACTGGGCAGCCCAATATCTAACCCTAGTTGATGAGCTTTTGCATTAGCTTTTGTTGTATAGATACTTTATCATTCCCACAGAGATACAACCAAACTATGATCTGGGTTTAAATTAAATCAAACAAGGTTCTGTTCTTATCGTTCCATCGCGCAACCTTTACACAACATTGTATTACAACAAGTTTGACTACATCACCTTACAATTACATTACATTAAATCAAATGCCACCTTAATCCAGACTTGCTAATCACCAAGAGAGGGCGAAACAATGAAGCAAATGGAAACAAGTATAACAAGCACTATTGACTAGAAGCATACCAAGTAATAAAAGTTTTTGTATATGCTTTTCAGCTTTAGTTTCTTGCTCGATCCGCCTTTCTATTTCTGCAGCCTGCGGTTTGAATCGACATTTTCAATTCATAAGAATGAAAGCCCACACAAAATGGCAGCACATTGAATGAAAATTCTTCCTCTTCCCCTTCTCCCTTTTCTCCAAGGAGAGACAGACAGACAGAGAGAGAGAGAGAGAGAGAGAGGTGCACATTCAATAGATAATCAGCCTAAAAGATAGGAGGGGAACAAACACCTGGGCATTTTCTGCATCTGGTTTGTTGTAATGTTGATGCCTACTACAGAGTAGCCCCATTCTTCCTGTATATCCCCCAAAAAAGGGGGCACAAGTGAACAACAGTAGAAGATGAAAAAAAATTAAACTTAAAAAGGGTGTTTCATATGATAAAATTGGTAAATTTATCGCCCAAATTCCCCAAAATTGTCGATCCAGAATTCAGCAAATGAGAACCCTAAACGTGGATCAAAGCAGCCAACAAGTTCAAACCCAAATTCCAAAGCTGAATTGCCCACCAGATTAAGATAATTAAAAGCTCAACAAAGAAAGGGTTTCCCGATTCGGAATCTGAGATGCAGGTTTTTCCCCCAAAATGCATCATCAGATATATTGTGGTCTTGGAGGAGCTGAGAAAAGTGAGGATAAAGCAAATGCTGAAAATGCATAACAGTGAAGCAGCGATGAGAACCTTACAGAGATTTACGATAATGTGAAGAGAGAAAGAGAAAGGATGATAGTGATGATGGTGGCAGCGGCGGCGGAGAGTGAGAGAGAGAGCAGTCACGATCAGCGGCAGAGTACCAAAGTCGCCGGCGGAGGAGCTTGACGGAGGGAGGGAGGAGCGTGAGTTTTTGGAACTGAAGTGAATGAGTGAGGGTGAAGAAGGAAGGAAGGAGAAAGAAAGAGACGTTTGACTGGTCTGCTCTCTCTCTCTCTCTCTCTCTCTCTGTGCAAATCAAAATGCATGGTGTCTTTCTAGTTGGACTTGTAGTGGCAGGTCGTAAAGTAGCACAATTTTAAAATGCAAGATGATATTTATTTTTCTACAAGACATCTCTTAATTATTTTTTTAACATAAAAAATTACAATATTATATATTAATATTATTAATTCTTTAAAAATTGATCAAATATTATAAAGAAAATAATTGTAGAAGTTTAGTAAAATCTCAATCATAAAAATTATTTTTCCATTACGTATGAGTCGTTAACTTAAGTAATTAAATAAATAAATAATTTAATTTATTTAAAAAATTATACTTACAATCCTCTTTTTACCACGGAGTTAATCATCTATGAACATCTTTTTTATTCATTGAGATAATCAATAAATTTTATAATCCAAGAATTGACTAAAATTATAAAAAAGAAAGAAAATGTCCCTCAATTTTAAAAGGATTTTTGGAATATAATAATCCGAACTTTGACACATTTGGAAACCATTAATTTGTTCTTAAGAAATTGTTAAGAATGAGCCATACTTTTCATGTAATTAATTTTAATATACCACCATCGAGTTTGACTCATTGAATAAATGACGTGGCGGTGGCTTTTGAAACATGTATTTAAAATAAAAAAATTAGGTCAAGTAACGCACTACCTCCGTCCATCATTGTATTTTTGGTCTCCCACCTTCGTCCCCTGTAACGCACGCGCTCTTTCTCTCTCTCGCCCCTTTCTCCTCCGGTTCGGTGAAGGTCTCCGCCGGGATTTGATAGCACAAATGCCGGTTTTCCTCACCGGCGAGTGATCTCTCTCATCTCGCCGCCGCCTCGACCAACGCAAGGTCCACGACCACCACCGTCATCATCGTTTTCTCTCTTCGCTTTTTTCCCCACACTCATAAATCTCTGTAAGCTTCTTCTTCCTGCCTCTCTCATTTCGATTCTTAGCTTCTATTTTTCCCCTTTAATCGGCAGTTCCAAGATCGTATTCTATCCGAACATGTATTTCAGTGAAGAAAGTACATCTCGGATTTCGAATTGGGCGATAATTTCTCTTTTATGAGCTACTGAGCCGTTAAATTGTCTTAATTTGGTGAAAATTGTGCCAAGAAATTCAGATTAGGAGTAACAATGAATTTGTTGTCCGCCTTGATCGCACTTTAGGGCTCACTTTCTTTTCCTCCCCTTCCTGTGAATGCTGAATTAATCAATTCTTATTATCTTTGGTAGTTAAAAATAGAGCTTCTTTTGATATTATCAGCATTGTGGGTTTTACATGTAACTAACTGGTTGAGACCATTTGGAATTTGGATTAGAGGCCAATTCGAAAAGCATGGTAATTTTTTACTCCTTTCTTTTTGGTTTCGTTTATGAAATTTGGGGTTTTCCTCGTTGCTTTTAGCCGCTACTGGACCCTTCATATCCTCCACATGTGATAACTTTTGCTGAGGTGTTTAAAATTACTAAACACTTGGCTTATTTTTTTTAAAAAATTCTCTTTTAATTACACGTTTCAAACGTCACCACCATGTCATGTATCCGCCAAGTCAAACTCGGTGGTGGTATATTAAAATTAATTACGTGAAAAGTACGGCTCATTCCTAATAATTTCTTAAGCATAGATTAATGATTTCCAAATGTGCCAAAGTTCGGATTATTATATTTATTGTGGTGATCAAATATACTTACAATTTTCTTTTTGTTGATGGAGATGATCTTCTATTAGCACCTTTTTTCATTTACTTGAGATAATCAATAAATTTTATAACTCGAAAATTGATTATAATTATAACTACTAATAATATAATAAGGTTTTAGATCTTTTAGTATATAAATTAAACTAAGATTAAGTTAATATTTTTTTTACTTAACTCAAACTCCCGATGATGACCATGTGCATGTTGACTCTCCAATAGCTTGAAATGGCTATTGTGCATTGGTATCTATCAAATGATGTAATGGACTTGCACCCTCAATCACACCAAAAAAACAACAAAAAAACTATTGCATCCTTCTTCTTTTTTTAGCATACATGGTATACCTCTATCGATCTAAATGTAAGATATTAACTAGAATAACCATTATTTTTGTATTTGTGAACCAAATTTGGATATACGAATCTTGTCAAATTCGTAAAGCTATTACTGTCATTATTGATGAGGCTTTAGGAATCTATTTAAAAATTTGAATGGTAAGATACTAACGGAGTTGATCATCTATTGCCACTGTATTTTCCTTCTTTTTTGAGGCTATATGAATCATTGTTAAATATAATACTTTCTAATTTATACTACATATAATTGCCCAAATACTATAATGGGAGTTATTGTAGTAGCTTACTATAATATCAACCATAAAAATTAGTTCTCTATCAAATAGGAGTTGTTGATGTAAATAATTAAATAATATAATTTATCTAAAAGGAGAAGAAAAAACATATTTTCTTTTATAAGTGGACTCTTTTCTTCCGTTTTTTTGTGTGTGATAATATAATCTTATTAGTATTTTTCTCTTTCATATATTAAAACAAATGTTGAATAATAGTCATTGACTTATTTGAAGTCATTATTTCACCTTTCACATTTCTTTCTTACACTTTTAAGATTTTAGTTTAGATTGTTTTAGTTTTGGTTATTTGCGGTATAGATTGTTTTAGTTTTGGTTATTTGCGGTATAAACAAAATAGAGTGGTCATTTGGGATAAGTAACATTTTGAAATTAAAAAATGACATATTTGTTGTGGTGAAAAGGAAAAGGGCTTCGAACAATTGAAGAACGCGTCAAAAGTCTATAGCTTTGAGTTATAGATGCTTAATTCGGCAAACTTGGTTACTTTGACGAGTTTGGCTTTAGTATATTGGCATTTCATGATTTGGGTCTTGATTAAATAATAGTCCGTACTTGAAATTGGGGAAGAGAAGTTTGAGATGGTGTCTCAATCGTTTGATGATGAATCGTTGCACTTAATTTTATCTACGTTTCTTCGTAAATATAGGGTCAAAGAGTGGATATTATGGATCAATATTGTCATATAATGTTGAAAACAAATTGAAATCATTTCAATAGCTTACCTCAAATGTATGGGATATCTTCCTTTTATGCCTTTGCCTAACTTGTTAAATCACCCCACCTCTCCCCTCTTAAAAAGATTGTCTTAAATTACCTATTTTTAAGATTTGTACATGTTTTCCTCATAATCATTTTATTAGTTTCCAACCTCAAAAAAAAAAATTATTAATTATTATAGCGTAATTTGACGATCATTAAGTTGAATTTATATGTTTCACTTGCTAATTTATGCAAAAGTGAAGGTGTTATTCTTTCTCACCCTATTTTTGTCTTAAAGGATTTTAATGTGTAGAATTTTAGGATAAGTTTGCGAAATAGATTTTTTCTCACCATATTTTTATCATTTCGTGTGATTATTTACAACAGTAAATCTATTCTTTAATGGATTTTCTCATTTTCTTTTAGATGACTAAGATATTATAACTCTCGGGCAGCGAGATATAACTACAATATTCGTTTTGATACAACGAGAAGTGAAGCTAAGTATGTGAATCTATTTTGCAAAATGAGTTGAATGTTGGGCAAATAACTCAGGAATACAATTGATTTAAGGATGCCAATGTAAGAAGATAAAAGGTGGAGTGTCAACTTAAAGTTAGTTATGATTGAGAGGTGGAGTCTCATCTTAAAGTTATTTATGATTAAACTTATACTATTTATAATCTCTTGTGGAGAATTAAAGAGTGTAGGATGTTAAAAAGGGATTGTATTTGTGTATAGAGGTAGACAACGAGATAAATCAACATGTTTACCCAAAACTCCTAAAAATTGAGATCTCATTATGCGCATATGTGTACTTTTTAAGGATTGATATAATATTTGAGTTAACGATGTTTTAGTAACTTGTATGTAAAATTTTATCTAGACATCAATTAAGTTAAATTAGTGTTTAACTTTTTAGAGAGTTAAGAGTTGTAAGTTTGATATTCTTTTATTTGGTGTACTTTGTATTAATATTAATTTGTGATATAACAATATTTATTATAATCTATAGGTCATCCGATTCAATTTCTACTAATCATATTATAGACACCTAAAAATATCTTCCTTTTCTATTCTACTTATTTTATTTATTTTGTGATCCTAGTGATGAAAACTCAGCTTCATTTGCATGCTTGAGTTAAGATCGGACTAAAGTAGAGTGACAAAATTTGATTTAGCCTATAAAACCAACCAACACTAAAAAAATATCCCAAAGTGCATTTCTTTTGGCCTAACCAGTCCATACTTATTTTTTCGGTCGGTCCAACTAGTTTCGGGCTCCTAAGTCTAGCTCCGAATCGGCGCCGAACCACTAGCCTACAAAACGCAAGGTTTTGACCTCTTTTCGGCGTCCAAGCCTGAGCACTTCTCAAGACCACGTGGTCATTTTGTCTAGTGTCGGCCATGGGACTCTCTTAACGACGTCGTTTTAATTGGTTTAATTTTTTGGATTTTTCTTTATCCATTTTCGGAAATCTCGGTCCAGTTTATCCTTTAACCGGTGGTTGGGGGCTGAACTTAGGGTTTCTTGAACTCTAAATTTCATAAATATAGGGTTCCCCGACCCAAAAAAATAAAATTCACACACCAATTTCAGTCATTTGTCTGCCTAATTTATGTTGAAACTCTGTTCCACTATCTCTTCTTCACTCTCCCTCACTCATACTAAGAAATCTCTTTCTATAACCGCACAAAAAGCCTTCATTTCCGCCGTTTTTCTTTACTTTGACCTACCGTCACGTTTTCCAAATCTAATCAAAATATGAGTCAAGCAAGTGGGTCAACTTGAAGTCACATTTCCAACCCTTTTTGGAGTTTGTTAGTTTGCTTTATTTAATTTTGACTTTTATCACTTTCGTATTGTGGTTTTCGAGATATAATTTTATTTAGTTTTCACCCCACTCGATGTAACTTTTATTTAACACTTCCATTTACTCGTTTTTTTCTTTCTTTATTTACCTCTTTATATCAAACTTTGATTGCCTTTAATTTCGCCCTTGCTTATTGATGCTTGTTTTTCTTAACATGAATTTTACTCACTTATTTAATTATTAAAGTTCATATTTATGACGTATGGAATTAGGAACATCCTTCTTCATTTTGTATCGATATTCAAGAATCCGGAGGTCTTTAATATGTTTGTCTTTTCATATCAAAACTGAATATGGTCTCGTGATCCGATAGTTAAGAAACTCAAAACAGAAGCAAAGCCTATTTAGGACGAAGAATATCAACCAGACATTTGAGAAAGTGAAACCATACTTGGCAAATCCACCGGTCTTAGCTCCACCACAGTTCGAAAAACCATGGTTGTTATATTTAACCACTACGTAAACCGCAATGGGAGCCATGCTAACTCAACACGATGAGAAGGAAGAAAGAGCAGTGTATTATCTAAGCAAAAATTCTTAAGAATACGAAACTCGTATACTCCCATAGATTGGCGTTAGTTTAGGCCACTAAAAAACTCAAACACTACATGTTAACCCAATCAGTATAAGTAATAGCGCTAATAGATCTTATTGAGTACATCTTATAGCAACCATCCGTCGATAATAAAATAGCTTGATGGACGAGTAATGTTATCATAGTTTGAGCTCAAATATGTCCCACAAAAGGCAATTAAGGAGAGAGTTGTCTCATAATTCTTAATAGAACTACCAACAGAGGAAGTACAACTAGAAGAATTCAACTTCCTAAATAAAGAGATACTGTAAGTAGAGGTTGAAATGCAGCCCATGTACTTCGACGGCGCCTCTAATCAAAAAGGCTTCGGGGTAGGAATTCTATTGGTCTCATAAGAAAGGGCACATACTCCTATCTCGGTTAAATTGGACTTTGAGGTAACTAGCCATATCACGAGTATAAAGCATGCATAATAGGATTATAGGCTGCAATAGAAATAGGAGTCAATAAGATTCGAGTAAACGGAGATTTAAGTCCGATCATCAATTAGTTTTTGCAAAAATAGAAGGTAAAGAGTCAAGCTTAGGCACCCTACCAAGCACATTTATTAGAATTAACGAAACACTTCAATGATATATATTACGCCTACCTTCCACAAGATCACAATCAATTTGCTTGATGCCCCGACTAAACTAGCGTCAATGATTAATATTTCGAGTGGCATTCGCTCAATGCCAATTTGTATAAAGTGGAGGAATTAGCTCTGTACACATTTACACTTTAGAGATAGTCACTGTAAAGCTCCTCTCGGTTTTTTCCTCGTACTTGTCCATTCTCTGCAATAATTCTTCTTTTCTGTTTTCCACCTTGAGTAACTTGTGCTTGGTTTAGTAGATGGTGGTTGTGACGTAAGAAGAGCAAGATTTGGTGAAGGACCTTGATTCGATTTATAGTTTCTAGATCATTTGCATTGTTATCACCAAGCTCTTTATCGATTCAAGATTTGCTACTTGTTTGGTTACTTGTTATGAGAAGCAGGTATACTTGATGCGGATGTCTAAACATTGTCGAGCTCAAGAAATACGGTAGAAAACATTTTGTCAAACTTTGCTTCTACATCGGAATCAATCCTTTGAATCTTAAATTTCTTAGCCTTTGTAAGTACCTTGAGTTAGAAAAACAATGAAAAGGAGTCATGACTCAAGAATATATATATATATATATATATATATATATATATATATATATATATATATATATATATATATATATATATATATATTTCTAATTAAGTTAAAATAGTTTAGTTATAAGATGTTATTACAAACCTCAAGTCTTGCCTTCCACTACTCTTCAGTTGTGTCAATAGTCCTTTTATTAGGATTCCATCCAATACCAATCGAACATAGTTTAAGATCTTTCCACAATTTGTACTCCTTTATGTTGGTCCCACTTATTTTTGAATTGAATATATTCATATTTTACGTTGCATAAAACATTGAATTAAAAAATTATCTTGTCCCAACCTTCTTTATTAATGTAGGTGTTTATGCAATTTCCTAATTCAATTTACTTAATAATACATAAATCGTAAAAAAATATCCACGATATTTCTTGGTCAAGATGTTCTTGCGGCATCTCCTTTATCTTTTTGTTATTCATCTAAATAAAGCAACAATAAACAATTATAAAGGAATAAGTCATTACACAAAATATAAACTATATTTTCACGTTATTCCCTATTAAGGTGTCGTTAATAAAGTGTATTACCATTAACTTAACTTTGCCTTTTGTTACTTATCTTTAGAATTGAAGTCTTCAAATCTAAAACACAGTATACAATATTCCAAAAAGGAGTAGTTCTAGATTCATTTGTAATGCAAGGTTTAGGGTAGAAGGAACAAGATGATGATGACATAGAAAAGGAAGGAGACTCTTGTTTGGAAATTCTTAACCAAGAGCGCACAATTCAAGATCAAGAAATTAATGTGATAATGGGAAAAGAAAATCGGAGTGCACTACGGTGCTCTTCACCAAATCAATAATCATGAAATTTTCAAATCAAAGCTGGGTTTTCGAACAATCGCTTCCTTTATCCGACAACCTAAGGAGTAGATTGCGGCTAGGGATGGCAGTGGGTCTTGGACCCGACCCGGACTCGCCGGACCCGACCCATTTAATCGGGTCCGGGTCCAAAAATTTGGACCCAATGGGTCCGGGTCGGGTCCGGGTCTAAGCGTCTCGGGTCAGGGTCCGGGTCCGGGTCTCAAAAATAAGACCCGGACCCGACCCGAGACCCGTTTAAGACCCATTTAAGACCCGATCACTAATATTATTTTTAAAAAAATTCTAACAGCGAGTATTCATACAAATTTGGAACCGATGCAATTTGGAAACCCTTCCCACAATTTGTTGTTAAGCTTTGATGGACTTTGAACTTTATGGTGTCAAACTTTGATGAACTTTGTGTTTAATATATTGGTGTATTTGGTTTGTATGAACTAAGTTTTTGGTTTGTACAATAGGTTGGTTGATAGATAGGTTAGTATAATACTAAAGAGGTTATATGTAACAAAATTACTTGTAAATTTACAATACTATTAAAATACGGCACAAAATACTGATTTTTAAACTCATTTATGATAAAAATATACTAGACCCGTTTAAGACCCGTGGACCCGTGGACCCGCCGGTCCGGGTCCAAATTTTACAAACCCACCGGGTCCGGGTCGAGTCCGGGTCCAAGTTTAAAAAGTTAAATGGAGTCCAGGTCCGATCGGACCCGACCTGCACTCGACCCATTGCCATCCCTAATTGCAGCAAAGGTGTTGAATTAGGGCAACAATTAGCAATTGAAGTGTGTGACCAGCAAGAAGTCCTAATAGTAGTAAGAAGGATCACACGATGACTTTTCAACAATTTATCTACTCGTATGAACAAACTTAGGATTCGTTTTTCCTTTGTTCAATCGCTATACCACATATTTTTATGGTGGAAGGGGATAATTTTCTTATCTTTAATCAAATCAACTAATAGACAACCTCTTAATTTATGAAATGGTACGGTAAACCCGTAACTCCAAAACAATGAATTAATAAGTCAATTAGTTATCTAATACCAATTAAAACTAAAGCAAAGCAATACTAGCATTCATGAATTGGAGGAATTACTAAAGGAAAATTTTGATTTTTCTCAAGAATCATGACACATCTTTTTTGTAATTTATAAACATCAAATGAACTTTAAAAAAAAAAATTAAAAATAGCATATCTTGATGGCTTGATGTATATTTCAATGGCTTATCCCTTTCTCAGTAAGATTGTGATTGTGGTTGTAATTAATTGGATATTGAAGCCTTAATTGAAAACTTTTATAATAAGGTTAGATGTAATTGGGTCAAAGATGAAGAGCAAATTGGAATTTATGAAAATGTCATTAATTAGTATTTCAACTCTATGAAATCTAGACTAGGAAGTTGCTTTTTGTGAGTTCCCAAATTTTAGGAAGTTAGACTTTCTAAATAATCAGCTTTTTTAAAATATTTTTTTTACCAAACATCATTACTAAGGGAAGTTGGTTGGATTATTAGAAAAAGTCGATACAACAGTTTTATCAAACGGGTAAATTGATAGGATTTTTGTTGGTTGGTTTATTCTTATTGTAAAAGGTTTTGATTCTAAAGTTACAATAACTTAGAGAATGTACCTTTACTATAAAAAAAAGTGTACCATTACTCATTCTAAAAGTATTATAACATCGTGTATTGTGACTATCTAAAACATCACTTACCCACTTTTACTCATTATATTGAAAAGTCATACACATCTCGTTATGTATGTACTTTTCATAGTACTATGCAACACGTAACTACACAAGCAATTCTATTAATCATGATCTCTTCTTTAGAGAAATCATTATAATCACAAGAGTTATCTTGAGCCATTATTTAGAACCCGAAATGTTTAACCATAAGAATAAATCAATCAACTTTCCAATGTAAATGAGTATTTTTATTTTTAAAGTGTCTAACTTTTATAACAATATTTTACAAATTATTCATCATCAAAAGCAAACCATAAAATATTTTGTACACATATAAAAAACAAAAGGAGAAGCCAAGAACAGAGAAGTGACATGCCTTCTAGAAAGGGTTTCCACTCAATTCATCCGGCAAAGCTACCTTAGTAGCTGGCTCAATCCAAGATTTTTATTTTCATCGGCCATGGGACTCTCTTAACGACGTCGTTTTAATTGGTTTAATTTTTGGATTTTTCTTTATCCATTTTCGGAAATCTCGGTCCAGTTTATCCTTTAACCGGTGGTTGGGGGCTGAACTTAGGGTTTCTTGAACTCTAAATTTCATAAATATAGGGTTCCCCGACCCAAAAAAATAAAATTCACACACCAATTTCAGTCATTTGTCTGCCTAATTTATGTTGAAACTCTGTTCCACTATCTCTTCTTCACTCTCCCTCACTCATACTAAGAAATCTCTTTCTATAACCGCACAAAAAGCCTTCATTTCCGCCGTTTTTCTTTACTTTGACCTACCGTCATGTTTTCCAAATCTAATCAAAATATGAGTCAAGCAAGTGGGTCAACTTGAAGTCACATTTCCAACCCTTTTTGGAGTTTGTTAGTTTGCTTTATTTAATTTTGACTTTTATCACTTTCGTATTGTGGTTTTCGAGATATAATTTTATTTAGTTTTCACCCCACTCGATGTAACTTTTATTTAACACTTCCATTTACTCGTTTTTTTCTTTCTTTATTTACCTCTTTATATCAAACTTTGATTGCCTTTAATTTCGCCCTTGCTTATTGATGCTTGTTTTTCTTAACATGAATTTTACTCACTTATTTAATTATTAAAGTTCATATTTATGACGTATGGAATTAGGAACATCCTTCTTCATTTTGTATCGATATTCAAGAATCCGGAGGTCTTTAATATGTTTGTCTTTTCATATCAAAACTGAATATGGTCTCGTGATCCGATAGTTAAGAAACTCAAAACAGAAGCAAAGCCTATTTAGGACGAAGAATATCAACCAGCATTTGAGAAAGTGAAACCATACTTGGCAAATCCACCGGTCTTAGCTCCACCACAGTTCGAAAAACCATGGTTGTTATATTTAACCACTACGAAACCGCAATGGGAGCCATGCTAACTCAACACGATGAGAAGGAAGAAAGAGCGAGTGTATTATCTAAGCAAAAATTCTTAAGAATACGAAACTCGTATACTCCCATAGATTGGCGTTAGTTTAGGCCACTAAAAAACTCAAACACTACATGTTAACCCAATCGAGTATAAGTAATAGCGCTAATAGATCTTATTGAGTACATCTTATAGCAACCATCCGTCGATAATAAAATAGCTTGATGGACGAGTAATGTTATCATAGTTTGAGCTCAAATATGTCCCACAAAAGGCAATTAAGGAGAGAGTTGTCTCATAATTCTTAATAGAACTACCAACGAGAGGAAGTACAACTAGAAGAATTCAACTTCCTAAATAAAGAGATACTTGTAAGTAGAGGTTGAAATGCAGCCCATGTACTTCGACGGCGCCTCTAATCAAAAAGGCTTCGGGGTAGGAATTCTATTGGTCTCATAAGAAAGGGCACATACTCCTATCTCGGTTAAATTGGACTTTGAGGTAACTAGCCATATCACGTAGTATAAAGCATGCATAATAGGATTATAGGCTGCAATAGAAATAGGAGTCAATAAGATTCGAGTAAACGGAGATTTAAGTCTCGATCATCAATTAGTTTTTGCAAAAATAGAAGGTAAAGAGTCAAGCTTAGGCACCCTACCAAGCACATTTATTAGAATTAACGAAACACTTCAATGATATATATTACGCCTACCTTCCACAAGATCACAATCAATTTGTCGATGCCCTGACTAAACTAGCGTCAATGATTAATATTTCGAGTGGCATTCGCTCAATGCCAATTTGTATAAAGTGGAGGAATTAGCTCTGTACACATTTACACTTTAGAGATAGTCACTGTAAAGCTCCTCTCGGTTTTTTCCTCGTACTTGTCCATTCTCTGCAATAATTCTTCTTTTCTGTTTTCCACCTTGAGTAACTTGTGCTTGGTTTAGTAGATGGTGGTTGTGACGTAAGAAGAGCAAGATTTGGTGAAGGACCTTGATTCGATTTATAGTTTCTAGATCATTTGCATTGTTATCACCAAGCTCTTTATCAGATTCAAGATTTGCTACTTGTTTGGTTACTTGTTATGAGAAGCGGGTATACTTGATGCGGATGTCTAAACATTGTCGAGCTCAAGAAATACGGTAGAAAACATTTTGTCAAACTTTGCTTCTACATCGGAATCAATCCTTTGAATCTTAAATTTCTTAGCCTTTGTAAGTACCTTGAGTTAGAAAAACAATGAAAAGGAGTCATGACTCAAGAATATATATATATATATATATATATATATATATATATATATATATATATATATATATATATATATATATATATATATATATATTTCTAATTAAGTTAAAATAGTTTAGTTATAAGATGTTATTACAAACCTCAAGTCTTGCCTTCCACTACTCTTCGGTTGTGTCAATAGTCCTTTTATTAGGATTCCATCCAATACCAATCGAACATAGTTTAAGATCTTTCCACAATTTGTACTCCTTTATGTTGGTCCCACTTATTTTTGAATTGAATATATTCATATTTTACGTTGCATAAAACATTGAATTAAAAAATTATCTTGTCCCAACCTTCTTTATTAATGTAGGTGTTTATGCAATTTCCTAATTCAATTTACTTAATAATACATAAATCGTAAAAAATATCCACGATATTTCTTGGTCAAGATGTTCTTGCGGCATCTCCTTTATCTTTTTTGTTATTCATCTAAATAAAGCAACAATAAACAATTATAAAGGAATAAGTCATTACACAAAATATAAACTATATTTTCACGTTATTCCCTATTAAGGTGTCGTTAATAAAGTGTATTACCATTAACTTAACTTTGCCTTTTGTTACTTATCTTTAGAATTGAAAGTCTTCAAATCTAAAACACAGTATACAATATTCCAAAAAGGAGTAGTTCTAGATTCATTTGTAATGCAAGGTTTAGGGTAGAAGGAACAAGATGATGATGACATAGAAAAGGAAGGAGACTCTTGTTTGGAAATTCTTAACCAAGAGCGCACAATTCAAGATCAAGAAATTAATGTGATAATGGGAAAAGAAAATCGGGAGTGCACTACGGTGCTCTTCACCAAATCAATAATCATGAAATTTTCAAATCAAACTGGGTTTTCGAACAATCGCTTCCTTTATCCGACAACCTAAGGAGTAGATTGCAGCTAGGGATGGCAGTGGGTCTTGGACCCGACCCGGACCTGCCGGACCCGACCCATTTAATCGGGTCCGGGTCCAAAAATTTGGACCCAATGGGTCCGGGTCGGGTCTGGTCTAAGCTGTCTCGGGTCGGGTCCGGGTCCGGGTCTCAAAAATAAGACCCGGACCGACCCGAGACCCGTTTAAGACCCATTTAAGACCCGATCACTAATATTATTTTTTAAAAAATTCTAACAACGAGTATTCATACAAATTTGGAACCGATGCAATTTGGAAACCCTTCCCACAATTTGTTGTTAAGCTTTGATGGACTTTGAACTTTATGGTGTCAAACTTTGATGAACTTTGTGTTTAATATATTGGTGTATTTGGTTTGTATGAACTAAGTTTTTGGTTTGTACAATAGGTTGGTTGATAGATAGGTTAGTATAATACTAAAGAGGTTATATGTAACAAAATTACTTGTAAATTTACAATACTATTAAAATACGGCACAAAATACTCGATTTTTAAACTCATTTATGATAAAAATATACTAGACCCGTTTAAGACCCGTGGACCCGTGGACCCGCCGGGTCCGGGTCCAAATTTTACAAACCCACCGGGTCCGGGTCGGGTCCGGGTCCAAGTTTAAAAAGTTAAATGGAGTCCGGGTCCGATCGGACCCGACCAGACTCGACCCATTGCCATCCCTAATTGCGAGCAAAGGTGTTGAATTAGGGCAACAATTAGCAATTGAAGTGTGTGACCAGCAAGAAGTCCTAATAGTAGTAAGAAGGATCACACGATGACTTTTCAACAATTTATCTACTTGTATGAACAAACTTAGGATTCGTTTTCCTTTGTTCAACTCGCTATACCACATATTTTTATGGTGGAAGGGGATAATTTTCTTATCTTTAATCAAATCAACTAATAGACAACCTCTTAATTTATGAAATGGTACGGTAAACCCGTAACTCCAAAACAATGAATTAATAAGTCAATTAGTTATCTAATACCAATTAAAACTAAAGCAAAGCAATACTAGCATTCATGAATTGGAGGAATTACTAAAGGAAAATTTTGATTTTTTCTCAAGAATCATGACACATCTTTTTTGTAATTTATAAACATCAAATGAACTTTAAAAAAAAAAATTAAAAATAGCATATCTTGATGGCTTGATGTATATTTCAATGGCTTATCCCTTTCTCAGTAAGATTGTGATTGTGGTTGTAATTAATTGGATATTGAAGCCTTAATTGAAAACTTTTATAATAAGGTTAGATGTAATTGGGTCAAAGATGAAGAGCAAATTGGAATTTATGAAAATGTCATTAATTAGTATTTCAACTCTATGAAATCTAGACTAGGAAGTTGCTTTTTGTGAGTTCCCAAATTTTAGGAAGTTAGACTTTCTAAATAATCAGCTTTTTTAAAATATTTTTTTACCAAACATCATTACTAAGGGAAGTTGGTTGGATTATTAGAAAAAGTCGATACAACGGTTTTATCAAACGGGTAAATTGATAGGATTTTTGTTGGTTGGTTTATTCTTATTGTAAAAGGTTTTGATTCTAAAGTTACAATAACTTAGAGAATGTACCTTTACTATAAAAAAAAGTGTACCATTACTCATTCTAAAAGTATTATAACATCGTGTATTGTGACTATCTAAAACATCACTTACCCACTTTTACTCATTATATTGAAAAGTCATACACATCTCGTTATGTATGTACTTTTCATAGTACTATGCAACACGTAACTACACAAGCAATTCTATTAATCATGATCTCTTCTTTAGAGAAATCATTATAATCACAAGAGTTATCTTGAGCCATTATTTAGAACCTGAAATGTTTAACCATAAGAATAAATCAATCAACTTTCCAATGTAAATGAGTATTTTTATTTTTAAAGTGTCTAACTTTTATAACAATATTTTACAAATTATTCATCATCAAAAGCAAACCATAAAATATTTTGTACACATATAAAAAACAAAAGGAGAAGCCAAGAACAGAGAAGTGACATGCCTTCTAGAAAGGGTTTCCACTCAATTCATCTGGCAAAGCTACCTTAGTAGCTGGCTCAATCCAAGATTTTTATTTTCATTTTTCATTTTTCCTTTTGAGGCATAAACTAAATCAATCTTGCTGAATTTTCTTAAATTTGGTAAACTCAAGTTCAAAGTAGAGCACATAGGATATGTTTTCTAAGTGTAGTATTCTTATTCCTCATCAGCCTTTCCACCTGGTTCTGTGTCGTCATAAGATCTTTCAATATAATTTCTAATTTTTAGAAGGATCTAATGGTTTAAATTGACTCTTAATTAAACAACCCCAAATGAGGGTGGAGATTGGCAAGTAACCAACAACCTTAAAACAGAATTAGCGTAATACTATACACAAATCGTAACACTTATATTCGTGCATCAATGAACCTCGGTTCCTTCTATGCACTGTCTAACCAAAGGGGGGATTTTTCTTGCTTTCCCCTTGTCAGACTTGGCAACAAAGAATTTGCTCAATTATATCTAAAATCACAGCTACCTTAACCATGGAGGCTGTTTTCTTCCATTAGCATTTTCTTCGGCCTTTGGATTTGAGCCATTAGTCTCAGACTTGAAAGCAAAGTCATCCAAATCATCATCTAAGCATTCAATAAAAACATCGCTCTCAAAAGCTTCACTAATTTCAGCATTTTTCTTCAGCTTTGTGGCAGCTCTTTTCTTGGATCTCCCAGTGCTTTGCATGAGCAGGTCTTCATCCTCATAGGAGGTTATATTTGAATGCTTGGCTGCATCCCTTCTCCTTTTTACTGAATCAGTGCTATCGTTGCTGCTACTTTTGTGGTTCTTGTTTGACTTGTGCTCCTTAATGATGGCTTCTATGGTTTCCAGCACCCGATCACCATATTTGCTCACTTTAGCCCTATATCACGAAATTGTTAGGTTAGCCTGCAACGAGGTGAGGTAAAAGAGCCCTTGACTTAGCACTTGACAGCATCCGGAGAACATTCAAAGTAGAAGGTTAAGTATGAAGTGTTGAGGCAAATTTCATCGGTTGGGAAATGGGGGTGGTCAATGAGTTGGGCTTCAGCCTAGGTCAGATCCCATCCTTTCCCTCCCCAACCACTAGTCCCGAGCCTACCATACCCACATTGGTCTGCAGTCTGACAAGGGCCCAATAGAGAGGGGGAGGGGGAACAGAGCAACTGAAACCTTTAGATGTTGGGAGGATGGAAAATAATACAATTCATCATCCCTGGGTGACGGGTTTACATGCTCTCACAGACCACAGCATTGCAAAATAGAGTGGCTAGGAACCATTGTCATTTGTGGCCATGGCATCCACACAATTGAGATTTTACATGATGATACAACTCAACCAAGTTTAACAGCTAAAACCCAAATGATGAACTTACTTGCCAATGCCATTGATTTCAAGCAATTCTTCTTTAGTTCGAGGTATCCTCAAGCTGATGTGCTGTAAAGTCGCATTCCTGAACCAAAAACAAAACAGTCCATGACAATTACATAACAGGATTTGTATTATTTTCTTTATTCTTTTGATAGATATCATGCACAACATATGACGAATCTTTATCTAACTATGCAAGGGGTATGGAGAATCTATCTAGAAAAATTATATGTTCTGAGTCTGATTATGTTACTGTAATTCATAATCTTGATGAATAAATGAGTTTAGCAATCAACTAAGCCAGCAATACTAATGTGTCTGCTACATGATTCTGACTGAAGTACCATCATGCATTTAACAGTATGATAGGAAGGACATATACTACCAAACAACACTTCAACAATGAGACACACTTACCCAAATATGTGGTGTGGCAAGACCCCATCGCCTCCTTCTTTCATAAGGTTAGTCCTAAGCAACCTAAGAGCAGTAAACAGTTTTGCAGAGAGTTCCTGTTGTTAACATCCAAGGGGAAAGAAATCAGCAAATGAAGTAACTGATACGCTGTAAATATGGGCAATGAAGCCAAAAAATGTTCACAGATATAGATTATGTAATCCCCATACGCTGTCCTCTGAATGAGGTTTAGCAGAAGTGTGACTTTGTGGAGGGCTTATTTTCCCCAACAGTAGGTCTTTTGCTGGTGTTGCCTCAGCTTTGTTCAATTTTAATGTTGATGCCTTGGCAGAGGACGGAAATCTGCAGGTAAATAGGATGTCACTACCACTGAGTAGACCAAATACCAAGCAAATACTCACATGCTCAGCCTTCTACTGAGGAGCAAGCCACAAATGCAAAATTAACATGGCATTTAACTTGAGCACACACATTATAGGAAACCAGAGGTAGAACAAGATTTGTGAGAACTACATGAAACAGAAACCAGACTAAATAGCATGAGTAATGAGATGAACTCGTTTTTATAACAACCTTCCACAGTATAAAGTCACCTTTGATTACTTCAAAGGTTAAGTGCCACCCCCCAAAAACAAAGGCACGGAATGTGGAATCAAATAAGTGAAAAATGTGTTCAAAGGTCAGACCTTAAGATAATCCTTTTACCGCCAAAGAAAAGATCTCGACATTTGGATTCATTGACCTGAAAATCAAGAAAATATCCATGATACATTTTCCAGAAAATCTCAATCATGGAACTTGGAGAGGCACTAAAGCTAAAATTTTGCAGCGTAGAAACACCAAGTGAAAACCAGAGTTTCAAAATTATAGCATGCCTTTAGGACTGATGAGACAGATCCATAAATATCACTTTTCTTGACTTCCTCAACAAGAATATCCTCAACAACAAGGTGACGCAGTATTCGAGATGCTTCGCCCTTGCCTAAAGTTTTCCCAGCTCCATGCAGGCTCAGTTTATCATGTTTATGTTTCTTGACCTGGATTTTCCATGGATAGGATTAGTTGAAAGCACATACTTGAGGGAGAGGGGGCAGGAAAACAAAAGCATGATAATGCATCGAACTCATTACATATTGGCTTAAAGAACCTCGGAAGACTTCCAAGATGTGAGCTGAGGAGAATTGCTGCCCTGTTGACTTGACCAGCTCCACCTACAAGAAATATTAAGTGCATAATTAGTTGACTTTTATTTTTGCTCACTGAGAGAGACACTAAAGTCCAGTGGCTTCATACCAATTGCTTTGCAACATGTGTCACATCCTTCTCAATAGAATTTTTAACTTTGGAGCAATTGTCACAAGTTTTCCTACAGTTTGTGGAGTCAAAGTTTTCTCCAAAGTGAGCCAGCTGTAGGAAACGTCGGCAATCAACTTCATTTTCACAATAGCTAACCTAGAAAAGGAAAATTGACACATCAAAATTGTGCAGTCAAAGAAAGAAAAACAAAGCAGTGTAGAGCAAAAGTTACAACATCAAACAAGCATATACCATTCTCAAAAGGTTCTCCATATTAGTATCAATTATCCCCCAGAATTCATTGCAGACGAACGATTCTGACCAGGTGTGAATGGACTTTGCTCAACTGTTCCTTGACTGAGCATGTGCTTGACACGAATCTGCAGAAGGATAGAAGAGTCATAGGAGCAATAGAATGTGAAAGGTGAAAACAGAGAGGTATAGTTATCACTGGTAATTCAAAAGCCACATAAGAAATACGGCGGTGAAATAGAGGTATAACAATTATCAAAAAGAAATATGGCAACTTACATAATCACTGTAACTGTAGAAGAGCACACAAGATGAGCGAAGGCCATCTCTACCAGCACGACCGCATTCCTTTATTACAAAAAGATCATTATAAGCAACAATTTTAGGCCATATATTCGATTGAATCTCAAATTACAGCAAATTCTAAGCTAACCAGCCATTTCATATTGATAGAAATTTAATAAAGCATTTAGCCATTGGAGCCTACACATATAATATGATGCCCAATGCTTGAGAGTTGAAACAAAGAACACCCCCCACACACACACACAATTAGTGAATATTTGAGCATCCTCATTGATAATTATAAGAAAATATACATAAGCATTGATCCCTACATGAATTTCACTATAAGTGAGAACCCAGCATTAGCATTGAGTCCAATGTTCTTACACTAGCTTTAGCAAAATTGAACACACACTATAACTTAGACAACATCCAAGTGACCTATACTAGCTTTAAATGTCTAAAGAAGGCTAAATTCTTGTTATTTACCAAGACAAATTGAACAAGAAAAGATAAAATCAGCAATTAATGACACGGTCAATAATACACCAACAAGAACAATAATAAACAAATGAAAATGATGCTATTCTTTCGAGTGACACCTGATGATAGCCTTCAATAGATTTTGGGATAGAGTGATGAATCACAAATCGGACATCTGGTTTGTTGATACCTGAAAAGTGAAAACCAATAAGACGACAACTATTAAGAATGATGCCAAGAGTGACCAAGTCCAATCAACAACAAAGGTTACCCATCCCAAAAGCCACAGTTGCACATATTATATTGATTTCATCCTTGCTCCATTGCTTCTGAACAGAGGCACGCTGAGCAGGTTCCATGCTCCCATGGTAAAATGCAGCATTATGCCCATATTCCTGGACGACAAACAAACTCAACGAATGATGGATACATCTTACAACACTTAATTAGAACGGTAAGATATTGTTTTCTATAATCAATAGTTTGAAAAATCCAATCCAAGATACAATCGATGCATAGATAGGCAAGGATATAAAAATTAGAATAAAACAACACTTCCATCATACATGCATCATGCTTGAAACTTCTACTATAAACTAAATCATTGACAAACATCTAGCAGTATTATTCCTATGGATACCTACCATGGTCAAACAACATTCAGTAACATAATGAGTATGAGGAACTCCGAACTCCTTCACCACCAACCCCTCCATCCCCCCAACAACAAAAAAAGGAAAAAAAAAAAAGCAAAGTTAAAGAAAAAGAAAACAACAATTTAGAAGAACTTCCCTTAGTCTCTATTTTGCACCAATCAGAACAAAAAAATTCATTTCATATAATTTCACAAAATGATAACACAAAAGAAAAAACACAATCACATTATACTTGTACATATTTTGGTCTACACAACCTTACTAATTGACAACTCACTCTCTTGATGTTTTAATATCTTAACACCCCCCCAACACACACACACACACATATGCACATGTGCACACATTTTGAAGAAGCAATTGGTACCTCAGCATCTCATTAAAGACAAGCTAGATTAATCATCATTCCTTAGGTTTTTCTTTGATCAACAAATCAATCATGTGTTAATGCTGGTGCAAAGTGCTAGCAACTTCGATATTTGGATTGAATTATCATTTGTCAATTAGTTCCTAGGAGGTTTGGAACTAAAAATCAAATTCTAATGAGAGGGAGAGAAGAAGAGGGGTCCAAGTATATTAACAAACTGAACATAAAAAGAAGACGTACCCGTAACTGCTCTGCGACCTTTTCACAGTCCATTCTTGAAAGGCAATAAATAATTCCACATTCACCAAAATAACGGTTGCCTCTAATGAACTTGTCAATTTCCTCCAAACACTTCTTTGTTTTGGGAATTACTGAATATCTGAATCATAGATACATGTATATCAGCATCTAATTAAGGATGACAGACTGAGGACTTTTCTCAAAAAATTGGATGTCAAACATCGCTGAAATAGGCACAGTCAGCATGACTCACAACAAATTTGAACGGTTGAAACTTTGCCGGAAAATAATGCAGTTAGCAAGGCCAAGTGCTTGCACAACATCTTCCTTAACAACAGCTGTTGCAGTAGCAGTTAATGCCAGAACAGGAGTTGTTGGGAACTTCTGTTTCAATATACCAAGGCCCTAGAAATATCCAGAGGAAATTGCAAACACTTAACATCACTAAGAAAGAAGAATTAGCAGCAAAAACACAACAGCTAGAACATATACCTGATAATCAGGCCTAAAATCATGTCCCCATTGGCTGACACAGTGGGCCTCATCGATAACAATCCTTGCAAGCAACTCACGACTATGTAGCTTCTCCAAGTGCCGAACAAAAACATCACTTCTGCATTGAGATAAATGGTCTTTGAGGCACTCTCTAATGCAAAGCTAAACCCCATTCTCTCAAACACAGTACAGATACCCACGCCCCCTTTTTTCTTTTTTCTTCCTCAGCATCTCATCCACAAACATCGTGCAGGGAGATGTGAAGGTAAATGTTATCATCAACTGAAAGAAACAATAGGTTTGAACATCAAAGCACAGATTTCCAAGTAAGATGCCGACTCTTAAAAACAGATGTCAACATACTGACTGACAGAATATGTCCTTTTCAATTAGTAAGAAAGTCAATTTTTCTTCGGAAACCGAAAAATAGTTCTTGTACTTTTCTTTGGAAATCGAAATATAGTTCTTGTATCTGGCTGCATACCATGAAGTTCCTTGATCAAAAAGCATCTTTCTATTTAAACCCCTCAATTTTCTCATTACTTGGCTCAGTAAACTGGGAACTTTCATTTCACTTTCTGACTGTAGTTTAATCTACAAATATGTTACTCGAGCTCTTCAGTTTTTTTAAAGTAATCAATAGATAGTTATTAGAAGAAACCAAGGGGATGTGACCCATGTAATATCAGACACTTTATTTTACCCATGCCAGATGTTTGACACTTCAACACTTTAAACTAGATAAAAAAATAAAATCCTCAAAATCTCTTGTAAATAACTGAGTCCAACAATTGGATACTTTAAGTTAGATGAAAAATATTCAGCAGTTTTCGAAAATTACCGAGTTTCACACTTGGACAGAAGTCTGCAACACACACTTGTAACTGAATCTACATAACATAGACTTATAGATCGATCGCACCAGAACATGGCACATATAAACACCAACAGGCTACAATAATGCAGAACATGTTTACAAATCTTATGTCAGTTTTTATGGATTTTCAAGCCAGCTTAAGCTAGCTAGCATATGATTTTGACAATAATCAATTTTTTTTTGGGGGGGTTTGGAAGAACCTGCACCTTTTTCTCCATGAATGTCATTCTGGTTTTGAGACTGTCAGAACATTCTAAGCTTTTTAAGTATGTTCAATTGGCATTCTTAAGACAACGTCCATAATCACTTTCAAGCAAAAAGCATTATACTTTCTTGCTCAGTTATCTGTTACAGGTGATATATCAAAGGCTTTGCCAATATCAGTATTACATTAACATGATACATCAAATTACTTATACTCACTTAGCAACTTTTTCTGGTGTGACATACAAAAGCTTATATCTGCAACTATCTGAACAGAGTTCTCTAAGTATCTCCTGCTGTTCACTCCATTCCATGTTGGCGCTCAAGTAAGTGGCTGGTATATTTACCTAGGAGCAATTAATTAATGTTAACAGCTAATAAGCCACATTGTCAAATGATCAATAATGTAATAATGAGACTCCAGAAAGTTACTAAGAAGAAATGAAGCAAAAACTTTTTCAAAGATCATATGATGGAAATGTGACAAGAAATGAAGAGCAACGCCTCTACACATAATAGGAATGTGACTAGGCTAACTGTTTGGGCATTCTGTAGTAGTGTATCTCACAGTGTTGTATGTAACATGCCAGCTCACTTGGGTGCTCTGTTCTGAGGCATACATATCTACCATCATGAGATGGTCAATATCACAATGTCCCTTGGTGCCAGTTCTTATTCCCCCCCTTTTGAGATCCTGGTTCAGGAAAAACACACAATATTTAGTTTATGAGTTGTCATTATCGCCTTGTTAGCAATGCATCAAAAATTGCTTACTAGAGACAGGTTGTAAAGTTTGGCATCCATTGTGCTCTAGTGCTACTGAGTCACACCACCATTTATTCTTTGACTGTCTATACACTCAGCTAGTTTATACATAGACAATGTGGCAGATCCTCTATGTTCAGAGACAGCTGATGGGATGAACTGGGGAAATTGGCAGAACCAGCTGCTGTAATTTAAAAGGACAAGAAAAATATGATTCATATGGCAGCAACCGTTATACTATACTACTGCTGGGAAGAGAGGAACAAAAGGATCTTCCAAGAAGCTAAAAGGGATGCTTTTACTATTAGTATTGAATGTGGACGAATAATCAAGAGTAGAATGAGATGTATTGTGATACAACAGCCAAAGCATGTGACTCTCACGGTATGCCCTGAGTATGATGTGACTGTTGTGCATTGAGTTTGAAATTTTAATATACTAACTTTTACCAAAACAAAAAGGAGTTGTCATTATAATCTATTTCATTATGTTTTTTCCTTTTCCATCTTTTTGACGGTCTTGTTCCAAATAAACCAGAGGCCGTACTGACACCACTATTTACCAAACCATCGGATAAAGTACCCAAAAAATAAATCAGAATGCTTAATTTAGTGGTTGAATTATATTTGAGACCATCTGTCCCTTGGGTCAAAGTATGTGGGCCTCTTCCCTACTTACAGTCTTCTATTTACTAGCTCCCCTTCACATTTACTTCCTCTGAAATAGAAACAAAATCTGTCCCAATTCCCCGAAGGAAAAGCACTACATCACCAAACATAACACAAATGATACATGGTCCAAATTTCATATCTCAAGCTTCACTTAAATCAAGACAAGGTTAATTAACCCATCTTGTTTAGTCAAAATCCAATCCACCCATGTTGTTATTGATAAAGTAATACAATCTTTGTCCTTCCAGCTCGTTAAGTAGACTCTTCTTCTACCCAGTTCCAATTCATACGTGGGGATCATCCTACAAAAGCCATGACACTATGCTTGCAACCAAACAGATTACAGTTCACCAGGTCAATTTTAAGCCAGAAATGCCAAAGCTCAAAGATTAGATGTGAGAAGCATTTTTCTCATAATATGCAGCACATATTAGGACATCAAATCATGAATATCCCTCTGTTGAGCAAAAGCGTTGTTTATTCCGCTTTATCTTTTGTTAAAAAGCTTCTCTGCAGTGTGGTTACTTCATTGTACAGATGCATTTTGTTAATTGACGCTTGACATTCTACAAGGTGTCACTCATTGAACCTGTTCAGAAAAAGTTGTGTGCCAGTTAAATTTGGCATGAAACTTCGTTGGACTTTTCTTCATGGATTCTATATGCTAGTTTGATGGCGAATAATCAGGGTAATTGATGCCCTAGGATCAAGGATTTGTCGATTTGGCTGATTAAGTGTCAAAGTAACGCTATTTGCAAATTATTATTCATGCCACTTAATCGTCAATCATAGGAGATGGACCCTTTAGTTCAGGAAACAACCAAATGCTATGCCTATGTCCATTTATCATGTGGTGCCCTTGCTTCTTAGATGGGAGGAAAAGTAATGAAAAAATCACCTGCAAAAGTTGCATAATTTGATCTTGGATGAGTGAAACAAGTGGTGAAATTACTAGAGTGACTCCAGGACAAATCAGAGCAGGCAACTGCAGCCAAAAAAATATGCAAGAGGATTAAAAATAAGAAAACAATGTTAAAGACGTGCAATGATCAATGTCAAGTATCCATCCAAAAATCGTAGTCCAAGCACCAAGAAATACAAAATAAAGTACATTGCAACCCTAATGGGTGGAAACAAAATGTCAATTTGAAAAATACAAGCAACTGTTCAAGAAGCCTATGAGAGCTAATTTTATGCACAGCCCTTCATAGATTTTCAAAAACAGAAATCTCAGAAGTAAATTATAGTGAATATTATTCATGCAATCTTACCCACACCCTGCCTAGAGCAGCGGGACTTTCGGGATATGAAATTTTTCTTTTTTTAGTTCATGTGATCTTAGGTATTTCAGGATATTGTTTTCCTCACCTGATATGTTAAACTCTTTCCTCCTCCAGTTGGCATTAAAACAAAAACATCATGGCCACTCATGGTTGCATTAATCACTTCTCTTTGATTGGGTCGAAAAGAATGGTTTCCAAACACCTTTCTGTTGTTAGCCTGAAAGATAAATCAATCACAAGCAATGGTCAGAGCCAAGCCAACATGATGCAAATGAGTTTCTGTCATGAATGCGACTTCTTACCTCCAACTTCTTTGTCCATGGAAAATCCCTGCTACTCCACTTTTTATCATTTGAACCTTCAATGTACTTTACTACAATAATTCTGGGTGTATACAATTCCCTCTCAACAGGAGCTGATGAAAAATCAAACCTCTCCACAGAAGAGAATGGAACTGATGACAAATTACCCCTATCATAGCCCCCATTCTCACTGAATACATTAAAGTTGTCATCTAGTCTAATTGGAACTGTTCTAGAGCCAGCTGCCTGAGGAGTATTGTATCCATTCATTTGTTTGAAGGAAGCCTGAGGAGTCTCGTACCGAAAATCCCAGGTATTTGCCGTTGAGGCTGAGAAATGTGAATTCTGCCTCTCTATATCAAGATTTGAAGAACGGATATGAGCATCTAGCTGCTGAATTTGCTTGTTTAACTGCAGCCTGATCATGAAATACTAGCAACATAAGAGCAAGTCATCTTAAATAATCTTCTGTTTTGAATTTATGACTTGCAGTGAGAGGTATCCCTAGTGCAAATGGAACAAAATTTTGCATTGACTAAGCTGATCTTCGTTTCTCAAATTAAATGGTACCAGAAACTCAAGAGGTTTTCCTCTTTTTTTCATTTTTAGGAAGGTGTAGAGGGAGGTGTTATGGGTGCAAACCTATCCTGGCGAAGCTTCTCCATCCTTGTAGGAGTTAGATCCAAATTGTCAAGAAGTTCGTTGGATATTACTATTAACATGTCTTTCATCTCTTGTAAATGATTTGTCGCTTCTAGACAAAGTCCCAACTGTAAAGGGCAAGAAAATGGGCATTACCACCAATAAAATCGACAGTCTTCATATAAGAACTTATACTTATCCATCAGTTAGACTATTTTGTGGTCCATATGTACCCATTTATAATAGAGATCTTTAGGACAAGATAAAGGTAGAAAAACACACCTTAAATCCATGGCTGCAAATAGAACACAATTCTTCTGGCAAGCTAGTATCATTACATCGATGCATATCTGCAGCTGAAATTACTGATGGAGCCTTAAAACTGGTAGGCTGGGATTGGTAGTGCTCCATTACTATTTGGTCAACGTCAATGTTCTGAAAATCAGATCCAAAGGTATATTCAACTTGTGCTAAAATCAACAATTTACTCTTCATGTTCAAGGGCAACTGTGCAAGTAAGTTGCTGTAAAAGGTGTACTAGGCATAACTGATTGATCGTAGGATTTTGTGAATCATCATGTGCAGTTGATGTATTAATAACAAATTTACGTTGTTAACTGTAGATCCATGTCATCAAAATGCACCGGTACATACAACAGATTCTAGAAATAAAGTTCAACCAAAAGATCTTAAAAAACCTTCACATAGAACAGTGAATCCAGAATGTATGATGAATTACCCCAAGTATGTCATCGTCATCCAGGCTATTCATATTTGCCGCATGTGTCCCTGTGATATCTCCTGTGGACTTGACATTATCATTCTGTACACCTCCTGGTACTGGTAAGCAAGAATTACTCGAAACTGATGCCTCTCTATTGCAATGACCAAGAGAAGGATTTCCTGATTCAGGAGCCATTTGCGCTTGAACATGGGTGACAGGATGCTTTGCAAAGTCACCACCATGGACACTGCTTTCACCAAGTTTAGTTCCCCACTGCTGCTTTTCAAAATATCTGACACGATTATCGCACGAACTTTCTAAAGTCAAGCTTCTTCCAGCAACCTGACAGCCATTGGTGCCTTTCACTAGTGCTATAGTTTTCCCAGGTTTGACGTAGTCCTTGTGACCAAGCTGAATGCTTGAAAGAGCTTGCCAGGCCTGACAAGAGATCACTTGGAAAAAATTGGTATAACAAAAATTTGTATAGAAATTACAATACCCACAACTATGACAACAGCGAAGATCTATAAGCAAAAAGATAGTGCTCCAATGACAACCAACTGCAAATGGCTGAGCTTGCTCCACATGGAATAAGCAGAAGATTTCAAGTTTCCAACAAAAGAGGATAAAAAAATGGGGAAGGTGAGCAATACACAAGAAATACATTTCCAAGTTATAAATAACCAAGTAAGCAGCAATGGAAATAACAAATTCATGAAGTACATAATTATAATGAACAGGAAATCTTATCAAGTACGGCATGTATGAGTAAGGCCTATGATTCTACCTGGACAGAGAATTACCTGTTCCACCTGTGACCTCCCAATACTGTGAATTTGACAGATCATTGCCCTAAAAGCAGAAGATATGTCATGTTAAATGAACAAAACATAACCATGGAACAAAGTAAGTTAGAAAATCCCCTCAAACTTAGAATTCACCAGAGGTTAAAATAAACAAAAAGTGGAATGCATTGACATTAAGAACCTTTAAAAAGTTTCGTTAACATTATATTAACACCACAATAACTGATCACAATCTTTCTGAATTGGATTAACAAAAGCAATAGTTTCCAGGATCTATAAAACAACATATAACATGTGATATCAACGACCTTTAGATACCATGAGATATTACATAACTGACAACTGTGTTTTATTATGTTTCAGGCATTGTCTGTCTCACCAGAATTTTCCTCTCTCTTTCCCCATTCGACTACTTCTTGCAAATGGTCCGTGAATTTCTACAAATTGGAAGATAAAGGGCGCAACATTTATATCACATATGCACACAAATCAAACCTAACACCAAAATTTTTCAGCAATAATCAAAAGTTGAACACCTCCACCAACACCCTGAAATGTCCCCCAGAAGGAGTGAGAAAATCATGGGAACAGTTACAGCAACATACCTCTCAAACTCTGCTCCTTGAAGACGTGGGCTTTGCGTATCTAGAGAATAAAGGAAATTCGAGGGCAAAAACTTATTCTGGTTTGTAAAGTTATCATGTGCTCTGAAATGTTCTTGCAAATTAACTTTAGGGAGCTTCACATTGCATTTTGGCCCAGCAGTCATACTCATGCCACTGCATTACAATTTACAATTTACAACCCCAGAAATTAGCATCCAAGCGAGTACCACCCCTCCCCCGCCCCCACCAACCCAAAACTTTCCCATATTTACCCCCAAAAAAATAATTCATATATGTTACCTCATACTGTACAGGCTTCACTTTCTTCGTGAATCAACATATCCATACAAAATCTAACGCAAACTGACAAACCCAAAAACAGCAAAATAAAATTACATAGACATAAGAAAGAAACCCCCGCTTCCACAGCGGAAAACCCTAAATGTGTAAATGGTTAGGGAGAGAGATTGATATTTACTTGTTTTGGATGCATCTAATTTGATGTTCTGCAGCAGCTGAACCTGTTGCCAACATCGAATCGACCCGAACCCAAATGCTTCAAAACCTTCCAGTTTTCGATTAGAATCAATAAAGCTAGCAAATTTTTCGGATAGAAAATCCAGCAAGTGTTGGAAATTCCTGAATCGAAATCGGACGGGAGAGAGGGAGAGAGGGAGAGAGGGAGAAGGAAAGATAGCGAGCGCCACCGCCGGGGAGGAGAAGCGGAATGGACAGGAAGAATACTGGGTTACAGAGAGATAAATGGGCGGGAATTTAAAAATTTTGGAGAACGTTGAAAAATCTTACCGGGGATCGATTGAAATCAGCGAAATGTACAAGGTTTTGCAAAGAATTAAACACACATCCCCTCCCCTACAAGTTATATGCAATTTCTTTAAAAAAATTAAAAAATTCTCCCCCTCTCTTTATGATTATTGAAAGTCTCACATAAATCAATTAAGGTATGATTCTAGTTTATTTGTAAAATTTATTACTATTTTTTGAATGTATGAATTTAAATTGTTTATCGAGACTCACCAAACTTGTTAATTTAATGTTCCAATAAAATTTAACATAAATAAGTGTCCACTTGTTTATTGTAAGGTTGTCGACTAAGATTAATCAATTTGTTCATTTACTGTTTTTATATTGTTCTTATATAGATAATTATTTGTTCATTAGGCACCTTAAGGTTTACTAAAAGTGTTGATTTGTTAGTTTATTAATTTGGTTATGATCATCAAAATTGGATTGTTTATTTGTTGAATCTATCAAGCATAAATGTTCCAGTTTCAACTTTCAATGAACATTGTCAAAATAGTCAATGAACAAATCGACTACTCTTAGTGAATAACATTAAATTACACCATAAATAAGATATACTACTCTTTGTGAACTCGATCAATACAATCGATGAACAAACTAGCCATGCTAAGTGAATCATTCTAATAAGCACACCTAATGAGTCATTCATTGAGCCTAGATAAATTATTCACTTGTTGTCTCAAGATAAATCCATTGAATAATATGTTTGCTCATTATGATCTTTATGCTGTTTACTAAGGATAGTCTAGTTGTTTAATATGTCTTGAAATTGTTCATCAAAGTATGCTAATTAGTTTATTGGAGGTTTTGTTAGTTCTAACCGGGGATGGACACGTCTTACATGTATCATGAAACTCGACCGAAACCGCTTAAACGGGTCAGGTTTTAGAACTGGAACCATCTAACTAGTTCCAAGTAGGAAGGAATGTGCTCCTAAAATACTATTCCATTTTGTGGTGACGTGTGTGGTTTTGTATTTATTTTTTGGACTTGGGTTTCTAGTGCATTTTCCTTGTACAATGATGTTATCATAAGCTCTTAGAATTAGCTAGATAAATTGTGATTTTAGTACTACATATTTTGACTAACCAATTGCATGGTCTAGTGGTGGTCAGCCCTATCACAAATATCAGCAGTGTGGTATATGATCTGCCATGGGCAACTAAGAGGGAGATTTTCCTTTATATTTCTCTGCTTCTCTTCCTAGTCCTTCTCCACCAAAGCCTTCTCATGAGCGATGAAACCCTAGATAGGCCCTATCCAGCCCTTGATGCCCCACCCAAAAGGGGAGAAAGAAAGAAAAGAAAAACAAGAAACGGAAAAAAACCCCCAAAAAATAATTTGATGGATAGGTTTTGATCCGAATTATTTCATATATTACTTAAGTGATACGAATGACCTTACTAAAGGTATATAATTTTTTCCACCGAAAAGGTCCCTTATGATTGATTCTATAAGCTTGCAAGAAATCATCGTTTCTTTCTGTCATTGTTAGTGTTTCCATCGGTTTTAAGCTAACGGTGAATACTACTTGCATCCTACCTTTCTCAACCCATCCTATTCACGAGGATGGAGAGTGTCTCACCCGCTACCGAGCCGCCAAACTTTCCGATTCCCGGTTTGTTTGTTCGACCGGATCCGATTTTCTTAACCCGACATCCCCATCCCTTTTCTTTTGATTCTCTCACCCGAGTTTGTTGTAAATGTTAATATATACAACATATTTCGTGGTTAGGTGAGAGACTGGAACGACTCCATTCTTCCAGTTGCATTCAACAAACCAAAGGCCCTTGCCTGACCCTGTGGTGTTGCAAAGTGTTGCGGAAATATGGGAGTAAAAGCGAAAATTGCACCGTCGATGCTGTCCTCTGACTTCGCTAACTTAGCTTCTGAAGCTCAACATATGCTCGATTGCGGCGCGGATTGGCTTCACATGGACATCATGGTAGTTCCCTGGTTTCCCAACAACTCTTTTGCTTTATTTTTGGATTTTTGAGCCTTAATTTCATGCATTTTTAGTTCTTGATCTGCTATAGATGGGAAGTTGTTGCTTCAAATTCATTGGATGGGTGGGTTTTGCCTGAAGAATTAGAGTTTGGTGCTAAGTTGATATGAACTTTGGCCTCTCTTTTTAGGTGATTAAGAATTAAGAATTTAAGATAAATTTTGCAGTTCCCACATGGGTTCTGTGCTTGTTTAGGTGTGATTGAGATTTTGGAATCTACAATGGATGTTATCCCATTATATTATTGTAGGCAGTGAGAATATGATGCTCTTTTGAATTATGGATTGAGCTTCAACATGAATCACCATTGCATGGTTATTAATATGGTATGAGAGGATTGACGACGGTCGACAAAGATCAAGTGGCCAAATGTTGGGAGATGGAATTTGTTGATGTATTCAAAACTTGATTTTTAGTTGAATCAACATAATAAAACTTAGGAAAAAATGGAAGACAAATCTCCTATGTCACTGTATTCATTGTTGTATTTCTTTATTTATTTTACATGATGTACATTCTTCGGGAGCTTTCTGATGGCTGCCCTTGTTTTTATCTGCAGGACGGGTATGTGAATATTGCATTCCATTCGCTTTCAAGTATGAGCATTGGAATTATGGATTCCGCATGTTATTAGTTGTAATTAGTGCTTGAGGTTACAACAGTTGCATTTTACAGTTCATTGATTGCATTCTTATATTCAGTGGGATCTTCCGGTTTTTCGCCTGGGTGTTGTTAATTTCTCTTGGTAGTTTTTGATTTAGTGTTGAGGTGTTTTACAGTCACGTTCTTGTTGTGTTGTCTTAGTGCATTTAACAATAATCCTTATGAAAAGAAAGACCCTATCAAAAGATATGTTTAGTAATCAAACAATGGACAAGTGAAGGAAAGGTTGGAAAACTGAGATGCTGAGAAGAATGAAGTTTGGTTTTTAGATATTTGTTTTGTTCTTCGATGATCTTTACATTACTTGATGATGATGAGAAGCAATAGTATTGCTTATATTGATTATTAAATGAACATAATTTGAATTGTTGGCTTCTTGATGTGCTATTGTTGAGGATCAATCCTTATTGGATTATTTTGTGAGTTGCCAACTATTTCTTTTTTCAATCTTCATTCTGTTTAACGCAACCCCCGCCCCCTCCGGGCTGTATTGCAGGGGAATGATATAAGATCTTTCCCTCTCTTTTATATGAGCTCCTCATTCTTAAAATCTCTACCTATTTTGAAGGCACTTTGTTCCAAATCTTACAATTGGTGCTCCAGTGATTGAGAGTCTGAGAAAACATACAAAGTAATGTTCTATTCCACCTGTTTTACTTTTTGTTTCATATGTGGAAGCTTATGTTATGGCTCCAATCTTTAATTATATACTTTGTTTTGTGCTTTTGTAGAGCATATTTGGATTGCCATCTTATGGTCACAGATCCTTTTGCATACGTGGAACCATTAGGAAAAGCTGGTGCATCTGGTTTTACATTTCATGTAGAGGCTTGTAAAGGTGTGATACAAATTACCTGAAGTATATTTGGTTCACGGCTTACTATTTTATAGCATATTAATTCAGAGTGGTAACTCCATGGTTAATTGTTATATAGATAATTGGCAAGAGCTTGTTAAAAAGGTGAAGTCAAAAGGGATGAAACCTGGTGTTTCGTTGAAGCCTGGGACACCTATTGAAGAGGTTTACCCATTGGTATGTTTTCTTGGGGCTAGCAAATTGTTTAGATTGAATATATTGGTCATGTTTTTGGTGAAGTTGCCAGGCAAAGAGTGTTACCCTTTCTGTCATGAGTCACATTATATCTACTGTGTTAGTTGGACTCTTGGTTTCACCTCAAGTACCTTTGTTGGATACTTGGCCTTCATACATGGATTTGGAAACTTGACACTTTGGACTAATAACATGTTATTTTTTCAAAGATCAGTGGTTTGAACATATACGAGTTTTAGATATTTGCATTTGGTTCGGCTGCTTATTCCACCATTGTGGAACGGGATTCAGAAAGAGGATCTAGTATTTACAATTTTCTAGAAGGATTCTTAATAAGTAATCTAATGATGTGCTTCCAGGTGGATGCGGAGAACGGAGTGGAAATGGTACTTGTAATGACTGTTGAGCCTGGATTTGGTGGACAGAAGTTTATGCCGGAAATGATGGATAAGGTTTATGGTTAGACTTATAAATTGTTCTCGCCTTTTACATGCATCATTATATATTTACCCTGTTTCACCTTCCTAACATTCAGGTTCGTGCATTGAGGAAGAAATATCCAACCCTTGATATTGAGGTACGGTATTGTCTTAGTATATACCGTTTTGTGGTGACGTGTGTGGTTTTGTATTTTTTTCTATTTGGACTTGAGTTCCTAGTTCATTTGCCTTGGGCAATGATGAAGCCATAAGCTTTCAGCGTTAGACAATTGCAATGTTACTACCGCATATTTTGACTAACCAACTGAATGTTCTAGTGGTGGTCAGCCCTATCTCAAGTACCAGCAGTGTGTTATATCTAATTCTGCCATGGGCAACTGAGAGGGAGATAGATTTTCCTCTGTATCTCTTCCTAGTCCTTCCCCACCAAAGCCTTCTCATGAGCGATGAAACCCTGGATAGGCCCTATCCACCCCTTGATCTCCACCCAAAAGGGGGAAAGAAAGGAAAGAAAAGAAAAACAAGAAACGGGGAAAAAAACCCAAAAAGAATAATCTGATGGATGTGCTTTGATCTGAATTATTTCATTTATTCCCAAATGATATGAAGGGTCTTGCTGACCGATGTGTACAATTTTTTTCCATTTTGAAAAGGTCCCCTTATGATTGATTTTATATGCTTGCAAGAAATCATGGTTTTTTTTTTTCCTGTCATTGTTAGTGCTTCCATCAGTTTCTTGCTTATTGTGAATAACCCATTCGGTTCACTTGGATGGAGAGTAGGTCTGCATTCTCCTTCACCCATATGTTTTCTGGTTCTGCATTTATGGGCTAGAATAGTAGAATGCTTAAGAGCATATAAATAGCGTTTCCGATTGGCCTCAATATTTTCCTTTTGCTGTTGGGCTGCATGCCCAAGTTTACACATGCAGACAACCTAGGGAGAATCAAACTTTGTTGTCTCTTGTGGAAACCAAGTATCCCACCACTAGGCTACCTCCCAAGGGTCTTTGGTGTGACTTCTATGTAAGTTTTGTTGGTGCTATTTTTTGATCTAACATTGCATTAATTTCTTGTTATTGCATTTTATTATTTCTCGTAACTGCCACCCCTTTATTAAGTGTTTCCTTCTAATCCCCTTCCCTTCCGTTTTTCTTTCCCAAGTCTTCTCTATCACCTGAACCCTCCCACACCCCCAAAGCAAAAGGAGGGGGTTTCTAGCTCCAATTGGCCCTGTACAAGAGATGAAGGCTCTGTACAAGGTTTCTGATGTACATAACTGACGCTTTGCTTGAGATGTGACAAAGCCAAAGAGGAACTAACTTTTACTATTATGAGGCGACCAAGAAACTTTAGTATGATTAAGAAGTCTATAAAACATATCATGTAGGTAAGTGGCAAGATTTGAGAGCTGCTAAGGCATTTAGTACCAACTATAATACAAGTGTTTCTTGATGTCCAGATCTTGAAGTTCCTTACAATATTTGATTAAGTTAGAACTAACTTCAAGCATTTACAACTGGCTTGATGAATGACTGAATGATTCAGTGTGTCTTTGTCTCTTTGGCATTTTATGTCAAGGGTAAAGCTAAGTATGTATATCTTCACCTCCAAGACTAGTCATTGTAGGGCATGACCTTGATGGTGATGATGATGTTGTCATCTTTGGAAAAAATTGTTTTGTCAACTTCAGAAATTTGGATGATGTCAAATAACCGGGATTGTTAGCCTCTCCACTCGGAGTTTAGAATATTAGGTTTAGGATCCATATTTTGTAATGTTGGTTGATGGTTTGACAAATAATTTTAATTGGCTACCTCCAGGAAGGCATTGCTTACATCTATGTAAATTTACCTTTTTTCATTCTTCAATCTCTGGTTGCATTGAGCAGGTGGATGGTGGTTTGGGGCCGTCAACTATCGATGCTGCAGCTGAAGCTGGAGCAAATTGTATTGTTGCTGGGAGTTCAGTTTTTGGGGCTCCACATCCCGCCCAAGTCATTGCGTTAATGAGGAAAAGTGTGGATGAAGCTCAGCTGAAGATGCAGTGTATTTTGCATGAATAATTTGTTTTTGTTCTTCGAGGCTGTGCTTTGTAAGTTGGTGTAGGGATTAGAGATATCCCATAAAATTATACAATTAGCAATGACTCGCTGAGAATACACAAAAATTGTGTACAGTTATATGCACAAATTTATATGTTTGCCAACGAGGAGATGGCGACATGGTGTGTTTACTTAGAGTTGAATAAAAGACATTTTTATGGTGTTCATTGGATGGAATTCATGTTATGTTTGTTGAATGGTGGCCCCGGGGAGGGGGTTGTGATGGATTATTAGGAGAGACTTTTTGATTGGTTTTGTATCATTTTTCAAGGGTACCTCCCAAATTGAATAAACAAATTTGTATTGTTATATACTGAATACCACCGGTGTGTTCTTTTAGATTGTTGAAATGCGTGGCTTGTGGGTGAGCGTGATTGAGTGTGATTTGTTTTTTTTTGAATTACGGGGAACCTAGACCGGTAAAGAGCGTGGTTGAGCATAAGAGGCAGAGAGCAAATTGATTTTGAAGTTTTGAATCAATTCTAGATTCCCAGTCTCTTATGCTCTCTGCCTCGCCCTCTCTCCCTCGCCCGCCGGCCCGGTCTGCCGCCTTGACCACCGCCTGCACTGGCCTTAACCACCGCCGCTCCATGCCCAGTCCCAGCCGTTGAGGTATGTAATGCAATTTCTCGCTCTTATTAGTTCTTTCTTTAATTCAAGGGATGTTTAGGGTTTTGAATCTTTGAATCAATTTTAGAGTCCCAGTCTTCTTACACTCTCTGCCTCGCCCTCTCTCCCTTGACCGCTAGCCGGTCCGCCGCCTTGACCACCGCTGCACCTGCACTGAGTGACAGGTGCAATTTCTTTTGATAAGATTTTGATTCTTTAATTTGTTTTGGGTGAAATCAATTTGCTGTTTGGATTTTGGTTGGATGAAGTAATTTTGATGGCAAATTTGCTTATTAGAGAGTAATTACATGGAAAAACCGCAAATGCCAAATTGTGATATAATTTTATTAGTTTTGTAAGTAATATGTGTAATTGGTGCATGGTGGGATTTGTTTGTGAATTTGTGAGCATTGTGTAATTGTGCCATGTTATTTTATTTGTTTTGTGAGTGATGTGTCTTTTTATTTTAAAATGGAAAGATTTTTTAAGAACTTAAAAGAGGGAATCATTATTGCTTTCGAGCTCTGTATTCCAGAATTTAACTAGAACATTTAAATTAGGTATTTATGAGCTTTAAAATTGGGTTTTGGACACAAAAGCAACCTGGAGCGTGAAATTACCATAATTTGAAAAACCCGAAAAGCTTCGGAGCCGGACATGGATTAAAATTTTAAATAATCGCATATTATTCTGACCCTGTCGGTTTCGATTTTGGATCTGCCACTGTCATTTAATTAGAAATGAAAAGAAAACCAACCCCCTCAAGAGTATTACGAAATTGAAATCTGATTCTCTTGTTTCTATTGTTAACTTCAAGTTATATTTGGAGCAGTAATTCAAAGTTATTGTTAATGGGGAGGTGGGACTTAACAGATTGATACGAAACTATATCAAATGAATGGAAATGTCTATGAAACCAATATCGAAGTGAGGGAAAAATTGAGGATTTTAATTGGGGTTGCACAAGGAGCAATAGGCAACACCATGGGGAAAGGGAGACCCACAAAAAGATGGTGGAGTCATAGTTGAGATGGTGGAGACATATTTGAGTAGGTTGAGCTGTCTTGGCGCAGTACGCCCAATGCTGGTTGATGAAACTATGGGATGTTTTCCTTTTGTTGTAGGACTTGTGGTGGCCAGAACTTTATGAAATCCGTCTCTCTATGGCGGAGATGCTTGCTGAGGTAACGCATCTTACATCCGGGTTCTCACAATACATGTCACTTTAACGGGACCCAGAACGGGAGTTTTGTGTATGGGGTGGCTAGAACCGTTTAAAACTATTACCTAAGGTTAAAATGTCAAACTTTGAATGAAAAGGAAAAGCAAATATCTATTTTCAAGAGCTTTTGCAAACTAGTGTGTTCTGTGCTGCTTCCTTGACCTGTCTTTATTATGACTATTGTTTATGGAGTTTCCTTGTTACCTTGAATTTCAAATCCAATGCGCTGTGTATTTCAATATGTGCATATTGATAATGTTAGTTGAGTCTACTAATAGATTCCTTAACCTCATCCATTAAAAATTTATATATTACTCTGAGTTTTCACAGTACAATTCACTTTAACGGGACCATAACGGGAGTTGTTGTGTATGGGGTGGCTAGAACTGTCTAAAACTATCACCTAAGGTTAAAATGTCAAACTTTCAATGAAAAGGAAAAGCAAATATCTATTTTCAAGAGGTTTTGCAAACTAGTCTGTTCTGTGCTGCTTCCTTGGACCTGTCTTTATTATGACTGTTGATGTGTCTCACTTCACCTCCATCTACCTTATCTGCATATTTGTCAAGTGGCTTTGTGGTGAGTCTTCCATTTTGTTCACTTTAATGTTATGGTGCACTTCTTCATAAAGAACTTTTAGTGCTTTAACTAGTGGTTTAGTTAATGGGTTGGACTTGGAATTAGTTTGTTTAACCAAGAATAGAGGCTATTCTTCTAATTTTATGTGTATATTTTCTTTGATATAATGTGGAAGGAACTGCTTGCCTTGCGCTTGTAATTTTTCCAAAACTAGGTATTTCCAACCTTAGCTGATCCTTCTCCACATTTTATTGTCCCACAACAGCATTGTTGAGCTAGAAACAGACAATTTTCTTTTAGGGTACATATGTCTATAGTTTAGGTCATTTGTGGTCCAATTCAAAGGATCCCTGTTGGGGATTACCAATTGTAGAAAATGGGTCTGCTGAAGTGAGAGTTCTAGTTTTCTGGTCACTGAATTCCCTATATGGGTGGTGGGTTTCCTGATGTATAGATACTTGAAAAGGGATTTTGTAATGCACTAACCCCCCCCAAAACAAAAAAAAATTTGAACTTCTGAATGAAGTATTTTAAGAAAGCCTTCATCTTGGAAGTCCTTGGGATTTCAAGAATCCCTATGCAAAGAGAAATCTTTGCACCTGGGCAAGGTTGTGGATCTTCATCACTAGCTTAGTTTTCTCGTAAAGTGAGTTTTGCGGAGGGGCATTTCATGTTGTTTATTTCTGGTCTAGTTCAATATGGTGGTTAAGGATCCAAAATATGGAAAAACATGGCCTTTAACAAAGAGAAGAATTTTGAGGGAGTATTCTCTGCGCATTCCTCTCCTTGAAGAGGAAGACAAATTCATTTAGAAAGTGGGCATATTTTTTGGAATCATTATGAATCTGGAATTTAATTATGTCAAAGGGAAGCAGTAACTAGAGTAACTATGTTTCTTTTTCATATTCTTTGCATAGAGAACTTCATATATTGCCTGTACTTGTTTAAGCACGTTGACAACTCTACTAGGTCATGTTCCTGCTGTGGCCTGTATTGCCCTATAAGGATTATTGGCTTCATACTACAAAGTTCTTCCCTGGCCCTCCTACCCTGCATCACCACGTCTATTTCTATCTATCATACGGCTTTTCCCCTGTCTAGTGTCATTATGAATCTTGAGCTAGGTGTTATTGCTTATCCCCCTACTGTCTGTCCCTCTCCCCTAATGTCTGGTGCTTTTTCGCACAGTTTAGAAGGCCATGTTATAATTTTCAAGTATATGAGGACAATGTGAAAACTTTTGGTGAACTTTTGGCTGTAGTTACACTTGGCCTACAGAGCAATTCAGTCCAGACTTCAATCTTTGCTTCTTCAAGGCTTATTGGACGTTGGCCAATTATCCTAGTGACCTTATCTCTGGTTGTGCAGTCCCTAATAAGTCTTTGATTGATGATATCTGTCACAAAATAGATTGATATTCTTGTGTCTTCATCAGCAGTGCCCATCAATTCTGCCTGACTTTGAGGATAGTCAATAAATCTGTTGACTAATCTTGTAACGAATTTACTGTATGCAGAAGCTAGCAATAAAAATACCCGAAAAGAGTTCATCTAACGTGTCCACCGTCCCAAAGGAAGAATCTGATGCTGGACAAGAAAAACTTATGCCCAAACCAAAGAAGACCGATGAAATAGATGACATCTTTTCAAGCAAAAAGAGGAAGAAATCAGAGATAGAGAAGGTAGGAGAAGGTGTAGAAAAGAACAAAACACCGAAGAAGTTGATGAAAAAGAAGGGGAGTCAAGGTCCAAGGGAAAGTGAAGGTGCAACTGGTTCAAAGCCTAGAAGGAGAACAAACGATGGGTTGGCTATTTACACAGCAGAAGAGCTCGGAATTAACAACCAAAATGCTGGTGGAACTGGACTTTGTCCTTTTGATTGTTCATGTTGCTTTTAGCATCATAATGTTCTCGGCACTTTTGGGAGGTGGTATTTTTCCAGCTTTGTATCTGATTATGTATTGATTTTTGTAGTCTTTTGTGTTATAGTGGAAAATCTCGAAGATGATACTCAGTTGAAGATGATCTTGTTTGCACCTTCAAGTGTGAGCGCTAGCACCATTTATTTTTAATTTTTTTAACTTTTTTAAATTTTATTGAGTACGAGAAGCACGAAATTTATAGATATTTTTGAATCCAAATCGTATCACTAAGAAGCTAAGGACAAATCTTATTAGTTGAACTAGCTTGTATTTGGTGCAAGTTCTTAAATCCTCATGGGAATATGCTACCAGGTGAAACATTATTAATTTAAACCCACAAAACTTTTTCCTATTTTTCATTTGTTCAACCAGCTTGTTCACTTATGGCGAGAAGTAAATACTTTCAAAAAGTTGTTCCGAGTATTTAAGAGTCTACTAGTAGCTTCATTAACCTCATCCATTAAAAATTTATATATTATTATGGGGTTTTACAATACATGTTATTTTGACTAATTTATTTTATTTTATTTTTTTATCATTAAAGATAGTAATTCAGGTAATAACTATGACAAAGTACAATAGAAAAACGATGATTAAGAGCCCAACAAATACAAGATAACCAGACCCATAACTACTAATGGGAATAGTTAGGAAAAAAGCATGTTATTACTTGATCCAACAAAAACATGCCTAAATTAAAAGTAGAAGACTTCCCAATGGCTAACCGATAACTTCGCCTCGTAAATTTTAAGTTGCACGCTTCAAAATATTCCAATCAAACAAGTGAAAAAGAAACTTGAAACTATATAATTCAAGTTCCATTCCAATTTTGCCTAACCAAATAAGGCGCTTAGTCTTATTAGATTATTAATTATAAAAATAATAATATAATATTAATAATAAATGAAAAAATTAATATTGAAAATAGTGAAAAAAATAATGGCAATAATCATGGACAAAAAAATAAAATAAAATAACAAAACCGTGAGAGAGAAAGCCTAGAGTGAGAAACTCTTGACTTCAATGGTGAGGAACATAAAACAATCAAACCCTAGGCCCTCTGTGAAACCACCAGTTACTCCTACACATGAGAGCCCGTCGATTCCACCGATTCCTAATCCAGAGCCTTCGGCGAGTCTGCAAACGCCCCCAGAAACCAGAGTTCACCAGTTGGAGCAACAGCAATCAGATGAAACAGTGATAAGTGAGAATCCGGAATCTAACAGTGCAATTCAGGGTTCCAGTCTCTCGTGGGCTGACCGGGTGCAACGGAGGATACAACCCCCACCTATCCGTGAAGGAGAGAATGGCTTGCGTGGGGGTGCATCACAAGTCGCAAATGCAGGATTTCGATTGGAGTATAGACCTCCGATTGAAAAAGATGGACGCCTATTCCAGAAGATTGAGCAAGCAGACATAGAGTCTGAGGTAGAATACTGAAACTTTTCTCTAATCTGTCGTGTTCTGGGAGCCAACCCCCTCTGATTGTAATGGAAGGATTTCTTAATCGTATATGGGGTAGAACAGTGATTGATAAAGTTTTGAGGAGGGATAATGGAGCCCACATAGTCAGATTTCATGCTCAAATGGATAGAGATCGAGTTCTCCGGCAAAATATCTATTACTTTGATAAGAAACCGCTGATTGTTAAAGAGTGGTCATTGGGACAGGGATTAGACATGGAGATTACAACAATTCCAATCTGGGTGAGATTCCACCACTTACATCCAAAATTTTGGGGAGTAGATGGCCTTAGTAAAATAGCAAAGTCTTGTTAGGCATCCCTTGGTTGCAGACAAACACACACCGAATAAGGGAAGATTGAATTTTGCTCAAAACCCTTATCGAGATTAATATAACCAAACCCATACCTGAGGTGGTAAAATTCATTGATGAGAATGATGAGTTGATATCTCAAGGTTTTGAACTTGAATGGTATCCAGAGAAGTGCACCAAATATGGGATGTATGGTCACCTTGAAGAGCTGTGTAGAAAGGGGATTAAAAGAGTTTGGGTCCCTAAACCTCAACAGTAGAAGCAACAGAAAGATAGTGAACTTGAGGTACCTATTCAACAGGAGAATGTGATTGAGCAGACTTGTCCAAACCAAGTCAATACTCATACGGAACCAGTCCAGCAGAGGAATGGATTCAGCATATTGGAAGGTAACAATCTTGCATATGAACCACTAATACTTAAACCCTCAGAGGAACCAATTCAACGTGTGGTTTCTTTGAGATAGGACGATGGATAGAAGTATAGTGTGGAATGTAAGGAGGATGAATAACCCCTCCAAGCAAGAGGAGATTTATCTCTTCTTGAAGAATAATGGGATTTATTTAGCTGGCTTGTTGGAAACCAAAGTGAGTAAGAATAATGTGGAGCATGTTGCAAATAGAATTTGCAAGGAGTGGCATAGGGTGACTAATGAAAAAGATGACATGAAGAGTAGAATTTGGGTTATCTGGAAACCTGTGTTTTTGAAGTAGAAATCCTAATGGTGAAGAAACAAGTTATTCATTGCCTCATTAGACATATACACACACAACAGGAATATCACTGGTATGTGATTTATGCCTCAAATTGTGACATAGAAAGAAGAGATCTATGGGAGTTCCTCACCGTGACTAGTAAAACAGTCAAAACTTGGCTAATTTCGGGTGATTTTAACTGTGTTACAAAAATCTAAAAGAGTAGGAGGGACTGAAGTTCAGTTCAGTGCTATGGACGAATTTCAGAACTGCATTGCTGAGTGTCAAATACAAGAGATGAGACATGTGGGACACCTTTTCACATGGACAAATAAGCAAAAAGGACAAGGCAGAATACTCTTTAGGGTGACAGAGCCTTTATGAATGAAGAATGGATTGATTCATTTCCTGATTTTGATTGTACCATCCAGGCAGTTGGAATCTCAAATCATTGTTGCCTTCTATTCAATGCTCATCCTAAAGAGAAGAAAAGATCTATGTTTAGATTTTGTAACATGTGGTGTCACCACAAAGGTTATATGCAAACTGTACAAGGAGAGTTGGAAGTTCAGTGGAAATGGGACAAAGATGTATATAGTTGTGCAAAAGCTAAAAAATGTGAAGCAGGCTTTGAAAAAATTCATAAAACTGAGTTTACACAATTGGAGGGAAGCTGATTGAAGCCAGACAGATGCTATTAGATATCCAGACACAACTATTTGATGGACTTGGCAATGATGCCTTATATGATGCAGAGAAACAAGCTCTTTTCAAATTAGAGGACTAAAGAAGGCATCCGAAGAATTACATGGGCAGAATAGCAAAATCAGTTGGCTAAAAGAGAGGGATTTGAACACCCCATTTTTTCATTCTGTCATCAAATAGGGAAATGCATAATCCTAGATTAGTAGCCTACTAAATCTGAAGGGAGAATACACCTATGATGCACAAGGATATTGCTGATTCACTGATATACTTCTTCTAATCTTTGTTGAGTGCTAAAGTAAGACAATGCAAGGTGAAATGGTCCATTATTTAGGGAGGCAATTGCTTGAGTTTGTAACCCCAACCTCCAATCCACAATTAACTCGACCAACATTTGCTTAATAACCACAACGACTTAAGGTGATGAAAATTAAGATCAAGATGAAGCCATTACTGCCGTCTCCAAATAATAGAGACAAGGCTAAGACACTTAATTAACTAATAATAATTTTTTTTCGTACGACAAAAACGATAATATGAAAATTATGTTTATAGAAACAGATAGCTAGGATGACTCTATTACCATATCTAAAGTTCATACATGACCCAAAACTTAAACTTATTCTAGCATAACCCATAATAGCAAAGAAATGCAAGAGGGGTGATTAATAGGTCATTGTCCGAACTTGTCGGAACCCTTTTCCGTCGGACTCCTCTATCTCCCGAACCTCCTGTTTAACCCTTGTCTGTTTCTCTTTCCCTAAAACAAAATTAAAAAGAACAGGAAAACTAAAAGTGAGTGGTTGGCTCAATACGTTACCCTTGTACTCGTAAAAACATTTTTGGTGAGCCGGTGAGCACGCGCAATTTCAAAAATTCATTTGAAATATATCATTTAAGCAAAAGCTCAATCTTCTGTTTTTTGTAGACTTTTTGTTTAAAATTTCGATTTCGTAAATGGTTTAACTTTCGGCTAACACCAGGACCCCAATTTATATGCGATTGCAGCAATGGCCTTGGCTAAACGATTCGATTAATATTCCCGTTACGGAAGGGCCCGATTCGATTAATTCGCTAGCGAGACAATTAAGAACGGTTAACAATAACCGATCAATAATTAACGATTAACAATTCATTGGGTCCTAAAATGTTAGGCCGTTTTAAAACAAATACGGTAAAACTTTTCATAACAATTAAAAATTTAACTATTTTAGAAGGGTAGAAGTAATAATGTACCTCGGTCGGGAAGTTATTTCGAACTAATTTTTGATTTGCTTTGCTTTCGACGTTTCCGATAACCTTACGTTTGCAAAGAAATTTACCCCTTTACTTTAATATAATTATTATATGTATATATATATTTCCTCATACCCCTTTTGATCAAAATTACTATCTAATTCTTGAATTTGTTTTCAAAAAATAAGCACGCATGTATATGCATGTACATACATATATATTTTTCTTTAACTTTATTTCTCCAAATAAATTTCCTCAATTTCTCAACACATATAGATATATTAACTCTTTCCTTCTTTCTATCTATTTATTTTCCATTATGAATAATTAAATTTAGTCTAGAAAAAAAGAATTATTACCTTAGTAATAAAGGTGTTGAAAAAAAAGGGTGAGGAAGGGCAATTGGTGGCTGGCCGGAATCCGGCGACCGGCGGACGGCAGGTGGGCAGGCGGCGACAAGCGGCAAGCGGCAAGCGGCAGCCGGACTGGGGCTGTAGGAAGGTAGTTGGACTTGTGGCTTTTCTTTAGTTTTCCTTTGCTCTTTTTTTTTTGTTTCTGCTGAGGCCCAGCAGCCCCCACCTATTTATAATGGGCTTCGCAGCCCAAATCTTATCATCTTCCCTCCATCACTTCCATGGGATTTGGGCTTATCCAAATCATAATTATTTTTCATGGTTAATTTTTCCACCATACACTTGTTCCCCAATTTATTTCTTTGTAAAATTTTTGCTGTTTTGCTTTTTGTTTTTTTATAATTTTTTTATTTATCATTATTATTATTTTATTTATTTATCTATTTTATTGTTTGCACATTTTATAAATATTTAAGCATGACTCAATTATTTCTCATTTCCATTTTGATATTTATGCGCGGCTCACTGCTTCTTAAATATAGAAACGATGAAATGCAATAAATTAATATAATTAAACTTTGGGGCCTTACATCCTCCCCCTTAAAAAAGTTTCGTCCCGAAACTATAATCGAGTAGTAACATACCTTTAAAACAAGTGGGGATAATGATTTCTTATTTCCTCCTCGGTTTCCCATGTCGCTCGGAAACTCCATGGTGGGTCCAAATTACTTTAACTAAGGGTATTGCTTTGTTACGCAATTGTTTAACCTTTCGGTCCACAATTTTTACGGGTTGCTTTTCATAAGTCAATCCTTCCGCTTCAATATTTAGCGGTTCGTACACGATTGTGTGGGATGGGTCATGTACATACTTTCGCGGTTGGGAAATGTGAAACACATCATGTACGTGTTGTAGTTCCGGTGGCGAGGCCGATCGGTAAACAACATGATTGACTTTCTCAACAATCTCATAAGGTCCAGATAAAACGAGGACTCAATTTGCCTTTTACATTAAATCTTCGATTCCTTTGCTTGGAGAAACCTTAAGAAAGACCTTATCACCTTCTTGAAATTCAAGAGGCTTTCTTCTGCGGTCCGCATATGATTTTTGCCTATCTTGGGCCACTTTCATATTTCGTTGAATAACTTTTATCTTTTCGACCGTTTCTTGAATCATTTCCGACCCAATACTAAGGTTTCATCCGGATCGTTCCAACAGAGAGGGGTTCTACACCTTCGCCATACAATGCTTCAAAAGGTGCCATTTTGATAGTCGCTTGGTAGCTATTATTATATGAAAATTCAGCTAATGGAAGATATTCCTCCCACTTCCCTGAAACTCCAGTATACATGCTCGTAGCATATCTTCAACCACTTGGTTTACTCTTTCTGTTTGCCCGTCGGTCTCGGGGTGATACGAGCTACTAAGCTGTAGTTTTGTTCCAAATGCTCTTTGCAAGGCTTTCCAAAACGAGCCCGAAATCTCGAGTCCCTATCCGAGATTATATCTTTAGGAATCCCATGCAAACGCACAACTTCTTTCACATATATTTGAGCTAACTTATCAATCCCCTAAGAATCATGTATTGGTATAAAATGAGCTGACTTTGTAAGTCCGTCAACAATTACCCATATCGCATTTTTCTTTGATGCTTGAAAGGGGTAATCCCATAATAAAATCCATGGAGATTGAATCCCACTTCCAAACAGGGATCTCCAATGGTCGCAACTCACCAACCCGGGCGTTGGTGTTCCGCTTTCACTTTCGACGGACGGGGCACTTATTCACAAATTGGGCTATATCTCTTTTCATGTTGTTCCACCAAAAGGTTTGTCTCAAATCTCTATACATTTTTGTACCCCGGGGTGAATGGAGTATCCGGTGTTGTGTGCTTACGCTAGTATCCTCCCCCTTAATTTCACGCTGAGTGGTACACAAATTACGTTACGAAATCTTATAACCCCTTGATCATCCTCATGAAATCCCAAAGCTTTTCCTTTGCTTATACTTTCTTTGATTCTCTTAATCTCGTCATCCCCGACTTGCGCTTGTTTAATTTCTTCTAAAAGGGTAGGTTGAACTGTTAACATTGACAGAATCATGTTTGACTCATGGGATAATATCGGTTCAACCCCTATTCCTTGCAAATCTCTTAATATCTCGGGACATATAACCTTTTAACGCATTCACATCATGATGGGTTTTCCGACTCAATGCATCCGCCACAACATTTGCCTTCCCTGGGTGATAGTGAATTTGCATATCGTAATCCTTTAGGAACTCCAACCATCTTCATTGTCGCAAATTCAACTCTTTACGTGTGAAAATATACTTAAGACTTTTATGATCAGTAAAAATCTTGCATACACTTCCATGCAGGTAATGTCTCCAAATTTTTAAGGCAAAAACTACTGTGGCTAATTCCAAATCATGAGTGGGATAATTCTGCTCGTATGACTTCAATTGCCTAGAAGCATATGCTATGACTCTCCCATTCCGCATCAAAACGCACCCAATTCCTTGTCTAGATGCGTCACTATACACAACGAATTCCCCATCTTGCACCGGTAAGGCCAAAACTAGTGCGAGTAGTGAGCCGTTTCTTGAGCTCTTGAAATGCGGTTTCACACTTATTATTCCATTCAAATTTCGTTGTTTTCCTCAAAAGATTAGTAAGGGGCAAAGCTATTCGTGAAAAATCCTGTACAAATCGTCTATAATATCCAGCCATTCCCGAAAGCTTCGGACTTCTATCACATTTGTTGGTCTAGGCCACTCGAGTCATCTGCCTTAACCTTCTAGGGATCAACTTTAATTCCCTCTTTAGAAATTACATGCCCTAGAAAATTTACTTGAGACAACCAAAATTCGCATTTTGACAACTTAGCATATAACTTATGAATCCTCAAAGTTTGCAGAACAACCCTTAAATGATCGGCATGCTCCTCCTACGTCTTAGAATATATTAGAATATCATCAATAAAAACAACAATAAATTTATCCAAATAAGGCCTAAATATTCTATTCATCAAGTCCATAAAAGTCTTTGGAGCATTTGTTAACCCAAAAGGCATAGCTGTGAATTCATAATGTCCATAACGTGTCCTGAACGCCGTTTTTGGTATATCCTCGGGCTTAATTCGCAACTAATGATATCCGGACCGGAGGTCAATTTTGAGAACACCCCTATTCCCTGTAATTGATCAAATAAATCCTCAATCCTTGGCAAAGGATACTTGTTCTTTACGAGTAACCTTATTTAGTTCTCTATAATCTATACATAACCTCAAAGTTCCATCTTTCTTCTTTACAAACAAAGCGGCGCGCCCCAAGGAGATACACTCGGCTTTATATAACCTTTTTGTAACAATTCCTCCAACTAAACCTTTAACTTCTTCGGTTCTGCGGGAGCCATCCTATACGGAGGTTTGGAAATGGGTCGCGCTCCGGTTCAATCTCTATCTCAAAATCAATTTTCCTTTTTGGGGGCAACCCAGGAATTTCACTTGGGAAAACGTCGGAAAATTCTTTAACTACAGGAATATCCTCTATCTTTGTCTCCTGTTTTTCTTCCGTTACAAAGCATAAATAAGCTTCCTTTCCTTGCTTAACAAGTCGTCTAGAGGCTCTCAACGACACTACAGTACAATCTCCCATCTCCCTGGTACCTTGAAACCTCATTTCCCTGCCTTTTGTACCCTTCAAGGATATAATCCGGCCTTGGCAATCTATTTTTGCCCCATACTTAAACAACCAATCCATACCCAAGATTACATCAAATTTCGACGAGTCAAAGCTGTACCAAGTCACCCCTAAAATTTTCTTGACTTAGGGTAATAGGGCAATTTGTATACATAACGTCACATTTTATGGTTTGACTCGTGGGCGAGACTCACATATAATTCTACGGGTTGTTTACTCGGTTCCAAACCTATTTGAGATGCGAGACTTTGATGAAATAAAAGAGTGCGTAGCACCCGAATCAAATAAAACAGTAAGTGGTACTAAATTTAAAAAGAACGTACCGAGTCACAACGGTCCCCATGTCGGTAGCTTCGCTTTTTACTCATTACATAAGCTCTTCCAACCTGCCTACTGCTCGTAGATACTGTGGCTGCCCGTGCATTCCTTTGGTTTTGGCTTGGACCTTTGCTTGCTGGGGAAGGTCTGGTTGGGCAATTTGCAATTAAATGGTTGTAATCCCCACACCAATAACAACGATTGGTGCCAACCTAACAATCTGCTGTGTCATGGTTGGTTCGACCACACTTCGAGCATTGTTTCTTAGTTGAGGTAGAAATTTGGAACTTAGTTCCTGTACTTGCAGAGCTTTTTGCTTGGTGTTCCCTCTGCAGGATTCTTTTTTCATTCCTTCTCTTCAGGAAGGTATTTGGACTCGACATCCGTAATTCTCGCTTTACCGTTCCACTTCGCGGCTCGCTCATACAATTCTTGACTAGTTTGTATAGATTGCCCGGCTAATTGGTGCCTAATATAGGGTGCTAGGCCTTCCTCAAATCTTATCATTCTCATACGATCCGTGGCTACGTACTCAGAGGCAAACCTAGATAATTACGCAAATTTGCTCGCATACTCCATCACCGACATATTGTCTTGCTTTAACTCCAAAAATTCCTTTTGCTTTTGTTTTTGCAAGGACACTTGGGTAAAATTTTGCTCTCAACTCCTTCAGAAACTTATCCCACGAGCCTTCGGAATTTTGAAACTTAGTTTTACAATTCCCCACCGGATATCAGCCTGTCCGGTGAGGTAAAAAGCCCCGATGCTCACACGCTTTTCATTTGGTACCTGTACCACATCAAATATTTTCTCTATCTACCTAGTCCATTCTTCCGAGTACTACTTGGATCCATTTTTCCATCATACGTTTTTGGATTTTGTTTTGCTACCCTTTCAAAAAGTCTACCCTCCTTTCCAGAATTTTCCGAGCTAGATTCCTTAAGTTTCGCGTTACCACCGCTATAATCTGTCCCTAACAATTCAGGATCTATGTCTTTGAGTATTCCCTTCTTATCTAGCTCATTCTCAGCTTTTTGCACATCACTTGTTGCCTCGATGTGGGGTTAGAATTGGAGGGTTTGATTAATTGACTCGAGTGTGCAAAGATTCTTCGTTGTTCTCCGGAATGCTCTCATCTTGAATCGACATTCTACTAAAAAAACAACAATAATTAACTTTTTCCTTTCCCTTTCTCTTCTTTCTTTTTTTATTCATCAAATTGATATAGTATACGTACATATATATATATATATATATATATATATATATATATATATATATATATATATATATATATATATATATATATATATATATATATATATATATATATATATATAACACCTTCTTTATTTGTTAAAGTTATATTATACATTGTTCGACTATAACACTAACATTCCCTTGATAGGTCTACAAAATGTCCACCCTTAGCAACAAAATGAGTGGAAAGAGGGGTTAGATTAATCACTATTCTACCCCTACAATACCCGTACTTATACAACCATATAACTCCACTCCTTCTCTTTCCCTTTTTCATCGGTTAGTTTATATTATACACTATTTTACATATTTACATATCCTACACAGCTAGTTACCCCTAGATTCATCAACTCCTCGTATTTCAATTCTCACATCATGAAATCCAGGTCGCTACTATTATTGGTGTCGGGCCCGAACTCCATGACTCACTCTCCTCCATCTCATCTTCCTCGGGATCTATCACTTCACTTTCATCAGAACTTATCCGGATAATTTCCGGGGATTCCGAGATATCAACCACACTCACAACATCACTTGGAACCACTAGATACATCTGTCTCATAATTGTCCCATACATCATAGCCATCTTCTCCGACCCAAATATTAACATTGTCGGACTCAAACTCGGGAGCGGGTGAATTTGAAGCTACTGGGTTCTCAACATTCACTGCTTCCGGAAAAGAGTCCTCGTAACCGTGCAGGGGTGAACCCACCGCGATCGGCCAAGTCTTAGAGCTTTAATTCCTCCACTATGCAATCCCATGGATTTCCATAAGTCGGAAATGTGTCGTGTTCCCCAACGTTTCCAGTGTCCATAAATTCCCGACATTTATTTTTAAAGGACAATCGGGGTTCAACATCGGGTAAACCTTTTAGTAAGCACTGGGCTTTGACAATAGGGTCAATGAAAGGAGTTTCGAGATTGCTTAGTACATGCTGCAAGAAGACAGACCTTTAACGTCTTTATGTAGTCGGTCACCCGTTGACCCAACTTCATTTTAATTTCGTACGGATCCCTTGGCACCATTTCCTATTACCAACAACAAAATATTAAGAACTTGCATAATCTCACCTATACATTTATATGACAATATCTATTTCAATCTCACAATAATCCCATATATCCATCACAATGACTCAACCACCTCTCTCTATTTTCTCTAAACATATCACCCTAATTTTTGGTCTCATTTTGACGTTTAGATACGGGACCAAAATCCTAGGCTCGATACCACCTCTATAATGCCCCAACCTCCAATCCATAATTAACTCGACCAACATTTGCTTAATAACCACAACGACTTAAGGTGATGAAAATTAAGATCAAGGTGGAGGCATTACTGCCGTCTCCGGATAATAAAGACAAGGCTAAGACACTCAATTAACTAATAATAATTTTTTTTTTTGTACGACAAAAATGATAATATGAAAGTTATGTTTATACAAACAGTAGCTAGGATGACTCTATTACCATATCCGAGTCCATACATGACCCAAAACTTAAACTTATTCTAGCATAACCCATAATAGCAAAGAAATGCAAGAGGGGTGGTCAATAGGTCATTGTCCGACCTTGTCGAACCCTTTTCGTCGAGACTCCTCTATCTCCCGAACCTCCTGTTTAACCCTTGTCTGTTTCTCTTTCCCTAAAACAAAATTAAAAAGAACAGGAAAACTAAAAGTGAGTGGTTGGCTCAATATGTTACCCTTATACTCGTAAAAACATTTTTGGTGAGCCGATGAGCGCGCAATTTCAAAAATTCATTTGAAATATATCATTTAAGCAAAAGCTCAATCTTCGTTTTTGTAGACTTTTTGTTTAAAATTTCGATTTCGTAAATGGTTTAACTTTCGACTAACACCAGGACCCCAATTTATATGCGATTGCAGCCATGGCCTTGGCTAAACGATTTGATTAATATTCCCGTTACCGGGAAGGGCCCGATTCGATTAATTCCGCTAGCAGACAATTAAGAACGGTTAACGATGAACCGATCAACAATTAACGATTCATTGGGTCCTAAAATGTTAGGCCGTTTTAAAACAAGTACGGTAAAACTTTTCGTAACAATTAAAAATTTAACTATTTTAGAAGGGTACAAGTAATAACGTACCTCGGTTGGGAAGTTGTTTCAAATTAATTTTTACTTTGCTTTGCTTTCGACGTTTCCGATAACCTTCGTTTGCAAAGAAATTTACTCCTTTACTTTAATATAATTATTATATGTATATATATATATTTCCTCATACCCCTTTTGATCAAAATTACTATCTAATTCTTGAATTTGTTTTCGGAAAATAAGCACGCATGTATATGCATGTACATACATATATATTTTTCTTTAACTTTATTTCTCCAAATAAATTTCCTCAATTTCTCAACACATATAGATATATTAACTCTTTCCTTCTTTGTATCTATTTAGTCTAGAAAAAAGAATTATTACCTTAGTAATAAAGGTGTTGAAAAAAAAGGGTGAGGAAGGGCATTTGGTGGCTGGCCGGAATCCGGCGACCGGCGGACGGCAGGTGGGCAGGCGGCGGCAGCGGCACGGCCGAGGTCAGGCAGTGTAGGAAGGTAGTTGGGCTTGTGGCTTTTCTTTAGTTTTCCTTTGCTCTTTTTTTTGTTTTCGCTCGAGCCCAACAAATTCCCACTTATTTATAATGGGTTTCTGCAGCCCAAATCTTATCCTCTTCCCTCCATCACTTCGTGGGATTTGGGCTTATCCAAATCATAATTATTTTTCACACATGGTTAATTTTTCCACCATACACTTGTTCCCCAATTTATTTGTTGTAAAATTTTCTGTTGTTTTGTTTTTTGTTTTTTATAATTTTTTTATTTATCATTATTATTTTTATTTTTATTTATCTATTTTATTGTTTGCACATTTTATAAATATTTAAGCATGAGTCAATTATTTCTCATTTCCATTTTGATATTTATGCGCGGCTCACTGCTCTTAAATATTAAAACAATAAAATGCAATAATTAAATATAATTAAACTTTGGGGCCTTACAGAGTTCTTACCAAAGGAAAGCCCTTATGATACCTTACGAGAAGGAAGAAGTCAAGGGTGCCATCTCGAGACATCAATGGCATCAAGAGTCCAGGACCGGATGGGTTTGGGAGTAAATTTTTCCAAAGCACCTAGTCAATTATTGGAAACGAGATAAGTAAGGCTATTCTTGATTTCTTCCATACGAGACAATTACTTAGACAAATCAATACTACTCGTTGTATCTCTTATACAAAAACTAATCATCCTCAAGATCCTTCCGAATTTAAACCGATCTCATGTCTGTAATATCCTGTACAAAACCATATCCAAACTTCGTGTAATAGGTTGGATATTCCGCCTAATATCATTTCGGAGAACCAAACAATCTTTGTCTCAAATAGATTGATATTACATAATATCCTAATTGCTTTGGATTTGGTGAAACATTACAAAAGGAAGAATATATCCCATAGGTGTATTATCAAGATTGACATCGGGAAGGCGTATGATACCATTGATCGAGAATTCCTGATTGACATGATGAAGGGAATTGGTATACCTCCTAAGTTTGTAGATTGGGTCGTTGAATGCATGACTTCGCTAAGTTTTCTCTTAATTATAATGGCAGTCTTAAAGGCTTTTTCGGTGGTGGGAGAGGAGTTAGACAAGGTCCAAGGAGACCCCATCTTCCTTCCCCCTTCTCTTTGTTATTGGCATGGAATATCTATCTAGATTATTCAAAGATATGGCGGATAACCCAAGCTTCAAGTTTCACCCATGCTGCAAAGGATTAGGCCTAACACATTTAATCTTCCCGGATGACTTGTTAGTTTTTGTAAAATCGATCCCTAATTGCAAGTGTTATGTACACAATTGGGAAGTTTGCTACGGTGTCGGGCCTAGAAGCTAACCTCCAAAAATCCCAAATCATCATGGCGGGGATAGATGAAGATGCCGAAGACCAATTAGTATAGTAAACAAGTTTTGAAAAAGGCCAATTGCCAATAAAATATCTTGCAGTGCCAACTGAAACATGGAAAATTAAATAGGAATGACTGTCTATCCCTGGTTTCCAAAATTACTTCTAGAATAAGGAGTTGGGGGTGAAAAAGTTGAGTTATGATAGAAGAACCCGGTTAGTGAACTCGCTTTACTTAACATGCATATTTATTGGAACTCCATTTTTATTCTACCCAAGCTCGGTTCTCAAAGAAGTGGATAAAATCTGCATGAATTATCTATGGGGAGACACCGCAAACTATCATAGGAATAACCTTGTTGCCCGAGATGAGGTCTACCTACCCAAGAAAAACGGCTCTCGTTGGGAAACATCTTTGGTATCCGCCCACCCGGAGATATTGGGGATTAAATGGGTGCATAATGTGTACCTCAAACAACAAGATTGGAAAAGCTGCAGTATTGAAACATGATGTTAGCTGGAGTTTCAAAAAATCATGAGCTTAAGAAAACATTTGCCATTTTGGTGGGATAATCGGAATGACAAATGGAAAGTTCAAAAGCGGGATGTCTACCAAGTCAAAAAACCTACGAGTGCCCTCCCGACTCCAAAACCCGCAACAAATTGGTGGCAACTTGTTTGGCATAAACATGTGGTGCCCAAACACTCATTTTGTATCCGGCTTGTCTTCAAACGAAGCTCTTGACAAAAGATAGAATCAGCAGATGGAAACTATTGGATAACCCCAAATGTGTATTCTGTGATCTTCCCGAAACCATTGATCATCTCTTCCTTCAATGCTACTTTGCACGAGCAATTATCAATGAAGTTCAATTGCAAAATGTTGACATTGATCGGAGAATATGTTGGAATGCATCGTTGGTCGGACAAAAATTATCCAACACAAAGTCGGCTGTAATTGCACCTATTGTTGGTGCAATCTGTTACTTTATATGGAATGAGTGTAACATTAGAATATTCCAGGAAAAAGTCGAACAAGTGCTGCCATTGTCGAGGAAATTAGATGGACAATCGAAACTTTTGATGCGAAAAAAGAAAGTATATAGAGAATAGATAGCTAATATGTAATGAAGTTTGATCATTAGGTATGCCCAATGTAATCTTGTACATATTTGGATTGTTTAATAGTAAAAGCTTACCGCTTTTGTTAAAAAATAAAATAAAATAATGGACAACAATAAAAAGAAAAAAATATTGTGTTAATCCTAAAAAATGGAGATTATGATAAGATACAAAAATTTTAAAAATTACCTTTGTGTGTCTTGAGAGAAGGATTTAGCAATTTTGAAGTCTCTTTTGTTTTGAAGAGAATAATATAGTTTAAAACAAAGAGAAGGAGAAAGAACCAAGTTAATCAACCCAAAAGGATTGGAATAGATTACATTTAATTGATTCTCCTAGAGAGAGCTTATTGAAATTAACTAATCTAATTAACCTTAATTAGAGAGAGAGAGAGGAGGGATTTGGTTGAGTCTTTCACTAACCTCAAACTGATAATTCACGAAATTATTGATAACGTCTAATAAAAAATGTAAAAATTATTAGATAAATCACGAGTCCACTAAAAGACAAAAAAATTAAAAAAATCGCAACGTCGCCTGAGAGATTCGAACTCTCGCGGGGAACATGTACTTAGCAGGCACACGCCTTGACCACTCGGCCAAAGCGACGCTCATTGTTTGTCTTAATATAAATAAATTTATTATTATTTACATTTAATTCAAAGCATACAAACAAACGCAGAGGGAGCTTTGTAAAAGAAAAGGGGTGGTGGGCTTGCTACCTCGCTGCTGCTGCGATCGTGAGGACCAAATGGCGGCGGCGACGGCGGCGGCCGGGAGCCTGACGGCGAGAGATCGACAGATACTGGCGGCGGTGAATACTGGAGCATCAAGTCTCTCTTTAATGGGGTCTGGCTTCATTGTCTTATGCTACCTTCTCTTCAAGGACCTACGCAAGTTCTCCTTCAAGCTCGTCTTCTTTCTCGCTCTTTCTGTAAGATTACATTCTCTCTCCTTACTTTTATTTTCTCAAGCCTGTGGATCTCCACCTCCATTTCATTTTACCAGACTTTTTCATAGTTCGATACCAATTCTCTCATTACTTAATGCTAGATGGGCAAACCACAAATGCAATGCAAACGGTTAGTTGGTTTGGATTATTGACATTTTTATTTTTGGAATAAAGCAATCGGTATTTGGTGGACGTTTATTTAGTATGCTACGACAGCTAATTTGATCTTTTAGGAGGTTTTCTCAGATAATTTAATCTTTTCGTGCTGGTATCCTGAGTTAACAGAAGTTTATATGATGTCCAACATGGGTAATATCTTTGCTGTTTACCCATAATAATAATAATCAGCACTGTGGTGCAAGGTACATTTTCATGTTGAATGACCAAGCATAGTTTCCTCGGTTACAGGTTAAGAATATGTTGGGATTTAATATCCAAATCTTAGGAGTTCAACAGGCAACCGTACAAATTGGTATTCTTAACTTAGGTTCATGTATATGTGGACACGAGGAAATATTTTCTGTTGCTGTGGATGCTGGGTGTATCTGTTGGAGCTGATCTTGCAGTTTTGGAATGTATAGGGGCTGAGGAAGTGATAGTAAATAAAATTATTAAAGGGATAGCCACAGAGTCTGTGAAATGGACTTTGTAACACACATAGTCTGAGTTTTGTGTAAGAGAATGCTTGGGCATCGATAGGGATGGGGGCTAATCTGTGGGAAAGGAAACACATGAAAGGGGTCTGTTGAAAAAGCATCGCCAAAGAACTTGATTAGTCACTGTACGGAATTTAGTTTTCTAAGAGGGTGTTGTTACTTGTGCGTAAGCTCCCCACCCCCAATCTTCATACTTACCTGGTGAATAGTTGGATTAGTGAGCCTCCCTTGTCATACTAGGAAGAATATTAGCATGGTGTAAATTCCATTATTAAGCAAGGTTTGACAGAAGAGTGAGTCATTGAATCTCTTTGAAATCGAGGTCTTTCCTCTAATTGAAGAAGGGTTGGGCAGTCCAATGTTTCTACTAACCAATGGCTATTAGCTTTTCATTGTATAAGTTTTAGGAGCAATAGGTGGAAAGATTTTATATTCTAAGCCTAAGAATGTCATAAAGGATCCTAAAAAGCTACTCATGATGCAATCTTGTCCAAGTATCGAAGGGGGCGGAATATCCAGTCTATACATCCATCAGCTGTGTGGATGGGGTTGATGGGTGGATTTACGGGTGGTTATTTCATGAATATGTACTTGTAATGCTTAATTTTCACTTATTTTAGACAAAATGATGAAAGCCTTGATTTGTAACCCTTAATTTTGTTCAAACAGCTAATCAGAAATTCTTGGATTCAAATTCAACTCTCTTGGTGGAATAAGAAAACTAAAGAAGGCGATTTTAGTGGTAGACTGGTAGTACATCATGTATAAGGTAAAAGAAACTGAACAAAATCCAGAAATTAAATTTTCCCTACTGATCGTTATTTCTTTATTCCTATGACTTGTAGTGAAGGAAGACCTTCTGTTGAGAAGAGAACCAAAGAGCACCTAAAATGATTAGCTGCTGTTTTGTAGTCTTCACAATCCTTGTTTAGACATATATTTTTATGCCATGTCATAGCTCATAGAAATTTTACATGCTAAAATGATCTCTCTTTTATACCTACATCGATCTGTTTTTCTACTCACACATGCTATCATGCACACACACACAAGAACAGACCTATTTTTATATAGACTATAGTGATAAAACCCGAGTAAACGTTTTTGGTTCTAACTTCAACACATTTCTATGTCGACCTAAATTCATCTTTTACCTAAACGTCTATCATGTTTATTATGTCCAGTAATAATTTATCTATGATTGCTTGTCGATCCAATTATTATGTGTCGTAACCACAACATGCTGTGTGGCAGTTCCACCCCTGACAGGGCTTCATTGAAGGCTTTAATGTTCTGGAACCCTGATGTCCTTTTGGTCTACTCATGGCCTCTGAACTAAGCCCACTATTCGTCTTTTATCAGCCTTTCCCCCATGATATTTTGATATGTCCGATTATGCTTATTATATAAGGAAACCAGGAACTCAAAACACTGAATGGTCATAAGATGGAAATTGCTTAAGCCACCGCTTTCTAACTCTTGATGAAGCTCTTTTCACCCTTTTATCTCCTTATAAAGCATGTGTACTTGAAGTTGGATCTTTCTATGAAAGGAGGAGGTAGACCTGGACAACATTTATGGTATTCTATTGCCTTAAAGCCTAATCTCTTCTGAAGCATATTCCTTAACTTTTCATTCATATGTTATCCATAGGAAACCTCGTCCTTGCCCACATTGAACTCTTTTCGCCAATGAACCTCATAGTTGGGAGGAATTTGGAGGATTAATGAGCCTTAGCCATGTGCTTTTGTAAGCAACAAACTGTTACATGTGAAGAAAGGGTGCGAAATCATCAGGGCAACTTCCCAAATCTCAAATCAAGATCCAAATTTTAAGACCATGCAATCTTTTCCATTCCCTTTTGTAACACCCTAGCTTTTTGGAGGAATTACTCATGAAACAAATAAAATTTAGAAAGATTCAATTGCTAGAGAGCTATGCCACGTGTCTAAAAGAGACATGTAAAGCCTATACTTTCAATAAAATTAAAATAAAAATAAAAATTATTGTTTATTTAATCAATTATTAAGATTTGTTGGAGCTATACTTTTCACACTAAATTTATAATATAACTTAAAACACTTATTCCAACTAGAAAATGAAACTAGGTGAGCGTCTCGATGATTCACTTGTCCTCATGCATTCACACTTTATCCGAGAACAATAAAATATTTAAAGAGTGAGAACAAAAACTCTGAGTATAATACATCCAATCATGGAATAACAGTTTTGTGAAATTCATTTTGTTTATAAATAGGATAAGAAAACACTTAAATTTCGGATGCCCAAAGAATGAACGATGATTCCCTTTGAAAGGGACAATGAACGATGAGTCAATGCACGCGCGTACCGAGGTGCTTACTTGAACAATGAACAATAAACAATGGGCAATGCAGGCATTCTTTGTCACAAAACACTTGAAAATCTTTGCACTAACACACACATACTCTCTTTAACTAAAAACTATAATTTCGATGAAGGAATTGACATGCATTGTACCTTGCTATTTGCACTTGGAAAGTAATCTCTAGGTAACTTTAATGAACTTTAGGAATGAAGAATTTCACTCAATATGAGAGTAGAGAGAATAGTAGAAAAAAACTAAAGATGAGTGGAGATGAAAAAGGATGAGTGAGTGAGTGTTTTGCCTAACATTTTGGGGGTATTTATAGGGGAGTAACAATTTAATACTCTAAGGTTATGGTACCTCGAAGGTCTTAATAAGTGCCCTAATTATTTCTAGAAATTATGAGACAAATTAATCCCTAACCTTAATGTTTGTCTCTTTGTTTATCCATATGTATCTAGACCCTAATTTAGCAATAATCCATTAAACATGTGCTTAAATCAAAAATATTATATGCCAAATTTTAATAATCCTGTTTTAATGCTAGATGATGATGATAATAATAATAATAATAATAATAATAATAATAATAATAATAATAACACAACAACAACAACAACAACAACAATAATAATAATAATAATAATAATAATAATAATAATTTTAAAAAAATTGGGTCGTTACACCTTTCCCTTAGTGTATTTATGATACTAACAATCATTTTGATGACCCATGGCAAATGCATTCTATGACTCATGAATCTTGTGTGGGGTATCATGTTGAGAATTAACTGTGCCATTTGGGCTTTGGAATATTATGTGAACTAAGCTGCAACCTGTAAGAACTATGGAAAAAAATTCTTTTGCTGCCTGGGGTTCTTGACCTTAAGGATAAGGCATTCAAGGTCTTATGAGATCATGCCCAGCTAGCTCCAGTATTAAGAACATCAAGGGATTCTTCAATGTCTGATCCTACAATATATGTTCATAAGATAGGAAAAATAAGGCAAGGATGCTATCTAGGCTGGGAGCCTTTGTGGGGTGCATCTGTTTCATGGGATTGAGATTTCATCTCAATTGAACTTTGTTTCTAAGTCACTGTCCACTTCTCTAGTCACTCAATTCTCCATGGTACTGGCAAGATGAATATTTGATAGTGCAGATGATCAGAAAAAGTCATATAAAATACATTGATGACCGGAACATCTCTCTCATTGCATTTTGAGTATCACCTTCTTGAAAGACATGCTCAATTTGATTCTAATTGTTTCTAATAAAAACGCAGTATTTATCCCCATCTTTAAGCAATTAGTGTACTCCTGAAGCTACACCGCCTTGTTCAGGCACCTGATGTCTTCAACCTCTTTTTATACCTATCTAAGATGTTGCTGTGAAATATTATATTACTGTCATTTTTCCCTCCAATTCAAAATATATGTTTGCAACTGCTTATCTGGGAGCTTCCTCGTGTTGAATTTTCCACGCTGTTGGTAACATAGTTGTTGCAATTGCAGGATATGCTGTGCAGCTTTTTCAACATTATTGGGTAGGTGGCAGTCTTTGAAAATTTCAGGTGTCTCTTGTCAATTGACTTTGCTGCTTATTAACTGAGTGCATCCTGGTCATGTAGTGATCCATCTACAGGATTCTTTTGTTATGCTCAAGGCTATAGTACCCACTTTTTCTGTGTTGCATCCTTTCTATGGACAACCACCATAGCTTTTACCCTTCACCGGACTGTTGTGCAGCACAAAACTGATGTGGAAGATCTGGAGCCTGTTTTCCACTTATATGTCTGGGGTAGGTGTTGATATTAATTCCTATGAAACCATGATCTATTTTTGTCTTGTCCTGATATTCCCAGTCCCAAAAGATGACATTGCACATTGTCTAGGCATGAGAAGGTGCTGCTCATCTTGTTTGGTTCACAACTTTAACTTCAATTCGTATGTGTTATGCTAGGAACTTCGTTAGTAATGACTATCATGCGATCCATTGGCAATCACCATAGCCATGTACGTGTCTGGTGTTGGTCCCAAACAGGCCTTGCAGGAAAGGTAAGTACAAAATAATCTAGCTCTATTCGTGTTGGGACAGCAACTCTCCATTTTAATACTTTCCTGGTGCTGTGTTTTGCTTTCAAATAAATTTGTTCAATTGGTCACAAATTGGGAAATTTGATGAATATGCTCATGCAATTAGGAATTTTTTTTTCATATTTCGCTTCCTAGCTTCGCAATCATTACAGTTCCTTCATTGTTATGCATGCTTGTATGATTTTGGCTTTCTAATACATGATAAGGCAATGGAAGATAAAGATGAGGAATTAAGACAAAATTCATATATATAGTCTTGTGCTAACTTTGGGCTATATAGATATAATCTTGTGCTAAATTTGGCGGTAGCATTAACAGCCATCAGCCTGCCCGCTTGACTGACGTAATCAACAGGAAGCGTATTTGACTGGCAGAAGATCTCAAAATGGATGATTGATGCATTCGAAAAACATGTTTGGCTATAATATAAATTTCAATTTTACGAACATATATATTACTTGCCTTCATTTTTTTTTATTAATCAGAATCTGGTCTCACATGCTAATAAGATACTACTTAACGTTATGAATCGCATGATACTCAAACTGTCCAAGTGATTTCATATTTTACTTATATTAATTCTTTAGCATGCTACTTTTTAGTTACAATCTCATTCTTCGTTGGTCAAGTAGAGGTCATGGCAAACAAGAAGTAGCCCGTGTGTTTATTTTCTTCCATGCGCATCTTGCTCTTGCACTTGGAAGTGTTCTTCCATTGTCAAGCCCCTGGATTCAACTGGTCCCCATACCTTGGATCTGGACCTTCAAAAATTTTGTTGATTTGGATCCTTGCCCCTTTTGTTGTTTCTTTTTAAGTTTTGATTGTTAGGTCTAGTTTGCTAGTAGATCTTTTTTACTATAAAATTGGGTTTTTAATGTTTCCGTTGTCCCTAACTCCCCTGCCCAAGTGTACTGTCCTCTCAATTGTGAACCTACTCCCTAGTTTTTTTTAGTTCTTGTTTAGATAGGATCCAGGAAATTTCATGTTTGCATCTATGGTTGGAGTAGAAATAGTGGAATAGTATACTAGAAGTTCAGCTAATTCATATCTTATGTCTATGTAGTATGTCTATAATATAAGTATCTAATTGTGTGAACTCTTCTACAGGTTGTTCACTTTGTGACATTTTATTTGCCGCTCTGGGGTGCAATTCTTTATAATGGTTTGACATACCTTCAAGTGATTCGCATGCTGAAAAATGCGACTCGGGTATGTACTATGTACCTTACTCTCGTACCCAAATTTTCTGGTGTCCTTGCAGCTGAGCAGGCCCACTTGTTCATACTGATTTTTAGATATCTTATTAATCTGAACTTTGAAAAGTATATTCTGAAAATTTCAGATGGCGGCAGGCATGTCAGACCGTGCACACCAATTTGATGGTAGGCCAGACATGAGGGTAAGCTGTATTGTTTCTTTGGGAGAGAAGTCGAGAGTCTTTTAAAGGATTGATTCTCTCTATGAGATCACTATATGATTGTGCTGCATTTATTTTATCCATTGCCTTGGTCTGTAGTCTAACAGCATGTCATCAGTGAGGATGTTGTCACTTCTTTGGATCTATAACTGAATATTACTGATCTATTAGTATGACTGCCTTTAGTTTACCACATTGTTCTCAATCTTGTTATCCTTCCAATTTTCGTCTCTCTGGGCGTCTTCATTTCACTATCTTATTCCAGTAAGTAGGCTATGAAGGGTTGGTGGAACTACCCTTCAAGAGGAAGTGCCCGTGAATGTTTTGTTGGGGGCCTTCAAAGAATACACTTCTACACGTTTTGACATTGAAGATTTTCTGTCACCACAATTATCTATTTTCTTTGTTTCGGTTTTGGTTCCTTATATAATATTGCAATTGACGGGATTATCGCTTCTTGATTAGTTTGCTGTTGAATCTCACATAAAATTCTATGACTTTCGAATCTCAACTTGAGGAAGCTCTTTTGTTTTTTGCTGGCTTTGTTTGTACTGGAGTTCTGATCTTAGTTTCTTAGGTTCAGGTAATCAAACACTGCCTGCGATTTTACGCTGGTTGGACAAATTCTAGGAATTTTGATTCCTGTAGCTATCTCTAAGACTAACTGGTTCATTTATTTCCTTGATACAGGCGTTGAATCGGTGGGGTTACTATCCACTTATTCTTATCGGCTCATGGGCTTTTGGCACCATAAATCGTATTCATGATTTTATTGAACCGGGTCATAAAATCTTTTGGCTTTCTTTTCTTGATGTTGGGACTGCTGCACTAATGGTTAGTTTGCTTTTTATAGATTTCTTACTTGATGGAAACAAAGTATTCAGTTCGCCATATGTTTTTAACCCTTAAGATCCTTGAAAAGAATTTGTGGAACTTATAGATAGTAGAAACAGGTACCTGGGTAAGGGGGTGGAGGTCATGGTTTCTGTTGATGTTGTATATTCTCATACATGATATGTTGATTAATCCTGTCTCGTATCATTCAATCACTATGTCTGACTTTTGTTATACAGCAGAAATGGAAACCTTTTCAGGAGTCCAATTTAATTCATTTCTGTTACAAACTATTTGTTTTGTTTTCATCTATTGTTGTCAGCCATTGAAGCCTGCCTTTCTGAATGGTAATAAAACCATGGGATTGCATCACCATTAACTCACCCATCTCATTTGTGTGTAATTTTTTCAAGTACCAAGTCCATAAAGAAGCATACATGACACAACTTTGTTGCATTGGTGAAATAATTCAGATAATGAATCCTTGATGCCATGTATTCAGCCTCTAGTGATGTGCTTTAACTTGAAATACAAGTCCCCATTGTGCTCCTTGGAGAACTAATAAAAGACAAGGATTTTTGGCTTAATGTGCTAGTAATCAACTATTGCATCCCCTTTCGTGGAAGAAAAATGAGCCACCATGTGATGGTTACTGTAGACATTGTCAATGGTATTGAGGTAAAAAGGCAGTTTGGTTAAAACGGAATATTCTAGTAGTCAAATGTCTATATATTGATCCTTTATGTGCTTACTTCCCTATATATAGAATTATAGGGATGTTAGTAGACTTGGCAAAAACTAACACGACCAGAAAACCAACCCGAACCCACCCGAAAATTTTGGGGTTTTGAACATGATTTTCTTGTCCTGAACCCAAAAACCGAACCCAAAAATCTGCAAATTAGTCGGTCAAACCCAACTGAAACCCATTCGACCCGTTGGGTTAAGGTAATAAAAACAACAATTTTAGCTTTGCGGCTTGTTAATTGAATGTTTTATGCCTATTATGTGACTTTCCTTTCACTTTATCACACTTTTTAGTAATGGATAATTAATTATATCACATTGTTTGGAGAGATGTTGTATAGCTATCACAATAATTTACAAACAAACACTAATACTATTTGCTTTCTTAGCTTATTTCTTATAACAAAAACTATACATAGTAAAATTTAAAAAAATATGTATGGATTCAAATGGAGCGATATATTAAAAATATTAAAAATCCACAAGTTATATTGTTGTATTTTTAGTGAATTGAATATGCCTGATTAGCTCATAAATAATATAATTTTTTTATAGAAATAATATTGATGTTATAATTAAAAATGATAATTTTTGTTTATTGTAAATTTCTAATTCTCATTTATTGAAATTGTTCTAGCCGTACTTGAAGCATAGCGCCTAGGGTGGGGACCGAGGTCGGGTTAAGATGAACTCGAAATTTTCGTAGTGAATAAAATGGGTCGGTTAGCCAACAAGGTTGACTCTTTCTAGATCTATTTTAAAATGGACTAGATATGCATAAAATCCTCTTTATAATATTAATTTTTATTACTATTGATAATAAATTTAACAATATGTTAAATGTGAATTAGTATAATAGAAGAGTTCAAATAAATATCATAACCTTAAACGAGGCATTAATAGAAGAACTCATTATTATCGAGCCCATTATTGGCCCACCTTTCATTGGTCTAATTTAAACGTGTAAAACGGTAAGTTGTTCGACTCAATGTAGTCCTCACGGAAATACCATGATGAAAGTTTTGAATTTTTTCAATATCCTTTTTAGAAAATCCAAATACAATACTCTCCGTAGAACTACGGGCAATTTTAGGAAAAAATATGTCGGATTTTTATAATTTATAAAAGAAAATTAATTGATAGAAAAGGCTATTTCAACCCGTTGGGTCAACCCAAAACCCGTATAATCCGAGACTGTTTGTATTTTTCCCGAACCCGAAATACACCCGACCCATATTTTACCACACCTCGAAATACACCCGACCCATATTTTACCCGAACCTGAATACACCCGACCTGCATTTAATTCGCCCAAATTGACAAGTCTAGATACTAGGAAGTTTCAAAATAAGTTAGGAGTATTTTGGATTGATTTAGTTTTTTACTCTAGGATAGTTTTCGTAGTTTCCTTTTATCTTTCCAAGTGACTGGCGATTACAATTAAATATATCTCTTGGGTTATTGTATGCATTGATCATCCATTTATGAAGTGAGATGATATGTATGTTGCTTTCTCGTGCTCTGTTTCTTAGATATCTGCCTCTCTCCTTTCTATATCCCTTTCCCTCCTTCCCTCTATCTCTTATCCTGCTCTCTAAATTCTCCCCTTTTCTCCTATTCGCCATCAATATTTACCTGTTAGTTTTTTATGACCCAATCTCTAGCATGGCATTTGTATACTTGTTAGAAACTGATTCATCTATTGTTTGATGTTTGCCTGTTAGGGTCTGTTCAACTCAATAGCATATGGTCTCAACTCTTCAGTGAGACGGGCAATTCATGAGAGATTAGATCTGTAAGTCAGAAGAACTTCCACATTCTGCTCATCATGTTGTATCATAAAACTAGTGTTGTAGATGGCTTGCAGTTATCAGAGTTGTTTGAGAATGTCTTATTGCCAAAATTGACCAAACCATTAATCTAGGATCCCACCTAGGGCTGGGTGGGATTTAATGACAATTTTTCCCTAGGTGACAAGGTGGGGTGTTAGCAACCATACCCTAATGATAACATTGTAGAGAGGACATTTTCATTGGAAAATAGATTTTAAAGGTTTTGACTGCCTACCATTTCATATCAAAAATAGCTTGACAATCTAGTGATACTCAACTATGTTTGAAAGCTGAAAGAATTGTCCACGATCATTGTTTCAACGTTTCCTGGAAAGTGTTATTGCTGTGTTGTGGGAGTATCATCATATATTGTGTTGAGAGCCACAGCGTATTGATTTCAAATAAGTGGTATTAGTGGAATGTTAGCCATATCATTCTCTTTATCTACCATTGTGAGCAAGTAGTGCCATCGTGAATTGGTTCTATATCCTCTATCTTGGACTCTTCATCCCCTACTATAATAGTTCTTGTGTTGAACCCCAACTGGATCAGAGACACCCATAGGACATGCTGTTTGGATGCTTCTGCTGTAACAAAGAGGACATCAAAATCATAAACCCAGTATGATTCCTGGTTATCTGTATGAACCATAGAAACTGTCTGAGCAAACAATAAAAAACAACAAAACATACACTGTGGATCATATTGAAGCAGGGTACAGAGAGATGTAGATGTGGGCAGTCGTCATAAGATTATAAGCAGAGAGACTATTTCTAACGTACTCCCAAAATCCTTTCAAGAATAGGTTTTGAAGAGTTCAAAAACATTTTGGAAATACATTACAGAGGAACTGAGAGCGAAAGGAAATATAAACATAAAGCAATTGACAGAAGGTAGTGATGTCAAGAAAGCATTGAATACATGAGAAATAGCACCAGAGGGCAAGTTAGATGTACTATGAATTTATAGACGTGGGAGAACATACAAGCGGATAAATATTTGGTGAGCTGGTATAAATACAACCATACAAGATCAATGAGTGCTGAAGGAATGCAAAATAGAGACTATGCATGCCAACCTAGTACAAAGAAAAAAATCATGTGGTAAGAGTTCAAAAGCGATGAATAAATACCTACTAGTACTACTATTTCCTGCTTTTCAGAGACTTGAGAGCAACCAACAAAGAAAGAATTTTTTGGAAAAGTCAAGGGAATGAGTTGGACTAGATCAGAGTATTGTATCCTCCAGAAGAAAAAATGAATAAATAAATCTCGGAAGGATGATCCTCTGAACTCATTGAAGTTCAACATGGCTGCTCCTTGTGTATTTTGAGTATATATGGCACTCCATATGTTTGCATTTGAATTTCAACCCTTGTGCCTTTGAATTATATGTGCTTGACCATATATGTGGAGTGTTCCTTATCTAGCGTCTTCTATCTCTGCTTGTGGCTTTATCTTAATTTTCCATGTGATTTTGTATACATATCCCCCGCCCTGCCCTTGGACACCTGCCTGTTAAAAGGTTTTGCTGTTAGATTAGTTTTGATACTCTTGTACCTATCCAATGTTTTAGTGAGTGTCTCCAAAGCCGCCTTTTTGCTTGTTTGTTAGGGTAATTAATTCTTGTACTAGCAAGTTCATCGCTGGGATTGTTTTTCTCATGACATTCTAGCAACTTTAGTGTCCTTGGACATGCTGGCTACGTTCATCTCTTCTAAATATGTTCAGCCACTATTGAAAGCACCTTTCTATGATGTGGTCTAATATATTGTCAAATTTATGAAAATGATCAGATTCTGGCCTGAGAGGCTCAGAAGATGGACGCTTCGGTCCAAAGTTCAAAAATGTCCGGGCCACAACAAGAAAGTGAATTAGTCCCCCTCAAAATTCAAGATCAGAGACAATAGATTGAATGTCTCCATTGTATTTGGTTTTTGATGTGGAATATTTGAAATTTAGAAGCATGCTATCAGCATCCACATTTCTAGAACAGGGAGGAGTGGTGAGTGAAGAAGATTGTAAGTACGTATCTTGGTGGACAAACCCAGTTCAGCTTGAATTAACGCAAGAGACTTTTCAAGACAAGATTTTCATTTGCTATCAAGCTGAAGAGTTTAACTGCCAACTCGGGGCTTGTGAGGACTGGAAAATTTTCTGGTGTGGGTGAATCCCCAAGTTACTAGCAATTTTCATTTTCTGATGGTGTGGGTCATGGAGAAATGCGGAACTTGTCAGGTTACTTTGCCATTTGCTTCTTTGAAAATTAGACTAGACCTATGATAGTTGTGATAAATGACTACCTTTCTCAATCAAATTGTCCTCTGTAGTGATGAAATGTATTGAGCCACTTTTGACATTCTGGTATGTGAAGATTTCTGAAACTGAGTGTAACTGGTCGGAGCTCATGGTGACGATTATTGTATTTCGTGTACTAGTCATGTAAATCAACTGATCTTGTTTAGTTTGATGTAGATAATAGAAATGGTGGATGAAAATTGTTTGATTCATGGGAAGCGAAGGTAAGAATGCGCTAAACTATGTAAATGACACCAATGTGACATGAGCTCAACCGATTTCTGATATAAAACCATCATATATTGTTTTTCGTTAAGTATGATGTATCACATCAGGACCTGAAACCAGACAAGAAAACAGTAAATTCCAGAGAAATTGCACGATCTTGTAAATTGTCACAACCAAGTTCATCTGTGGATTGTCTGCCCCTTAAAATTTGTATAGGAAAATTGTTCCTAAAAGTTCAATTTTTATCTCAAAACATGTGTTCTGAAATATGAAAGATATTTTATACCAAATGTAAACCATATTTGCATCTCAAACAAAAAATGCGAAGATCTACATAGTATATGCATTTTGCATGTGGCTAAATATGCAAACATTTTGAGGCAAAAAATGATCTTATATTGGCTTTTCCGAGTTGTAAATTATCAACCTAGATTCATTATAGATAGACTAACTTCAAAATTAAATTCAGCCATCCAGGACACTGTGGATCAAGTATAGACAACCAAGCTTGAATATGATCTTTAACATGTATGTATGGAGCAATGGAGATTGATGTCTAAGTCGTCAGATTTCCATTGCTCAAGTAGCGGGATATGTGTTGCGTACGAGACGCTAAATTGAGATTTAACCAAACATCCCATCAAATTTGACATTATTAAATCGTCAACACAAATTACTCTGAATGTTCTCGCTCGTAATTTTTCATGATAGAACATATACAAACCTACCACCTCCGTTGCGATTGGATTACGAAAGGAAAATTTGGCAAAATTAATTTTGTTTTCAGCCATAGCATCCTCGGTTGTTGGGTATACAGTTTGTTCATAATTTTTCATTACCAGATTTTTCTGGTTCGATGGAGCAACTGAGTTTTGGCATTTGTCACTCGCCCGAGTTTTGACATTTTTGGCATTTGTCACTCGTTGTCTTGAGTATTTCCTTCCTAAGGACACATTTAAAAAGAACGCCAAAGAAGAGGGGAAAACCAAAATGGTGAAATAGCATGAGGTTTCTGTTAATAAATACTAACATAGATAATCCTACTGACTTGTATCACCTGCTATTTCTGACCGTAATTTGCAATTAATACTGGAGATACAGATGGTACAATCTGATAGTGAAAAGCGCTAAATTATCCTCAAACCACCTCCCACAAACAACAAACATGATGATTCACTACAACAAATTTACGTGTGATTCAAATGAATTCTAGTAGATACATCTAACAGAACAGTTTTAGGGTGAGAGGGCATGTAGTGTAGTGTAACAAAACATATGATTACAAATTTAACCCTAAAACCAAAAAAATTATGGGGGCAAGGGCAAGGGGCTTTTGTTGCAAAAGATTGTATAATATACATCGAAATTGACTCCCAAAATGTATTGCGGCTACCACCCTTTTAGCTATCAACATGTTTCTCGTTCCGTGGCTGTTTTCTTCTGTTTTTGGACTTTTTGGTTGTTTTCTCCTGAGATGGGAAGGGACTACATCTTTTGTTCCATTTCTTCCATTATACAGATGCACAAGAATGATTGTCACAGTATCATTTCTGCTGTGTCAAAAAAAACCAAAAAAGGGTAACCTAGGATTAGGAATACACTTTCTTACCCTAGTTTCAGTATAGCACAACACGGAGGAGGCCTGGCTGTGGTTCAGTGTACTCTAAACCCTCCTCTTCGAGAAGGTAGCGCTGGATAGCAACAGGAAGTCTTGCAGGGGTGCGAGAACCTTTTGTATGGTGTCCTGTCCCTACACATATATAAACATATAACCGTTGCTCGGCCGACCTCGCTGCCTTACTAAGCACACTCAGCTCGTGCCTCAGCACATGAATAGCTTCACTGACATGGAGTCCATGAAGATCTATCATCTTTTCCTGGCCTCTGCCCTCAGGACTAATTGGGTTTCTGCACAGAAAGTACAGTGTAGAGGTCAGGGCATGCTCAAGTCAGAATCAAAGAACAATGAATAAACCAGCCACTCAGTTATGCAACCTCTTTTCCATCCGTAATGGCAAAAGAGGGGCTGGAAACCAATCAAAATTATGGCATAACAAGCTACAATAAAGGAAGCAACATTCTACCTAGGCGAAGTATAACACGGGCAAGGAAAGCATTCACGCAAGTGCCTCCAACCTCCTGTGTTATTTCAATGTAATAGACAAACAATCTTGTTCACAAACCCAGTTGGGGGGACTTTTCAATTTCTTTTAGTCATAATTTTGTAATAATGCAGAGGCTGAAATCAAACATTAACATGATTGTTGCTCAATTTTTTTATAAACCTTCTTTTTTTAATTTACAACCTCAAACCTGGAAGGTAAGACGAATGCCGGTGATAACAGTTATGGAGAACTACCAAGCTAACCATTGGCATGTTCCGACTCACAGGGGGCCACAACATCCGGAATCAAACCTGTGTACTAAAAACATCGCTTCTCCCAATCTTATGCATGCCTGATTGGAAATTTCTCATTGTTACCAATATAAGGACAATAACTAGGGCAATTTAGTATTCCCATATCATTGCTTTAATTTCATTTCATTGGCACAGTCTCACTCTGATCTGCAGGACAAATAAGAACCGCAAAGGAATCCATTCAGTTGTCCAAATCAGAATGGATGTATCATGAACCCACACACCTTTGACGATAAATAGATTCCTGAGCTTGATTATGAGCTGCCTTCATCTGTATGTTGTGTAGCTGTCCTTTCACACTCAGCTCCTTAGCTAATGCTTTGTTTCCAATGAGGTAAGCCTGACGAGCCTGAGTATACACATCAAATTAGCACAGATTCCTCTCCATAAAGTGAACATAGCATACAAAAAATAAAAATTGGCAACATTTGTCAGAACTTTTGACAACATTATTGATGGCAATGTGACAGACAGGTGCAATTAATCTTTGTAATAAGGATTAATGCAAGGACTCATAAAATGAATGCATAACATAATGCATGGGAATGACTCATATTGAAAGGATGAAATTTGTCCACATAAGTGCATTTTGAGCTGGGGAATATAAGACAGCATCCAAGTGGATCATGGTATGTGAATGTGATAACAGGATTCTAGAATCCAACAATCAAAATCGCAAGTTCAAACATTAATTGCTATATCCTAAATAATAACCAATTTTAAAGGTGTTGCTCCTTTGAAGTGTCAATAGAGGGCATATGAAAGAGACATGACTGCCCCTTTAAAATCACGATCAACCCACTCCGCTGCAATGTTCATATTAACTGTATTACATGATTACCTAATAAACACAGCCACTAGGACTTTCCCACACATTTCAACACCAAAAAGATGTTTCAAAATCTCTCAACCACAGCAGTGTAGCATTTGAAACATAAAACACAGCCAAAAATTCGTTCGCCTACGGTCATTTCTGAGAGAATTAACGAACTTACTTTCGCCTTGCATACAAATAGCTGCAAATTTCTTCTAACAGGCTATGTCCACGAAAAACACTAATTATAGCTTAAGAAAGACGTAAGTTAAAAGATAAGGACACTTCCCGCTGAATTACAGATCATACCTGTTCAAAATATGCGTTTCGTATTCGTGCATGATCACGAGCATCTTCCCGTAGTTCAGAATATAAGTTGGCTGCCAACATCAGTGTAAGCATATGATCAAACACAAGCTCACTACACCCCAGATTAACAGAAAAACAAAAGATTTACCAACTGCATCTCCAGTTTCAAGCCAAACAGGAGCAGCTCGAGCAGATCCACGGCCCTGCAGCCTATCAATGTAGGCATTTCTTGCTGCACCAGAGCTGTAAGAGGCAGACACGGCACGGGAACTCCGACTAGAACCAATTGTAACATCAGCAGAACTATTTCTGTCGTACTTCCACAATCCTGCATCCTGAGAAGCTTGTTTGCGGACAGCTGAAGCAAAATCAGAAGAAGCACCTTTAGCTGTTAAGGAAGAACCGGATTTAAACATTAGCATATTGTCCTTCTCAGAGCCATAAGGATTAGCAGTTTGCTGGAGTCCATCTTTAGGCAGATTGGTCTTGTTATCTGGAACAGGAAGTGCAGGGAAATCCATTGATGTGAGGTTTGGGGCTGATAAGGTCTTCGAATTCATATTTTGATTAAAAGCGCCATCAACTTGAAGCTACAATTAAAAAGATGGAACGCGAATGATTAGGAGGCACCATATGAGATGCATGCAGCAGAAGAACACCAAACATCATGAACCTGAACACCCCCAAATGCAGCGACAGCTGATACCATAAAATTCCATTGTAACTGAAATTATAAGGGTTAGTAGGTCTACTGATCTAAATTCTAAAGTAATCCATGTATGAGCAAAAATGACAAGTTCCATTATCATTTGGCATTTCAAAACTCATACCAAACAACATATAACAGCTTCACTTATTCAATGTTCTTCACTTGAAATCGATGAGGCTAACTTGGTAAAAATGCTCACATTACATTTTTCCCAAAGATGATTTCACTTTCCCTTCTATGAACTGAGCTCCATGCTATCAAGTCAGACGCATTACAGTCACACAAAATCAGTAGAGGTGAATCAGTCACAGCATCTACAAATGGATTAGAAAGCATGAACGTTAAGATACTTATCTTGCCCCTTCTAATTAATACATAAGCATGTAACACTGGGAAGTACCTCTATATGATAAAGGAAAGAAACAAACGAAATGGATCCACATACATAACAATCAGATTTGTCTTGGATTTTCATGTTTACACAGAATAATGTACCATAACTTCTAACTAAACTAGGAACAGCAGAAACTGATATATAGATAAAACAGAATCAACTTACCACTCGCTTTGACATAGGATGATTTTGAGCCTATGATGGATACTTTCCAAATGAAAGAAAGTAAATACAGCCAAATATTTCAACTTTCAACAAGTAGCAAAATATCAAAACTAAACAAATGCCCAAAAAGACACGGAATTGATGGTGGGAGCATGCTTTCAAAACCATGTCATCTTTTAGAATGCCCTTCTCTTTTGACTAGATGGTGTAAATGAATATTTGAAAACCAATCAAGCACATAATGATTAATGTCAATAGCAGTTCTTGAAATTTCTAAAGTCTCTGAAGGACAAAGCAGTGATAACTTATGAGCTTTTTTTGAAGAATCAACCATACCTCAAGCTGAGTTAGCATTTCAATAGTCAAATTTAGATCACAGTTACTGGCAAAGTACACCTCAGCAAGGCTTTCAGCAGCAAAACCTGGAAACTGTGAAGCCAAAAACTCCACAGGATTCATGCTGTTGTTTTCAAATATTGAACTTTGACCACCCATATCGTTTGGACAGCTTAATGTCAAGCTTTCATCGAATGACGAGCCAACCCTTTCATTCTCAAAGTGATGGTCAGCACTAAGGACTTGCATTTCCCACGGCTTACTGGTTTTATGAAGATAACTTGCTAACGGATCAACCCCATATGAAGAATTAGAAAATCTCATCTTATCAAGCAAAGAACCTCCATTTGCATGATGAGAAGATGCATCAATCTGCTCATTAAACATGTAACCGCTGCCCACAGCAGTCGAGAACCTATTGGTTTCATTGCTGTCATGCAAAGACAAGCCGGCAAACGAAAG